>CM049596.1:1070000-1495000 GCA_026979955.1 Megalurothrips usitatus
GTTGTTTTGTGGCGCGGGCGTCGGGCGAGCGGCGAGCGCCGCCGAGGTGTTGCCTCGGTTGTTGTCGGGTGTCGTATCGGGTGCACCAAGGCCGCTGCAGCCGCTGCAGCCGCCCCCCCGCGGCGCCCGGCTTTTACAAGGCAAAAAGAGCGTCGTCTTGGCCGGCGGCCGTTGGGTGCGGTTAGGGCTGAGCGGCACACCGTGAAACGCACAACAAAAATATGTGTTGCACTAAATTTCAAAATTTTACAAATTGTCGGAAAAAAAATTTTTGTTGATATTTTTTACACGCAAATATTCGCTAGGCTAGAAGAGAGAGAGGATCTCACCATCATCGGGCAGCCGTCATCATCATCAACGACGTCATTCATTTATTCCGCGTTCGCGCTTTCTAGTCGCGCGCCCCGCCATGCGTGACATCCGAGCGCTGCCATAATCGGCCGGCGATAAGCCGCCAGGAGGCTGCCAGGAGGCTGCCGGGGGGCTGACGGGGGGCTGCCGGTAGCAGCGGCCTTCAACGTTTCTCTCATCTCACAAACTGATTTCCGATCCAGATACAGCACCCGTGTATACATTCGATCGGTCGTCGAGTGCACGCGGGGGGAGCATCCACATGCCCCGCGTATGACTGGGCACGTTTCCATTATCGTTCACACACACACACGCGCGCACACACATACACACGCACGCCGCTTTGTCCCGCGCTGCTGCACGCAGCCGCTCGCGGGTTTTATGATTGACAGATAAACTCCCCCGACTGCTGCTGCCGCCGCCGCTGCTCCCGTCCGATGTAAATAAGTAATAATAACGAATGTGTGTGTGTGTGTGTGTGAGCCTCGCGCCTTACCAGGACAGAGAGAGAGAGAGCAGGCATTTATATGTTTTCTCTCTGGCCGTGCCGCTGCGTCGGGCGGCTGGGCTCACAGCGCGCTGTACTCGGTTAGAGGAGCTTAGCGCTGTCAGACCGCCGCCGCCGCCGCCGTTGTCCGTGGTCATGTTGTACGGCGTCGTACGGAGATAAGGCACGGGGGGCCAGCCGGGCCGGGCAGCCGGGCGCGCCCAAGCCGAAGCGCAAAGACAGCGCGGAGGCAGCGGCTGGTCCTCGGGCCGGGCCGCCCGGGAGGCGGGCAGCCCGCACGCGCCGTCGTGGAGACGGCGGCCTACCCTGCCGGGCGGCGGCCCAAGCAGCAAGAGGCCCGCCTCTGACACGGCGGCCGTGTCCGTCCGCGGGGGCTGCTGCGGGCGGGGGGCCTCCTGCGGTCAGCTCAGCGCGGCGCGCCCCCCGCGGGGCCCCCACTCTGTGAGCCGCGCGCCGCTTCCGGGGCCGCTGCTGCCGAGGGCCCCGCCTTGCCGCACCGCCTCAGCCCCACTTATCATCTCCTTTGCCGCGGCCCGCTCGCGTGTTTGATGCTCTTGGCGCGAATCCCGCGCGCGACGACGGCTCGCGCTCGACAGGGGAGGTCGCCGACCCGCGAGAGCCCCCCCCCCCCCCCCCCCCCCGCCGAGCACCGCGGCCGCTCCTAGTCACCTCCATACTGCGTATTGAATGGCACCCCGACCCCAAAAAGCCGGCGCAGCCCTCTGCAGCCGCCGCCGCCCCCGCCCGCGCACGCCATTCCCTGAGAGCGAAGGCGCTCCCGCGGACTAAGTAACCCGCGCCGCGTGAAGCTGCGCTGCGCTAACGACGGTAATGTTGGTGTTGGTGGCGTGCGAATTATATCCGGGTGTCAGTGCGATTAGGGGCGCCCCGGCGGCGGCGCTGCGGGGGCGTGGCGCAGCGGGGCGCGGGGCCGATAAGAAGGGCCGGGCTGGCGGCGCCGGGGGCTCGGCCTCCGCACCTGCTCCCGGCCCCGCAGCGCCTCCCTCCCCTGTTAACGCCGCCGCCGCCGCAGCAGTACAGTTTGTGGCCCGAAAGAGGTAAAAGTGGTTAAATGTCAGTGCGGTGCCGATGCGGTGCTGTAAGCGGAGGAGGGTGCGGCAAGCGAACCGCGGGTGCGCCCTCCCCCCCCCCCCCTCACCACCACCACCACCCCGGGCCCTCCACCCCTTCTCCAGCCCGGCTCCGTACGGCCGCAGAGATGGCGGTCAAGATTCCGACATGGTGCGGTTCTAGGAGGCCGCTGCTGCCGCTGCGTCGCCGTCCTTCCCCGACCCGGGTCTGCCTGTCGGCCGCGGCCGGCCGTTTGGAGTGCAGTGACCCTGCTGTGTGGCGAGGGGCCTAACTGTGTGCGCCGCCCCCCGCCGCCCCCCGCCGCCCCCCGCCGCCCCCCGCGCCGCCTCCAGTGGCCGTGACACTGCGTTGCCGGCGCGATCGCCGCGGATTAATGGGACGTTCTGCAGGTCATTGCTGTAGACCGGAACGGTACTGCACGCGGACGACGGCGGCGCGGCGGCCCGGCGGACCTGGCCCGGACTGCGGGCAGTGGGCAGCGCGCCGACGTCCGGCGGCCATAAAAGAACCAACTTGGAACTATTAAAGAAAAAAAAAAACGTTTCGTTGTAACTGTAATCACTGCATGTAAGATTTTGTTCGACTTCAAAATCCCGCTAAATCAATTTAGGCTGCCGATATATCTGAGAGCCAATGGCGTACCCTGCCACTACTTGCGTACGTGTACACAAGTAGTACATACAATTTCTTGGCAATTTTCCCAATTTTCACTCTACAGGCGTTTAAAATCCAAATGTAATTTGGGATTGATTAACTCTAGCAGTTGCATCGCGTGGTGGTGCCCAGGTTGGACTCAATGACCATCACCCTGAGACGTCAAAGCGCGTCCAAAGTTTTTGTTTCGGGGCTTCTCTCATGGAGCTGCGGCCCCTCTGACCTGTGGGGCGTCGTGGTTTTTGCCTCACCGCCACCGGCAGCAGCGGTGGCCGGCTCTGCTGACCCGAGTCGCCTATTCGCCCGAATGGAACGGGACTTGCAGCAGGTTTTGCAAAAGCGTCCGCTCCAGTGATAGACTGGATAGCGTGGCCGGTCCGGCCGGCCCTGCCTCCTGGACGCTGGCCGCGGCGTCGTGGTGGGATGCCCCCGGTTAACCTGCCGCCACGTCGGGGTTCTCTCTCCTCTTCTTTCTTTTTTTCGCTCTTGGCGGTGCTCCATTTTTTCCCCCCACGTTGTCGCTTTACTACCGCGCTAGCCATAGCATAGCATCCCCCCCCCCCCCCCCGCCTCCCCGCTGCAGTAGCAGCCGGTCAGTCTGCAGCCTCTCCTAACACTCGCTGATCTGCTGTCGACTATTACTGGCGCTTTTTTTTTACTGCCGCCTGTCGTCCTCTTTTGCAGTCGCGTTCTTTCACCACACGATGCGGCATAGATTAACAACCCCCTCTGCCTCGTCAATCGTCGTGTAGGCTTTTTTTTTTTGAAAACATTTCTCACCACCTTTTCGTATGCCGTCGTCTTGCGAAGATGATTTTACTTATTTCATGTTATGTTATCGCATCATCCCGACGACGCTGCAGTTCGCCGGGGCGTCATTAGAGGTAGACAAGGAGGCGACACACGCCCCTTTGTACTCTCCGTCTCCGGTCCTCGTTCCTGTTAGTGGCCGCGCTCTCCGGGAACTCGTTTCGCCGAACTCGCCGCGCGGCGCCAAGCCCCCCTCCCTCCGCTCACTCCTCTCTCCGTGTGATTGTTTCCTCCGGTTTCCTCTCCCTCTGTTTGGGAAGTCGTTTTGCCTCTGTGAATCTCTGCGGCGGGAGAAAGAGTGAGGAGAGCCGAAGGGGGGGCGGTGCCGGAGGGCAGGAGAGCCGTGTCGGGCGGGAGTGGCAACTCGGGGCAGCCGCGGAACAGCGCGGCGGCCGCCCGGCCAAGTAGGGAACGCAGGAACTAATCAGGTAAATCGAGCCCGGCGGAGCAGCGGAGGGAGGGTTGGCCTGCCGCGGCGGGGCCGGGCCTGGCGCCTCGCCGAGCACGACGGCGAGGTGCTGCTGGGGGGCGGGGCCCGCGGGGACGGCCGGCGCGGCGTGGAGCTGAGCGCAGCCGGCGGCCACGCTCACGCGCACCCCGCGTGGAAAATCCGCCGTTCCCCTTTTGGGAAAGGACCCGATTGGTTTCGGTGTCGTGCCGGGACGACAGCACGAAGCTATCGCTTCGAGTCCCGAAATTTTCAAAAATAGTTTCTAAAAAAAAAATTTCAAAAATTTTCTGAACTGGAAACCCTACGCGAAGCCCCTTCCTCCCGCCGTGCAGGTCCCCCAGCGCCTTTGATTCGCTGTGACGGGCGCCGGTGCGCGCTGGTCCGGGCCGAGCACGGCACAAGCCCGCCCAAGCTCGGCAGGCCGCGGGGCCGCGGGCACAGGTGGTGGTCCGACACCCGATACCCGCCAGACCCGACCGGGGGCCACGCGGCTGTCCCCTTTGCCTCTCGCCGGGCGCGCGCCGGGACGTGCCGGCGAGCCGCTCCGGCTGGACGGACGCCATACGAGTGCTGCTGCCGGCCGCCGGCCCCCGGACATCCCCGTCCCTGATGGGTGTGACGGCTCGCTGACCCCCTCCTGGATCAACGTGTAGCCCACCGCGTGTAGTATGGCTCACCGTGTGACCCTCACATTTAAAATTTTCAAAAATTTAGTCGAACGGCGTATTCTTTTAGACTTTTAAACTGGCCCCGATGGAAAAGCCTGTCGGGCGCTTGGCGCTGGAAGTTGCCCCCCCTCCGTTCGATGTTCGTCAGGGCCGCGTCGTGGTGACGAGACGGTCGGTCCGTTCGGTATGACGCGGCACACCGGCGCCGCCGCCGTGCAATTTCAGTGATTTGGAGGGCACCGCGTCCGCTGTGGGCTGCAGCGTCACGCCATCGGGGGGGCCGGGGGGGGGGGGGGGGGGGGGCGACGGCGGAGGACACGTGGCGTCCGCGGACCCCCCGCAAACAGACACGTGCCGGCCACACGTTATCGACATGTCCTCCGGGCGTCATCGCCGCGGCGTGTCGCGGCTGCTGCTGCGGCGGAGAAAGTACTTTCTTTACGCGCTCACGCTCACACACACACACGTCAGGTGGTGCCCCGGGAGGAGCGCGAGCAAGAGAGAGAGAGAGAGAGAGAGAGAGAGAGAGGGAGAGAGAGAGAGAGAGAGAGGGAGGCGGTCGCGTGTGTGTCCCCCGTCGACACCCATGGCCGCCGCGGCCGCCGCTCATCAGGGTGACGACGGGGTCCGCTGCGGGCGGCCGCACGGCGCGCACCTGCCGCGCCGGCTGCTGGTCACGGGGTGACAAAGGGGCGCCCCGGGGGCCCCGGCCCCCGCCGTCGGTGTGGCCGTCGCCGTCCTGGGAACAGCAGAGCCGCCGCCGCTGTCGCTGTCCTCGCCGCTCCAGGCCGGAGCTAACGCGGCCGTCACCGGCACCCCGGGGAGGCGGGGCCGCGGGGTCCCCGCAGGGCAGCGCCCGGAGATGTCGGAGGAGCCGGTGTCTGCGGGGGAGGAACGGGCGGCGGCGCCCCGGCGGCGCCCCCGGCGGCCACTGTCGTAACTAACCACTGCCCTCCCCGTGTGTTCCAGGTGAGGCCCCGTCCCGCTTCTCACGCGCGGCCGTGTGAGTTCGACGGCCACGTGAGTGAATCAATGATTCATCGTCAACCCCCCGTCGTGGTGGCGTCCGGCCCGGCCGCCGGGACACGTCAACGTCTATCCGGTATTTCCGGCCGGGCGTCGCGTGCGCGGCCGCAGCCCGGGGCGCCGGCGTCCCGCACGCCACGGCTGCCGGATGGGTTGCCTACCCTCCCGGAGTTCGACGCCCTCCTGCCGCGTGCCGCGCCGCCGCCTGGCCGCTGGCCGCTGACGCGCTCTCGCGGCCGCTCCGCGTACCTCGAGCGTCGCGGCGCCCGCGCGGGGTAGCGACGGCTGCACGCCGGCGGCCCGCGGCCCGCAGACGGGGAGTAGTGCCGCGCACCGGCGGCAGCGAGGATGAGAAATCCGCGCCCCAGCGGACGAAAGGAACGTCCACTCCGCGTCAATCAATTCCGGTGTAGAAACCAGGGATTTTCCTTCGATCTCGACTTTGTTTTTTCCTCCACTCTTTAGAATTTCTCCGAGAGATGGAAACGTCACCGGCCACTGTAACGCCTTTTTGCACGGGAAACAGTTCCTCCACAGGCCCAGACACACTGGTGCTGGCCTTGCCGTTGACTCTCCCCGCCGCGACCGCAGCAGCAGCAGCGGCGGCACTTCATCAAATATTAGCTCGCCGCGGTGCCGTGTGCTCTTTGATTCAGTCGCACATTAACTCGCCCGCCGCTGCTGGCCGGTTCATCGGCCCACGCGCTGCGTCGGTGCGTCCATTGTTTCTCGCCACTCTGAGAGAGAGAGAGAGAGAGAGAGAGAGAGAGAGAGAGAGAGAGAGAGACCTCTTTGATGACTTTTTTGTGTCGCTATGGTGCTGCTGCGGTGCGGCACGGTGATTAACTCGTCATCCGCGAGGCGTGGCGTCGTGTGTGTGTGTGTGTGTGTGTGTGTGTGTGTGTGTGTGTGTGTAGTGTGGAGGGTTTGTCGTGCTGGAGCCGCGCCGGCCGTCGGCATCGCGGGTTAAAGTGACTATGTATAATGTGGGACACAATGGGACTCCCAAGTGTCCGGCCCTGCCCGCCCTGCCCACAGGCCGCCGCTGCCGCGCGTGTGCCGAGTGTTAATTATCGGCCTGGGATGGTCATTAATAACCCCGCAACCGATTCGAATTATGAGAGAAAAAAAAAGAACCACACCGCGTAGTTAATAGTCCGGTGCTGGTGTGTGCCTTGTGTCAGCTAGTTCTCCGTCAAAGTGCGTGCCTGTGTGTGTGTGTGTTGCTGTTTTTTTTCTGCCTCTCGTTCTGAAATCTTTTTTTTCTGTTCACGTACTGTAACTTTTCGGCGTCGCCCCGGTGTCTCCCTCTGATTAGTACGTCGCACTCCTCTCTCTCTCTCTCTCTCTCTCTCTCTCTCTCTCTCTCTCTCTCTCTCTCTCCCTGTTTAAGCTCTTGATTGCCGCCTTCCGGCCTCCGCGCGGCGCCAGAATAAATGAATGAATGGACGAAGTGTGACCCAGTGCGACACACGGCCAGGCTTATCAAGGCTTAAATTACCCCTGTTATATAAGTTTGAAAAAAGGGATTTTTTTACAATCTTTTTTTTTTGCGACAAAATACGATTTGGCCGAGCCCTTTATTTATGAGCTTAGGAGAAAGCTTCCGGTGGTGCGGGCTTTATACCCGAACTGGTTCGTTGAGACAAAGGGTTGGTGCGGCGCGGGGCGCGCAGGGGAGAGCCGTCTCGAGTAGTTTGTTTAGGTCAGTACGGCGTCACGCGCAGCGCTCAATGTTATTGTCGAACCCTCCCGTTCTGCCTGCCTCTCGTTTGTATAAACTGAAACTCTCGGACTGCTGCGCTGCTGTCGTCGAGGAGCAGGCCCACGCCGAGCCGGAGGGGTCACCGCAGCAGACCAAAACAGAACCCAAAAGTTTTGGAAAATTTGTGAAATTTTCTGAAATATTGTGGATTTTTTTCCCTAGAAAGTTTCCTTAATTTTTTTTTCGAGACCAGAAGAAACCCTCTATGCTTACTCCGTTGCCATGGTAGCGACGGCGCGGCAGCGCGCCGAAAAATAAGTAAAAACACAAAGCCCCTTATGCTTGGCTGCGCCCCTCTTGCTGCCCCCTCCCCTCGGCCTTGACACGGCGTTGGCGGCAGCAGTCAGGCAGGCCAGGCCAGGGCGCCCTCCGCGAGCTGCCAGGCCTCCCGCCGCGGGGCCCCGTGCGGCGGGCTGCCTATGCAGCGGTTGACAGGCGGCACGGAGGCGAGCCTGTCGGTAGGTCGCGGCTGCTGTCTGGCCGCTGCCGCCGCCGCCGCCGCCGCCGCTGCCGCCGCGAGGATGCACATCATCCATCACTGGCCTTGGTCCGCCGCGCCGCTGCCGCTGCCGTGTGTGTGGCAGGTATTTGTTGCATTCGATTGAAATATACTAAATGGTTCGGTGGGCGCGGCGGCGGCGGCGCGACGTGGCACTGCAGCGGCGCGGTGCTCTGGGGGCGTCCCTGCCCCTCCCTCCCTCCCTCCCTCCCTCCCTCCCTCCCTCCCTCCCTCCTTCCCTCCCTCCCGGGTAATGCTGAGGATTAGCTCGGGGATGGAGAGGGTTGCAGCGCGCGATACAGTGCTGTGTGCGCGGGGCGGCGGGGCGGCCAGGGGTCAAGGTGCTCGCCGGTCTGGCTGGCTGTCTGGCTGGCTGTCTGGCTGTCTGGCTGGCTGGCTGGCTGGCTGGCTGGTGGCTGGCTGGTGGCCCCCCGCCGGCCGGGGACCCCGCCGTGCCCAGGGACGGACGGACGGCGCACCCCTTTCGCACTATTAGCATTCCATTTCCTCCCCCATTTTGACGTTACGCTGACCTGTACGACCCGCCCCGTCCCGGGTGTCCGGATATACATGCGTGCCGACCGGAGGCCAGAGCGCTGTGGCTGCAGGCGAAACGCACACGTATACGCGGCCCCGATGGAACCCACAGACCTGCCGACGACGAGTTTGAAATATCATTTCTCTATCCACTTCCACTCTCCTGTTTTTTGTTTGGTTTCGCGGGCGTGGTGGACGACCGGTTGCCCGAGCTGCTATACACTCAAGTTTGATTGGTTAAGGTATGACATACCGCAGTAGCTTATATATAGGAAATTAATTGACACAGTAGCTACCCAATCTATTTCTTTTCTGTTTTTTTTTTCGAAGTGTGTCAATTTTTCAAAACAAAAAAAAAACGAGGTTTGTCCATATTTTAGAGATTACCACAGCGGGGATGCGAGCAAGCAGTGCTGCGCACGCACCTGGGCTGCTGTGGCGAGCGCAGCGCGTGCGTGCGCCGCACCCGGTCAGCAGAGCGCTGGTCAGCTTCGGGCAGCCTGGGGCAGCCTGCCCCCCCGCGGAGCCCGCGGACCCGACGGCGCTGTATGCAAACACGACGTAATGAAGACGCGGCCCAAAATGAATGCGAGTGAATGAATATATTGTAAAAATAAGAGCGGGCCGGGTGTTATACGCAGCGCGTCGTTATCGACACGGGCGCGCGCCCCGCTAAGCTGGAAATAAGCGTCGCGTGTCTGCGCGGCGGCGGCGGCGCGAGGACAGAGAGAGAGAGAGAGAGAGGGCGGGGCCGGTCCAGACTGGATCATTTCTCGCCATGGCCACCTCTCCTCTCTGTCTCTCTCTCTCTCTCTCTCTCTCTCTCTCTCTCTCTCTCTCTCTCTCTCTCTCTCTCTCTCTCTCTCTCTCTCTCTCTCCCCCTGCGTTGTGCTTTTGAGGGAAAAACAAATGATGAATCGCAGCGGGACTTGTGTGTCCGCGCGGAGGCTGCGCCGGGCTGTCCAGTCACGGTGTCGTGTGTGTGTGTGTGCTGTGTGTGTGTGTGTGTGTGTGTGTGTGTGTGTGTGGTGGCGTGCAGGAGGCTCGTGTGTGTTGGATTATACCCCACAACTTTCCCCGCGCCGCTGGGTCCGGCGCGGCGGCGCGGTGGGGCGTTGACTCTCCCGCCGGACCAACGCGAGCTACACACACACACACACACACACACACACACACACACACAACCACCACATGCGCCTGCCGCCGCGTTGTGGCGTTCGGCTCGAGGCGGCCTGCAAGGCAGCGCGAAAAGCGTGCCTAAATATTCGAACTCGAACTCGGAAGAATGTTTTATTGAGAAAAATCTCTTTTGCTGCTGGAGATTCCAAAGCGGCGGTGATGGAGTATGGGAGATTAGTATAGGGTATAGGAGTGACGGTGCGAGAGCGAGAGAGAGAGAGAGAGAGAGAGAGAGGGAGGGGGGGGGGGGAGGGATGAGTACAGACGATGACAGTGGCAGCGCTACTACCATGGACACCGCGTGGCTATCGAACGGAAAAACAGAAGAAGAAAAAAAAACCCTGAATGGTATAGAGATTTTAATCCGCACGCGGTTGGCCTCTGTTAATCACTATCTCTGCAGGGGGCAGCAGGCAACGGGTGCGGCAGTATGGCCAGGGGGTGGAAGTGCGTTGGAAAGGTGTTGCGTCTGACCGTAGGGACGGCGAACCAGCAGCAGCATCTGAGCCGAAGATCGCTGCGCGAGGGGTTTGTCCTTTTAACAACTTCATTATGCTCGCCCGGCTATTTTCCTTCTCCTTCTTCTTTTTTTTTATACATCGTCGTGTCTCCATGATTTGGCGAGTCGTTTCGGCGTTTTACCGTGATGTTACGAAACCAAACACGTTGGACAGACAACCAGAGGAGCTGCGAGTGGGAAGGGGGAGAGAATAAAATATAAAAAAAGTTTTACCGCCGTCGGGATTTTAGAGTCGAAAATTAGGCGGAACAAAACAAGGGGGATGAGTTTCATTGGCGGTGTCACAGGGGCCATTCCGCCTCCGGTCCCCTCGGACGGATTTGCACGGTTCTAAGCCGCGCGGTGCGTGCTGCCGTGCCGCCGTGCCGCGCCCCAGGACATTCTCTCTCTCTCTCTCTCTCTCTCTCTCTCTCTCTCTCTCTCTCTCTCTCTCCTCTCTCTCGCTCTCTCTCTTTGCACTCTTTATCGTTTTCCGTGCGTCGTTGTGTCCAGTACCTCTCTTGCTGCAGCGACCCGTCCCCCGCGACCGACCCCGCGCGCGCTGTATTTTCAGTTTAAATTTCATGTGCTGTACAAACACACACACAAACACACACACACACACTCACACACACACACGCCGCGTGGCGGCAGCGGCGGCGATGGCAGGCGGCTTTTGAAGGGGTTGGTCCTAAAACCAACAAGCTTTGAAACCTCTCCGCGAGTGTTTAGAGACGATGTGCTGCAGGTCGTGTGACGACTGTCCCTTCTCTCTCTGTCTGTCTCTCTCTCTCTCTCTCTCTCTCCCTCTCCCTCTCTCTCTCCCTCTCCCTCTCTCTCTCTCTCTCTCCCCGCGGTGCTCGAGGTCCCCCGTCCCGCGTCCCGTCGCGTGGATCCCGCTAAGCCCATAAGACAGTAATGTGCTAAATCCGTTTGCCTCGCGCTGCTGCTGCTGCCGCTGCTGCTGCAGTGCCGCGGCGGTGACGTTGTCGCGGCTGCGTCCGCGCGGGATGTCGTCCTTGTCGCTCTCATGCGGCTCCTACTGTGGAGAGAGAGAGAGAGAGAGAGAGGAGTCGGTGCAGGACGCGTGCTGGGAGTCGTTGGGCTCGCGTGCCACTCCCGCGGGGCGCGCGCCACCGCCTGCCGCCAGTAGGAAGGAGGGAAAAAAGGAAAGAAAAATATATAACAAGCAAGTTTTTGGCCTTTCTGAAATGCGCCCCCGTTTGTGGGTGCACGCTCGCTGCGATGCGGTGCGGTGCGGCCCCCTCCGTCGGCGCGATGCTCGGCCGCGCCGTGCTGCGATTAAAATGCGTTTTCCCCGGATGTTTATTTTCTTTCGGGATTAGAGAGAGAGAGGACTTCGTGAGAAGGGAAGTGACCTCCTGCAGCGGCTGGTCTGCGCTGGTCTTCCCCCATTGTCTTGCTTTTAAAAATGCGCGCTTCTTCTTCTTAATATTTTTTTTTTTTTTTTTTTGCCGTTGATTTTTTTTTTTATTCCGGCCCGTCGCGTTTCTCACAAAGGAGGCCCTGCGGGCGCGGAGACAGCTCGCCGGCTTCTGCACTGACCCTTTCGGCCGGCAGCGTCCAGCGAGCGCGCGTGTGGGGTCACGGGTCGCGGGTGCAAGCCTTCTGCCGGGCCAATACCGCCGCGGGCGCAGATGCGATACGGCTTTCGGGAAAATGGCATACATTATGGGCATCGTATGCGTTGAGCGTGTTTGTTTGTTGTTGAAGTTGTCAACTGCTATCGGCACGGCGGCGGCCGCGGCGGCCGGGCGACAGGACATACTTGTATGCAAATGTGCGCGAGTGATTATGGTATAGGCCTCGGGGCGCGTGCCGGGCTCCGCCGGACTCCGCGGGGGGTACGACCTTTCACCGGCACGGCCGGGACGGCAACGGGAGCGCGCGCCGGCGACACCGCGGCCTGCATCCACGATAAGGGCTGCATTCGCCCAACAAACGAGGACGGAATAAAGTATTTTGCTCACACCATAAATACAAGTGTACTATTTTTGTACATAGTCATGTACAGATGTAAACCTTCAAAACGAATAAATTTCTACATAAGTATGTACAATTCTGTTCATAATTATGTACAATTCTGTGCATAATTATGTCCAATACTGTGAGTAATTATGTTCATTTCTGTGCGTAATTATGTTCAATTCTGTATTCATAATTATGTACGAATTTATGCTGGTATACATCTGCACATAAGCATTTGGTGTGTACGGAAGGCTGCAAGTCCCTCACCCCGCTCCGCGCCGCTCTGTAGCCTCACCTGTGCGGGCGGTGCAGCGGAAGACAAATATTTGAACAAACGCGTCCCACACAGACAGACAGACGGACGGACGCGGCGTCGCGCCTGCGTGCTCGCATCATCAGGCGCGGCTGCTGCGCCGCGGGGGGGGGGGGGGGGGGGGGGGGGTAATAGACGTAATGGAAGGTAATGCGGGTAATTGCGGGTACACAGTCTGGGGGGGGCAGAATCATCGCAATCTCGTCCCCCTGGCCCTTGGAGTATCGACGCGGTGCGGCATCTTAGTTGTTCTAGTCTCTCTAGCCTTTATAGAAATACTCATTTTTGTGCGGTGCGTTATGATTCCGGGTCGGGCGGCCGGGTATTTACTCTGCTGACCGCTGCCCGCGTCTCTGCATCGCGGCACGACAGCCCCTACCCCTCCGCGGACGGTACGGCAGTACTCCACCCTCCCGCCGTGCGTGCTCCGCTTATGCTCAGTCATGGCCTAGTTATTCTTTATCTAGGCCGGACCCATCGCAGCCCCCTGCGAGATGAAAGGCTTGTTGTTTGCAGATGTAGCGGTAGCTCCGGCTGATAAAGGGAGAGACAGAGAGAGAGAGAGAGTGTGTGAGTGAGTGAGAGCGACAGAGCATGTGCAAAGGGGAGGGAGGGGGACCGACCGATGACGGGGACATCGCAAAGGGGATTGTTAGCACAAGCGGTGGCATGCGATGGGGTTGAACTCAGTCTCTGCAGGGGAGGTGGGCACGCGCCCGTGTGTGTGTGTGTGTGTGTGTGTGTGTGTGTGTCTGTGTGTGTGTGTGTGTGTGTGTGTGTGTGTGTGTGTGTGCGCTATGCAGATACTCAGAACGACACGTCACGTTCTCCGAGCTCCGCAAGCTTCTCCAGCCCATCGATAGTGTCCCCGGAGACTTGACGTTGTTGTATATAAGTCCGCCTGTGTTCACCATTACACACAGATATTTTCTCTCTCTCTCTCTCTCTCTCTCTCTCTCTCTGGGTGGCGGTTCTGACCGGAGTTGCGCAAGAGAGACAGCAGGACGCCCCATTCGACTGCCAAGTTAGTGCAAGAGAGATGACACAACCGCGTTACCCGCCACAGTCAAATAGTGCGTGCCGTCTCTCTTGCACTCACGCCAGATCGCTCATCCGCGCCGGTCTCGATGATGTGCGCAATTTGCAGTGAGAGAGAGAGAGAGAGAGAGAGAGAGAGAGCGTCGTCCAGGTGCGTTCGGCGGACTATGCGGGGAGCGCCCGCACGGCCCGCACACGCCGCAGCGTCAAATGCAAACACGGCCTCTGATTGATTGCACTTTGCAGTGCAGGCGGCGGCGGCAGCGTTTTGCGTGCATTACCGCCATCCGAGTGCATCCGAGCCTGCACACTTACGCGCGCCTCGCATACGGGCAGCGCAATTTTGTATATATCAAACGTTTGGTTGTATTTTTGTTGTGAGCGTTTACTGTGATTGTCTACCGGCCGTGACGGAACCGCCATTTCGCCGCATCTGTTTTGTGCGCTGCGCTCTGTAATTCGCGTGCTGCTGCTGCTGCTGCTGCAGTGTTACGGGACGCGTGCGGCGGCGGCGGCGCTTGTACTAAGATAGTGGCTGTGTAATTATTATTGCAATCGCCGGACCAACCTCACACGACGAGCAGCGCTTATTTGCTGCGTTTTGTTGAATCGTTTGATGTGTTTAGCGAGATATCATCGCCGCGACAGGCGAGTAGAGAGGGAGAGAGACAGAGACAGAGGGGGAGGGGGGGGGGGGGGATATCCTAGGAGTTGACTGCTCCAGCGAGTGGCAGTGGCCGTGGCGGCGGCACGGCGGCACGGTGGCTGGGTGACAGATCCGTATCGTTTTTGTGTAGTCCCGCTCACCCCACAGGACTGACAATGCTGTGGACGGCCGAAAGCCCCGAGCAGTCAAGTGCAAAGTGCGTGTGTGTGTGTGTGTGTGTGTGTGTGTGTGTGCGTGTGTGTGCGTGCTTCACGAATTCTCGCCGAGGTACACACACACACACACGTCGCGGTAGCGCTGGGGCAGCTTATGCAAATTGGTGCGAGGAGGCCCGGTAGCTCACGGACCCCTATTAACCCTTGCCTCGACGGGCCCCGAAAACTAGAGCACACACACACACGCACACACTCACACACACGACGTGCATCATGGATTTGTTCCGATTAATATTAACTTTACACGCAAACAAGGAGCGGCAGAAAGGGAAATAGTTTTCATCTGTTTCGAAATCAACAAACAATCAATTAGCATGACGGGTCGTGGACAGGCGTGTCACCGCTGTGTGCACACGGGGACGGTCCTCGAAAGTAATTAATTTCCGTGAAATGAGTGTAGCCTTGTAGAGGAGGGGGTCGGGGGATCTCCTCCAATCGCAAACCTTTCGCCGCCTCAACCGCTACCGTTCATTCTGGACGCTTCGCTTTGATTTTCTTTACCAGTCTAGACACACAGGCAGAACCATTATAATTTTGTGCACTGGACCGTTAGTAATTTTTTTTTCGTGAAATCCGGAGTGTGTTACAGACAAAATCATTTACCCCCGATTCGTTGAACATTTTTATTAAAATCGTTGCAGTGTGGCCTAGCACAAAATTAAGCGTACACTCATTCTCTCATCCATTTGTGTCGATACGGATCCATTGCTGGAGCTAACACACCATTCCTTGCACTTTTTCCCCCTTTCACAATTTTTTTTTATTTTTTGCCAGTGAGTCGAGTTGGCAAAACTGACATTTGGCACGCTCGTCCTTAATGACGGCGATGATAATTTCAAATGTGACGGCACGTGACACGGTGACCGCGCGAGGGGGATTTGCATGACAGAGAGGATGTCGAACTTGTTCGATCGCGGAGCTACAGTGCCCGCTCCACCCTTTGGTCCCGGCTGCCGGCCTCGCTGCCGGCCTCGCTGCCGGCCCCGTGCGTCGGGTGCCGAGGCATCCGTGCTGATGATCTCGGCCTGCTCTGGTCCGCTCTCCCTAATCGATTTAATAACGCTCGCTTGGCTGGCTCATTCCCTCCTCCCCCTCCGAGATATGACAATGCACCGAGTGTGTGCGCGCGCGCACTGCGCTGCTGCTATGCTGTTGCTACCGTGCGCGCACAGGGGAATCAGGAATGTGCGGTCAGTCGGTCAAGCAAGGGGGGGGGGGGAGAAGAACAACGGAGGCAGAGAGAGAGAGAGAGAGAGAGAAGGGCGATTTAAATATGGCGTTTTTGCAGCGTCAGTACGGCCAGTGTCATGTCGGGCCGGAGAGGTGGTGCGGACGTCTGTCGGACCGGGCGGTGGTGGTGGTGGGCGCGCTTGTGACGCGGCGTGTCTCCCTCCAGTTTTATTCGCCAGTTTTTCGAGTAACACCGGGAGCGGCGCGACAGAGTCTCTATGCCGCCAATCGAAACGGACTCGCCAGGAAGGGGAATGGGCCCAGTCATTATATTATAGTATTATTAGCGCCGGCGACAGACGGGGTACTTTCCCAGGCGGACTCTGGCTGGGCTGGACACCCGCGGGGGGGCGACTGCAGCGCCGGTAGCGGACCGCTTATGACGGGCCCACCTCGCACTTTACGACAGACAGGAAGGGCGTAAGCCATCGCCGGCCCGGTGACGCGGGGCGGCCGGCCGCCGGCAGCACACTCACTGCGGAGCCGGGCGAAAGTCGCGGGCGCCATAACGCTGCGCGCGCGCGCACTCAATTTTTATTAAAAGTTTTTTTTTTTATAAGGCTCTAGAGAGTATAATCGTTCGGGAATCGAACCCGAGCGCCGCAGCGACTCGCTGGTTTCTTACGCGCCCGACGTCGGTCGTCGTCGTGAAGTTCGGCCGCGCATTGTGCAGGTGCTGCTCTCTCTCTCTCTCTCTCTCTCTCTCTCTCTCTCTCTCTCTCTCTCTCTCTCTCTCTCTCTCTCTCTTTCTATTTTTTTAAGACCACCCTCGGCGACGCTGCCGGCTGTCATATTGTGGCGAGTAATATAACGGCCTTCTCTTGTTAATTTGGGCGGGCGATATGCACACGGGGCCAGAGCCGGCGGAGCCGCCGGAGCGCACCGCTACCGCTGCACCCTTTATATGCGCGCGTCGCCCCGCCGCCCGCCGCTCCGCCCCGCCCGCGGCAGGACCCGGCAGGACCCGGCAGGACGCCCATTAGCATCCATCACACGCTCGTCATAGATCCGCTCACGTGGAAGTGACGCGCGCCGCGTGCGGAGGCACGCGCCGTGACACGCGCCGTGACACGCGCCGTGACACGCGCCGTGACACGCTGACGCTGTCGCGGTGCGTCCGCCGCCGCGCGGAAGTCTTGTACGCGGCGCGCGTGCCGTGAGATGAGTAATATTGGCGGAAAGGAAAGCAGTGTCGGACTCTGCCGGGCGCTGAGCGAAGCTGTGAAGGACTGCGATGATACTACGGCTGGAACCGCTGTGCCCAAACTGTAGTTTTACCGCCGTGGAAAACTACGGTCCGTCTCCATAAATGAGCACTTATTCCTTCAGTGGAGGTGTTTTGTTTTCTACACAAAAACTACTTCTTTACTGCAGTTTTCTATACAAAACTATATTTTCACTGTAGTTTTCTATACAAAACTGCATTTTTAAACTGTCGCCCTCTGTACAAAAAACTACAGTTCTAGTCGTGGGGACCCTTTCTCCCGCGATGGGCTACATCGATATCCGGGCCGCGCGGGTCACAGCCCGCCCTGCCCCGCCGCTATCTGCCCGTGAGATCGCCTCGCGCGCGGGCTCTCGCCCTAACGAGCCCTCTGATTGGTCGCGGCGCAGCCCGCGGTGACGTCATGGGTGCACCGCGACCACTCCCGCGGCGGCTCCCGCAGCATCCCCGTGTGGTCCAGCGGCACGCCGTGCCTGAGCCGCCGCAGGCCGCGACCCTCACGCCCGGCCGGGTCACCACCGCCGCCTCCTCCTCCCGCTCGCTGTCGAGCACACCGAGACAGTTTGCTTTTGAAACGAAGCTGGCCGCCGCCGCTCTTGAAAGGACCGGCCGCGTTGTCCGTATTTGAATCAGATCTGGAGCCGGGATGCCGCGCGGGAGCTTCCGCCGGCCGCCGCCGCCGCTCCGCCGCGGCGCGCGCGTCGCATTCCCTCACATGCGGTCATCCGCGACGTGTGCCGCATGTGTGTGTTGCATCACACAGGAATGAGGATGTCCATGTTGAGCAGCGGGGCGGCTTCCGGTGTGCCGTACTGCACTCGGGACCCCGAAAAAGAAAAGGAGAAGTAATAATTAAAATAATGATGAAAACATTTTGAGCGGGGAGGAGGGGTGGCCGGCCGGCCGGCCGAGGCGGGGGGGCGTGGCCGCTGCCCACTGCGATGTGCGATGACACAATCTGCGGACCTCTCTGTCGCTCTCTTATGGAGCACCCCACGAGTGCGACAGAGACAGAGCTTACGAAGGGGCAATGTTCGGTGGTGGTGATGGCGGTCCTCAAATGGCCCCGAAGACAATGAGGGGAAGAAGCGGGGAAATTAAACGGATCGCGGCGGTAGCGAGACGCTGCGTACGGTGCGTGCGGTGAGTGCGACAGAGACGGGACGCCCCATTTGACTACGGCAGAGCAAGAGAGAGAGAGAGAGAGAGAGAGAGAGACCGCCGCGGCCCGGCATCTCTCTCGCACTCCCGCCGTCAGATGCGTCGTCTTGTCTCTCTCAGTACTGCGTGTGTGCGTTACCGGTGTAATTAGCCCGGCCGTCCTCGTCGGATTTCGGCGCGGGTTAATGAGGGCGTCGGGTTACCATGCGACCCTCCTCTTCTCCTCTCGATACGATGATTGTCGTGGGAGAGGCGGGGACGGGCACCGCTGCTGAATCCTTGCCAGGACTACGATGCCCTATAAAATTTGAGCTGGAGTTGGAGCGACCAGTGTTGCCCGGTCACACCGCGGTCCATCAAGGGTTATTTCCAGTCCCGAAAAACTTAATGGGGTCTTCGAGAAAAAAAATATCAATAGCATTTCCGAAAATTCCGGAATTTTTTTTTCTTGAAAATTTTGGGACCTGAAGCCTTGGGGTCCATCCTGCAATTTGCTTGTGCCGTCACCGTGAGGCCTGCTGTCGAGTTTGAGCGGGCGGCGGGCGGGTTCCGCAACGTGACATTACAGCGTATACAATGCAGCCCCCGCGGCCCCCGCGGCCCCGCACCGCGGTCAGGCGGTCGGGCGGCCCCAGGAGGCCCCCCATTCGCACGCCAAAACGCAACGGCTAGCGCTGCTGGCGCTGCCAGAGCAGAGGCCAGGCTGGCCAGCTCCCCGCGGAGGTCACGGGGTTGTCGCGCACCAATCATGCCTTTTCCATTCGTCACTCCGACCGTGTGTCACGCTCTCTCTCTCTCTCTCTCTCTCTCTCTCTCTCTCTCTCTCTCTCTCTCTCTCTCTATCTCTTTTATTTTCTCTAGCTCTCTGTCTCTTTCTCTGTCCCCCCGTTCCTCTCTGTCCATCTCTGTTCCTCTGCTCACGGAACACACTCATGGCACGACGATTGCCTCAAATTGAGCGCTCATGGTAATGCAGTGCCGTCGCATCGCACGAGCTGAACATGGGCCCCGGCCTCGCTGTGTCGTGTCTATCGTTTGTTCTCTAATGGATGTGTACTGTACTCCCTATATTTCGTAGCGGAAGCAAATGTACTAAAAAATTTCTTTTCTTTTTTTTTTTGCAGGTGAGTGGCCAGTTTTTTTGTGCTCACGGCGACACGATCGGGCTTTGAGTAAGTGCCGGCACACACCATTCCATTCCAATCCCCCCCAAAATATTTTCGTCGGCCTGACATTGGCACCGGGCTCCCTCCCCCTTATATGGTGTTCTCCCGCGTTGCCCTCCTCCGTGTTTTGCATCAAACAAGCAGAACGGCTGTCGATTTTTCACTTTCGGACGACGAAAATGTCGACGGCGGCGCAACGCCTCTGCCGGGACGCACGCGCGGGCAAAAAGTGTGTGTGTATATCGAATTGGTCACAGTGTGGCGGTGAGAAATGAGACGCCGTATGTTTTCGTCGGCCTGGCCGCTGTCCACCGTGGCGGCGGGACCCCGCGGCCCATCTGCCTCCGCTACCGAATGAGGACGGCATGGGGGGCGGGCTCAAGGTCCGAGGACGAGGCTCCAGTACAGCCGAGGGCTTTCGTCACCAGTGCATGCGGGATCGGATGGCTGCTCCTCGGGTAGTCCTCAGCGTCCTTGTCCTCAGCGTCGGACAGCTCGAGACCCTCAGCCGGGGGGCCGCGTGGTGGTGGTCCTGCTTTATGGTATGGATTTGTGGCGAATTGGTGCAACACACAAAACGTTTTTACTACTGCAGGGGGGGAGGAGGAGCCGGGCTATGCGCTGTATGTGTACTGGTAGTGATTTGTTCCGACAAAAGGAGGTGTGACAGAGACGGAGGACAGGTCGCCGGGGTCAGCGGGAGGGGTGGTGGTGGTGGTGGCGGTCGGCGCGGGGTGGTGGCCGCGCAGCGCTGCCCGCTTGCAGCTCCCGCCGGTTGGCCGAGCGTGTTTCGCGAGCAGCGTTTGTCCAGCCGGCGCCGCGGGCAGACGTTGCTGTACGATAGCACCGCACCCGCTGCTGCTGGAGCCCCCCCTTGGAGGCCTTCATCGTCACCGCGTTACCTGGCCGTATGAACGTGTGCCGTCGGCCCCCGTGACGTAACTCTGCCGAGCGGTGACCCATTTCAGAGCGGGGGGCCTCGGCGCACGCACCGTGAGAAGACGCCGCTGCTGCATATGACACCCGCGCCGGCCGTGGGAAAGGTCCTGGTGCAGTGGTGGGGGCCGAGCGCCGCCGCCGCCGGGCAGCGGCGAAGCGGCGCAGCCCAGGCCGCCCCCGTTTCCTTTCAGACGCCGATACAGCGGCGGCCGATAATGGAATATGTATGGAGGCCTCCAGGCGGAACGGTTAGTGCCTTAGTCGGCCGCCAGGGGCCGCTGATGACGCGGGGCGCTGCCGGCGGCGGCGGGTGTAAACTGCGCGTATCTTTTCTTCTTTCCCCGGCGGCGGCCGCGGGCCGGCCGACAGTAAGCGTAGCACTGGCGCTCGTCAAAGTCATGGCGCCGCCGCCGCCGCCGCCGTTGCCCAACGCGGCGCGTTCTGCTATTACTCGCCGCCGCCGCCGCCCGTCACCATTCGTGTGTCAGGCCGGAGTGCGGTCGTAGTGCAGCAAGCGTCGCCCGCTTTTGTGCGGGCCGCGATGCAAATGTTGAAACGGGAGCCGCGGCGAGGGCGGCAACGCACACGGAAAGTGCTGGTGCGCGGCCAGTGCAGTGCCGCCGCGGCCGTCGAGGAGACGGCGAGGCGCGGTGAGGTCGTACAATGACTGTATGAACTGTGTGCCGCCCCGCCTGCGTCGGCCGGGGGCTGAAATACGACCCCCCCCCCCCTCAAAAAAAAAAAAAAGAAAACGGCCCCCGAAAAAAAATATTTGTAGATGTCCACGACGCGTCATTCAAAGCCGTGCGCGGCGTGGTGCTAGTACTGCGCTTGAATTTTTTTTTGTTTGCTCCTGCGTGACTAGATTTGGCCAAAACAAATAGGTAGTAAAAACGTTTTGTCGCGCCAACGACGGCGCGCGTGCATATTCCGCGCGTCATTAGGTGAATCGGGTCGTCCAGCGCGGCGCGGCGCGGTGCGGAGCGCTGCAGAGCGGAGCAGAGCAGAGTGTCAGTGGCGGACATAAAACGCCCATTTTATGTCTTCCCGCCCGCCTTTGTCCCTCGGCGGGGCAGGCCGGGCATGAGCGGCGGCAGCACAGGCACCACCCGTGTGTGTGTGTGTGTGTGTGTGTGTGTGTGTGTGTGTGTGTGTGTGTGTGTGTGTTTGCCTTCCTTCTGCACCACAGGGCACCCCGGCGGCCGGCTGGCCATGGAAGAACACCGTCCGGGAAATTAGATCGGATAGAAAGACCCCCGAAAAAATAAAATCCAATAATAATAATATATTAATTCAAAGAAATGTATCTGTGGGGAAAACATTGACTGACGATCAGAGATACTAGTTTGTTCCGCCCGGCCACCGGCGCGTGGCAGCAGCAGCAGCGGCAGCTGGACGCGCGGCCCGCGAACCCGCGCCCGTCGCGACGTCGGGAGGTGTTGCGTGGCGATGCTCGGCACAGAGAGAAAGAGAGAGAGAGGCGACGGGAAAATTTATTGCCAGAGAGAGATGGAGATGCCGGCTTCTGTGAGAGGAAAGCGGACAGATCGCGCGGAGATATCGCCCCGCATCATCCCCATCCCTTTCCTATGAGGATGCTGCTGTTGCTTTTGCTCCGGCGGTGTTTTTTTTTTTTTTGCCTTCTCCCCGTCTTCCTTCCGTCCTTGTCGTCGTCGCCGCCGCGGCCGGCTTTTGCTTTTGTCTCGTTTCGGTGTCTGTCGAGGTGTCGCGCCACGTGTCCCACGTGTCGGAGGGCGGGGCCGCGGCACGCGTCGGCGGCGGGCTGTTAGCGTAAAGCCAGTTGTTCCAGCGCCCTGTCGCCCTGTTCCGATGCAATGAGAGACAGTGAGAGAGAGAGAGAGAGAGAGAGAGAGAGAGAGAGAGAGAGAGACTCAATAGAATGTTTCCTCCAGTGTCCTCACCGGGCCGCGTCTAGGGTACCGAAAATTTCGAGGAAAATTTTCGGAAAATATTCATCACAATTGAGAAAATTTCGGATTTTTTTTCGGAAAGTCAGAAAAAATGTTGTGCAAAACTATATTTTTTTTCCGAAAATTTCTTTACAATTTTGGGACTAGGTGGCCGCGTTGCGGTGCGTGCACGCATTCCCCCGCACTGCGCTCGCTTTGGCCGGGCTCTCCTACGCGGACAGCCCAACCCAGTCCAGCCTGGGCGCTGCCACAAGCGTCGATCTGCTACGTATTACCTTGGCACTCGTTTTTATTGCGCGGTGGGGGCCGCGGGGGCGGCGCGCGGGAGCAGCTCGGGAGCAGCTCGGGAGCAGCGGCGGCGGCCTCCCCCCGTGTCACCGCCCGGCCACCTGCACGCGGCCAGAACTGGCCACAACCCGGGCCGGCCGGCCGCGGCCCGCGGTGCAGCAGCCCCGGCCAGCCACCCCCGCCCACGCCATGCACCGCGCCGCGCTGCACCACACACACACACACACACACACACACACGCTCACATGTGAAAGCGAAATTATTTGTCACGCGTGGTCGCCGGCTAAACGGACTACTAATGCAGCAACGTTTCTCATAAACTTGTCCGCGCGCGCCCAGCGGTCGCTGTACACGCCGCGGCCGCATTTTGCATTTTTGTCACCGCGGTCGCGTGGGCGGCGGCGGCGTGTGTCGGTGTGTGTGTGTGTGTGTGTGTGTGTGTGTGACTGCGCGCGCTGGGCGGTGACCATAGTCCTACACATATGCATAGGGCAGGGCTTTCCATTCCGCAAAGTCTGGAAGGATAACATGTACGTAAAGAAGAAAATATTATAAAAAATCCGAGTGATTTTTTTTTTGTAAAGTCGGAATATACCACAAAGATCTGACTTTTTTCTTTTAAAAATAATTCTGGCAATTCCCATAATTTGGCAGCTTGCTCGCTATACTGGCGTGGCGCGCGCATTCCCCGCAGAGAAGCCGGGGGGGAACGGCGGCAGAAGCATAAACATAGCGTTCGAAGCCGCGTCTTCCGATCGGACCGCCAACGTGTCCGCGTTTCTTTTGTTTTCACGGCGGACACTCGGGGAGACTCGCGCAGAAAATACGTATAATGCACCCGGCGCAGTGGTCAGGGGACCGCGGCCGGCCTGATCGGTCGCCGCCGCGCCGCCGCATCGCGTCGCGCTTCGGTTCGGCGTATTATCATTTTCTTTTGTGACACTTTCGCTTTATGTAATGGCGTGTTCTTCTTCCCCTTTGACGCCCCCCCCCCCCCTCCTCCTCCTCCTCTTCTCCACACATGAATATAATATCGGAGTAGTACAAGTCTGGGCGCAGTTCATTGCCATTGTCAACGCATCGAGGTGGGTCGCGATGAGTTATGGCGCTGGCAGGCAAATGAAGTCGTATACTGGCAGAGCGCGGTGGTGGCCGCGGCGTGTTACACCGCGCCGGACATGGCGCGTACATTAGTTCATGTAAATTGTAAATATGAGACGGGAGAAAGTGAATAGGCGACTGTGACGACGGCCGCGGGGCCCACCGCGCCCGTCCGCGCGTGACCAGCACGCCCGCCTTGTGCATTTGATTTACAGAGCAGCACAAATTATCGAAGGAAAGTTTCGGACCACCCGCACAACCAACGTGTTTGAAGCTATGTCGTATTTCTGCGTTAGGTTAGATCGGGAGTGAAAAAGTTACATAGTTGGCCAATAATTTTTAAACTCTTAGAGAGATACTAGCCGTCGTGCGACTAGTCTTTTTTTTTTTCTCTCTCTCTCTGGAATTACGTTTTTTTTTCGCTCTAAAAAAAATGTCATAAATCGGAAGTGTGATCGGAAGGGTTGAGCGATTCCGCAGCGGCTCCCAGAGCGACTCTCCGAGTCTCGGACCGGTTAGCTTGTTTTCGTCCACAAACGTGCTCTGCCCAACTTTTTCATTTTTATAAAAACTGCACAATTTCGGTGTGTATAAAAAAACTGTATATTTTTTTTGAGTTTGAAACACGCTTGTTAGCGGTGACAAGCTAACTGCACGTGCCACGAGGTCGGCTCGTCCCCTTGTTCTGTCTCGGTGGGCACATGCGAGCGGACGACGAACGTATTCGACTCAAATCGTCCTTTTATGAAACCGAAAGTGGGGGAATCGTAGTGGCAGTGAGTATATGCAGCGGCCTTGTTTTGGTAAACTGTCAAAAATGCCATGCGTTTTATTTTATTTTAGAAACACGGTAGAAACAACGGAAATGGGGTACTCCGTAGGAACGAGTGCGCGGCGATAACCTATAACCAGCGTAGCGGCGACGCTAGAAGTCCGAACGCACAGTCCACTCTGACCGGTCATCGCTCTGATCCAAGCAGACGACGCGGAGGCGCGAGGCGAGGCCGTAAATCTGCGCCCCCTTTCCCCGCCCTCGCATTAAAACGCCGCGCGCTGCCTTTAGTGGACTGGGCCGCTCCGTGCAGGCAGTGCGGCCCGCGGCGCTTCCGGTCTGGAAAGGGCGGCCGCGGCGGCGCGGCGGCGCGGCTGCTGTTTGTTTACCTTTCCGCCTTTTCCTGGGCCGGTTTCATTGCGCGGCGTGCGATCTTCCTCCGACTGCCGCCGGCGCTGCGCCTGGAAGCAAACGAGCCCCTGCTCCTTGTTGTTCGGACAGGAGCTGATTGCTGACCACCGCGTCCCTCGGCGTCGCCGTGGCGGTGTCTCATGCTTCTGGCATTTCACAGACACGCTCTAATTTCCACGCTAGCCTTACACACACACACACACACACACACACACACGACGCCACCTTTCACCGCACCTTTCGCTCGCCCCGCGGAATGTGTGTGTGTGTGCGCGCGCGCGCACCGGGTTCGCGACGTTAAAAGTGATACGAGCCTCGCCAGGGTAATGAGTGTTTGTTCTGCTGTAATCACCGACCGGCGACAACCACCGGTGCTGGTTGGTGGAGTGCATGGTGGTCACCATCATCACCATGCCATGACCGGGCGGCAACACCCGATGAGTGTCCCAGCATCGCTGCAGGCGCCTCCACGTACTGCTTAAACACACTTTTGTCCGGCAATCGATTTATCTGGAGCGCCCGAGGCGCTGCTGCTGCTGCTGCTGAAGGGGCGTTGTCGCCAGTTCACACATCCTCTCTCTCTCTCTCTCTCTCTCTCTCTCTCTCTCTCTCTCTCTCTCTCTCTCTCTCTCTCTCTCCCTCTCTCTAAGATGATGGGAATCTTTATGCATGCACACGTTGTCTGCCGTGCTCGTTGGCAGGCCCATGACAGGACCAAGCAGCCGCGCGCGCAAGGAATGCCCGCCCCGTTGTGGTGCATCGTTTGTGCAGTCGCATCGACAACGTAGGCAAAGCAAAAAATTGATTTGAAAAAAAAATCAAAAATCAATAAAGTGTTGTTTTTTTTTTTGGTTGGCGATTTTTTTTCCTTTCGTTTCTGCATGTGACTTCCGCATGTGCGGGTCTTCATGCTGGTGCCTCTCCAGTATACTTCCGCAGACAGACACGCCCCCCCATAGCCGCGGCTGATTCAGAACAACTAGCGCTGTCTCTGTCGCACACTCGTGGGGGCGCTCCATAAGAGAGAGAGAGAGAGAGAGAAGGGACGACGGTGTTCGGAGTCGCTCTGCGGCAGCTGCCTCGCTGCATTCCCACCCGCAGCGCACGCCGCTCGCTCGCTTCGTGTCGCGGAGCCGTCAATGCAGGATCAATATAACCGTGCATGTTGCGATGCGACATCCTGACTGTGTCGCAGCTCCCGCAGCGGGCAGCCTCACGGAAAAGGATTTTTAAAAAAACATCGCATGTGTGCGCCCTGCGGGTGTGTGTGTGTGTGTGTGTGTGTGTGTGTCTGATGTTTCTCTCACACATAAAAGCGCATACACAATCAGTGAACGTGTAGTACGCGTGTGTGCGTGTGCGAATCTCGGCTGCCGCCCCGCCCCTCCTCGTTAAGGTGCGCACACACACACACACACACACGCACACACACACACACACGCCACGCCCGCCCGGTTACATGCACACATGCTAGCCCCCTACACATGCTCTCGCGGTGCATGATGGACCTCGCACGCACGCATATGCGTCACACGGGAGGGGCGCGGGCGCGGGCGCGCGCGTGGCCGGAGATTTGTTGCCAAACTGTATTCCGCGGCGTATGGGCTCCGTGTGATCCACCGTGAGCACGCTGTGTGTGTGTGTGTGTGTGTGTGTGTGTGTGTGTGTGTGTGTGTGTGTGTGTGTGTGTTTGCAGCGATTAGCCCGCGGAGCCGCGGCTCTGCAGTTTGCGGTTCCCATTGGTCAAGATTTCGAAAGCTGTAAATGCCTGGTCGTTGGTCCATCTCTGGGTGTGCGCTCGCCGTGCCACTCGCGCAAGGATGATTGGGGATGATGGCGCAGGCCTGCTCCACTTTATTAGCGGGGCCGTGTCACTAATCAGGGTTCGGCGGCGTTTTGGCGCGCGCCGCGCACGACTCCGACCTTTGTCCGCCAGGGGGCGCCAGCCGGCTATACAGCGCTGCGTCTCTGTCGCACCCGAGGCCTGCTCCATGAGAGAGAGAGAGAGCGACGGAGAGGTGCCGAGCAGTTTTCGGAATCGCCCTGCGCGGGGAAACGGGGACGAGCCCCCTTTTTGCCGTGGCCGTAAAGCTCTTCAACGGGTTACCCGACGTGCGTCTCTGTCACTCGGCGGCTCGTCGCGTCGCTCCATCTCGCTCCAGCAGAGGGGAAAACTCTGGCGGCTCGTATATACCAACGCCGCCGCGTCCCCCTGCGCCGGTCGGGGGTGGTGTCAGTCCCCCGGCAGCCGAGCCCCCACCGCCGCCGGCCAATCAGCGCGCGGCAATTGACCGAGTCGTCTGCCGTGGAAATTGGCCGTCCGTCTGCTCGTCCCCCCGAGTGTGTGTGTGTGTGTGTGTGTGTGTGTGTGTGTGTGTGTGTGTGAAGGTGGAACGGTAGCAGTCTACGTGCGCGGGGGCTGATGGGCTCCAACACTCGCCCTTCACACCGGCCGAGTAATGTCTCCATTTTGGCCTCTTCATCTAATTTGGCTGCAATTTCCCGTCCGACTTCCTCGCCACGCTTCCGGACCGCCCCCCCCCCCCCCCCCCCCCGCGGCGGCAGGGGGTGGGCTGCGGGGGTGCTATTGGCCGGTGTGCGGGCGAGCTCCCCTCGAGCCGTTCACAAAACGTTACGTAACGCGAGCCCTCTGCTCCGCGGGTCACGACCCTCGTCCACGGCATCATCATAGTCATCATCATCATCAACAACAACAACAACAAAAACGGCGAGGCTCACGCCGCGGTGCCCCTCGCTGTGCAGTGCTGCACTGCAGTCTGACGGGGCGGCTGGTCGATCAGATTGTGGCGCGTGGCTTCAGACGATTCAGTTTGTTTGTGTGCTTAAGCAGCGCCTCAGCCGGTCACATTCCTGTCTCTGTCTCTGTCTCACCCGCCCCCTACGCGGGACGCCCCGTGCGTGCGAGAGAGACCGCCGCTGCTCGCGGCCTACAACTGGGGGCAGCAGCTGGAGGAGCACCCGAGCAGGGGCAGCCGCCGCCGCCGCCGCCGCCGCCGCCAATCATTTCGACAACGTAACGTACACGCACGCATGCCGGGCTTTACAGCACGCCGGGCCCCGCACCGGGTCTGCGGTGCGGTGGCGGCGGCGTAGCACGGCGTAGGTACCACGGCGCCGCTGGCTAACCTTCCCTGCCTCGTGCTGCTGCTATGGTCGCCAACGTAACACACACACACACACACACACACACACACACACGTACTCGCAGCGCTGTGGTGCCTGATCGCCTGCGTGCCTAGGCTGTGTGTGTGTGTGTGTGTGTGTGTGTGTGTGTGTGTGTGTGTGCGGAGTGGGATTGCGGATGAGATGGACGGTCCACGACGGACGCGGGCCCTGCATCGGCGGCGGCGGCGGCAACGTGATGGGAAGAGTGAAAACCGCGCGCCGCGGCCGCCCCGGCGGAGCACCGCCGTTTCCTCGCCGCCCCCCGCCGCCCGCCGATTGCGGATGAGATGGACGGTCCACGACGGACGCGGGCCCTGCATCGGCGGCGGCAACGTGATGCCCCCGCCCCCCCCCCGCCGCCCCCCCGCCCCCCGCCGCCCCCCGCCGCCCCCCGCCGCCCCCCCGCCCCCCGCCGCCCCGCCGGCCCCCTCCACGCCGCGCCGCCGCAAGCGTCCGCGCTCAAACATTGGCAGGCCGACGTGATCGTGACGGTGTTTGTGTGCGCGGCCGAGCGCGGCGGCCGCTGTCCGCTTGTGTCCAGAGGAACGGGCGGACGCCGCAGTACCGTCGGGAAATTTTCGCAAAAAAAATAAAATTCCTAATAAAATTTTTGGTCTTTTTTGTTGTTGTTGTTGTAAATGACATTGTTCATCAAGTTCCGGGAGTAGAGACCCTTTCGACGGGCCGGCGGCTCGCCGAGGTCGTCGTCGCCGTCGGCCCCCACATCATCAACAACGCCGTCAACAACGGCGCGGCGGGGCCCCCGCCGGGCTGGCCGACGGCCGCCGAGCCCAACCGAAGCGCGCGTGCGATTCTCGTGGAGTTGAACGCGCCGCCAAGTGCCGCGCCGGCAGAGAGCGTCGCATCGCCGGGGTATAATGTGCAGCGCAGGCGGGCGGGCCTCTGACGCAATGGGTGGCGTGTGTGTGTGTGTGTGTGTGGTGCTGCCGGCCGACCCTCGCAGGAAGAAGGATGTGAGCCGGGCGGCCGGGCCTGGATGAGGGACCGCTCTGGTCGCCATGGGCTAATGGCCGTGGCGCTGCCGCCACTGGCTGCACAGCACGTCACACTAATCACTAATCGCTCACTCCACTCTCTCTTTCGCCGCGCGGCCGGCCGGCCGGCGCCCCGCAGACCCGCGATTCGCGGGACACAAACACGGCAACTCGTCGGCAGCGGGGACTCGGGCAAGGCGACACCGCCTCCCTGCCGGGGCGGCCGGCGGCGGTCACAGTAGCCGCCTGCGGTCTGACTCCACGCTCTTTCCCGTCGCCGCTGCCGGCCGCCGCTCTTGTCGTTTCACATTTCTCGCGTATTTTCCATCGTTTCTCCCCCCGCCGCGCGGTGAGCTTCTGATTTCCCTGCATCTTTACAGGGCACCTAGTCCCGAAAACTTCGAAGAAATTTTTTTAATAATGTTTCAAAAAAGTCACAAATTTTCCGAAAATTTCGAAATTTTTATGGTAGATGGTGGTGCTCTGGCTTCAGCTCGCTTTAAATCTCGGTGAGGTATTTTTTGCAAAAGCAACAGTTTTGCAGTAGCGTCGCCTTCTCTTTTAGAAACAGAAGCAGCGAAGAATCGTTTGGAAACCGTTTCTGGAGTGGCGGTGGTGGCGGTGGCGGCGGCGGGTGACCTTTGTGTCTCGCCGTGTCGCCCGCCGGCTTGGGCGGCCAGCTCCGCAGCTCGTCGAACTAGATCGGGTGTCCGCTTCTGGCCGCTGTGAGGGCGGTAGAAGGCGGCGGCGGCGGCGGTTCTGACCCGTGCCGCGCCGCGCGCTGTCACGTCCAAGGCTACGCCGCGCCGCCGCTGCACCCGGCTGCCGCCGCTGCCGCGAGGCGCCACGCCCCGCCACGCCCTTCGTGGGGCCTTAACAAACCAGTATGTGACTCAGGCACCTCTGCGAGACTACGGCGGCGGCAGCCGGCCCCGGCAGTGCTCTCTCTCTCTCTCTCTCTCTCTCTCACTCACTCACTCACTCACTATCTCTTTCTCCCTCGCTCCGTGTCCTGATCGCCAAGTCCAGTCCAGGCGTAGTGCGTGCGCGCGCGCGCGAGCGAGTGTGTGTGTGTGTGTGTACTACGCCGGATGTGAGCCCAGGCTGTGGCGGGGCTGCGTTCGCGGTGGTGGGCCCCGCCGGGCCGTCGCTGGCCTCTGGTCTCGCACCGCGGCGCCTTATGGCCGCGACGTGGACGTGGACGCTTCCGGACGCGGCCGAGGTGTGCTGCGCCTGCTTGCTGCGCCTGCTTGCTGCGCCTGCTTGCTGCGCGGGGCGCGCGCACGGCCTGGGCGTGGTGCCGCCACGCACATCCGCCGCGCACGGAAAGGTCGAGGTGCCGGCCAGCAGTGCCAGGTCGCCGTCGACGACGACGACGGCCACCGCGAGAGCAGTTGTCTTCCGCGCCGCCGCCGCTGCCGGCGCCGTGCCGGGTAGGCAGACGCGGACCGTCTACGCGCGCGCGCCCTGCGGGCCGGCCTACCCCGCCGCTCGCAGGCGCCCTGCGGCGGCGGCGCCGCGCTGCCGTTGCTCTGGCTCGCCTAAGGTTTCTAGCCCCGGTTGAAGGAAATTTTCGGTGAAAAATCAGTAGAATTTCAGAGTTTTTTTTACAAATTTTCCAAACATTTTATCTTGATTTTTTTAAAAATTTTGTGGCAACCCTTCATGCCCGCCCACATCGGCCGTAAAGCTCCCCGCCGCCGGCGCCCTGTGCCGGGGCAGCAGGGCGGCCCCGCCGGCCTGGGTCAGGTCCTGGTCAGGTCCTTCTCGGCGGTCCGCTAATGGGACGGGGCGGGCGGTGCAGCGATGCGCCGTGCCTGAGAGCCGCGCCGCCGCCGCTGATGCTCCTCGCTTTTATCGGGCGTAATACTCGGGGCGCTCCTCGGGCCGGCCTGCGGGCCCCGTCCCCCGGACCCCCGGACCCCGGCCCCCGCCTCCTCCCAGGCGACATGAGTGAGCCTCGGCTTCGGCCGTCCTCGTGCCTCGCGCCGCGCAGCGCGCATGGAGTCGGAGCCTCGGATCGGATCGGGGAGCCAGCCATGTTGAGCTGTGCGGCGTGCTGCCAGCTCTGCCTGGCGGCGGCCGAGTCCAGCGCGGCGGCGGCAGCGGCGGCGGCGGCGCGGTGCCGCGGCCCCCCCTCGGCCGAGCCGCCAGCCGCCAGCCCGCCGCCCGAAGTGCCAGTGCCGAGAGAGCTGCCCGACGGGGAGGTTCTTGTCGGAGCGCTGCTCGTGCGTTCGTCCGTCCGCGGTCCCCCCGTATCGCGTGTTGTGTATGTGTGTGCGTGTGTAGAGTGCGCGTCCTTGTGTGTGTGTGTGTGTTCAGTGAAACCGTGAAAGTGTCCGTGGTCCAGTGCAGAGGACCGTCCTCTCCTCTGAGGATACATAGTGCCAGTGCTTGTGGATACGCCCCGGTCCCCGATGGGTCCCGGGTAGTGAACGTCGTCGTACAGGTCGAGGCAGGTGGCGGACGATGTTAGACAGCGAGACGCAGCCCCCCGTGCAGGGGTCCGTCGCGGCGGGCGGCCCGCAGCCCTCGGGCCGGCGGAGGTCCACGTTCTACGTGCCGCTGGGCAGCGAGAGGGCGGCGACGACGCCCCCCAAGGCCACCTCGTCGGCAACCTCCCCGTCCAAGGTGACCCTCACCATCGTGGAGGGGGTGGAGGTCAAGACGACCACCACCATCACGTCGCGGTCTGCGGCGATGCCGCAGGCCAAGGCCAGCCACAACCCCGGCGTGGTGCCGCCCCGTCGCACGCCCCGCTCCACCACCAGGACCAGCTTGGTGGCGGTGAAGAGCATGCCGCTCAGCCCCAAGCCCCTGGTGGCGTGCACCAAGACCATCGAGAGCCCGCGCTCGCCCACCTTCACCTCCCCGGTCATCACGAACAACAACAACAACAACAACCTCAAGTCGTCGCAGCAGCTGCTGAAGGTGTCGACCCGGCTGCTGTCGTCGTCCTCGCAGACGCTCGAGATGCTCAAGACGCCCATCAAGGCGTCCGCGTCCACGTCCTTCAACTTCGTGCGCCGCACCTCGTCCACCAAGCTGATGCGGACGCCGTCCGCCAGCCTGCTGCACCGGCGGGCCTCGCCGACGCCGTCGGCGGCCTCCGCGGCCTCGGCCGCCTCCTCCGCCACCGGCGGCACCACCACGTCCTCGTCGTCGTCCTCGCTCAGCCGGCGGTCGTCGTCGCGCACGAGCACGCCGCCGCAGCGCACGGCCAGCGCGCACCACCACGGCCACGCCGGCGACCCGCCGCGCCGCCCCAGACGGATACACGAGGAGGAGGAGGACGACAGCGTGCACTCGGGTAGGTGGCCGCCGTGCCCGCTGCAAGTCACCGCGACGCACAATGGATTTCCCCGGCGGCGGCGGCGGCGGCGCTCGTGCCGTACGGCTCTGCTGCCGTGTCTGCCGGCCCCCGTCCTCTTCAAAAACGAATCTGAGGCCCGTCGATTAAGCTCCCGGCGCCTCCGGCCTTGGGGCGTGTGCGCTGCTTGTTCTATCGCGGCGCCCGCTGATATCCTGTACCGCGTGCGGGGGATGGCGCCGCCGACACCAAGGATTCCCCCCCACGAAATTTTCGAAAAAATCGTGAAATTTTCTGATGTATTAAGGATCTTTTTTTTTTCGTAAATGTCCTCGAAATATTCGGTCCCGCCCCGTGCCCTCTCCTCTGGCGCTGGACCAGCGCTTGACCGTCGCCGGACCAGCCGGCGGCCGAACGAGGGGCGGCCTTTGGCCACGCGTTGTTGATAAAGGCTGGACCGGCTCGGCCATAAGGGCTCTATTCACTCACTCTCTCGCGACGGCACCGCCACCACTCCGTACTCCAGGTCGATGCCCTTGGATGGACCGGCTCGGCTGGGGCCCGGCTCGGCTCGGTGCACTGCGTGGCGTGGCGGGGCGTGGCGCTGTGCGTGCCGCCGCCCGCCCGCCCGCCCGCCCGTGTATCTGTGTGTTTGTCCGAATACTTGCGCCGTCGTCGGCGACGTCTGCTCGGCTTTAGATGCCCTTGCGAGACCGAGATGTGCATATATATGTGCGTATGCGCAGGCTGTGTGTGTGTGTGTGTGTGTGCCCTGATGATAGGTCCTCGGGGCGTAGCGGATCGCGACCAAGGCACCACCGCCATCCCGCTCGTACGGCTGGTGATTGATTGAGCGCTATTGTCGCTGTCGGCTGGCTGGCTGGCTGGCTGGCTGGCAGCTCGGGCTGGCCGCGGGCGGTGCTGGTTGCCTACCCCATTGCCGCGGGCGGGGGGAATGTCCGCACGTCCGCCGCCGCCAAGCAACCGGTTCTCGCGGCACTGGAATCGGATGTCCACTCGGCTGCCGCCGGGCGTCTGGATTCGGAAAAATATAAAACATATATCATACCGCAACAGCAGCAAGTGCATCGGCGGCCGGCCGGGCTAAGGTTGCCAGTCAAAAATTAAAATACAGAAAAAAAAATCAGAATTTTTTGAAAATAAATGAAACTTTCAAAAAAAATTTTTTTGGAAAATTTGTGGAACTTTGTGAAATGTTTTGTATTTGTTGCTGCCCGTGTACAGCAGCAGTATGGACTGTATTCGAGCGTGGCGCCGCTGCCCGCCGCCACTGCCATCGGAATGCAATGATGGGGCAACGGCCTTGCGCCGGGCGAGTGCTCGCAGCGCTTGGCGGCGCTCTCGATTTCGAACATGAAAAAAATAATATTATATATAAAATACACGAACGTGTACACTTACACTCCTACCAGTAGCCCGCGTGTATGCCCATCTCTCTCTCTCTCTCTCTCTCTCTCTCTCTCTCTCTCTCTCTCTCTCTCTCTCTCTCTGACACACACACACACACAGAGTTTAGCAGCGCGTGTTGGCATTTCTTCTCCGTCACGTGCCGTCACGTCGCATCGCGCGAAGTGTCGCTGCGTCCCGAAGTAGGGCGCCGGCCTCTCACGCGGTGCGTGCGCGGCGTTGCGTACCGTGGCGCGGCGCGGCGCGGCGCGGCGCGCTCAGGTAGTACAGTAGCGCCGTAACGCTAAACGCTTTGAGCCGTCCTGGCGGTGCTGACTTGACGGGGCGTCCGCCACCACGGCGAGGAGTTGCGGCCGCGGCCCGCGGCGTCGGTGGCGGCATTGTTCGCTCGGACAAGACGCCGGGCGACGCGACGGCCTCCGGCGGCCGCCGCCGCCGCGGCGCTCCGTTATGGCCGACGAAGTATATGGAACGGATCGCTGCGTGCCGCGGGGCGGGCGGGAGGCGACGCGGGGCGTGACGTACTAAACAGGCACACGCACCGTCGATTAGAACCTGCTGCTATGTGTCCGCGTTTATTTTTTTCCTGATTTCCAGCGAATAAAATATATCAAGCACTTTACCGCAGCGTTTTCTCTCGTCGATTTTTGCACCACAACGGGCTCTCGCGGATTCTTTTGGCACAGTTCTCTCCTCGCGGGTATACACAGTACTTACGTATGTGTGTGTGTGTAGTGTGGTAGTGTGAAGGGAACAAGGCTGTTAACGAATTTTTATTCTGTCGCGTTTCCGCCTGGCTGCCCTCAGGGCAGATTGACCGTCGGCCTCGGCCGCCGTCCGTGTCCGCCGGGCAGAGGCCCTCGGAGGCCGGCGGAGGCCGGCAGAGGCCTCGCGCGCCGCTCGCCAGCCTCGGCGCGGACCTGCCGCGTCCGTTGTCTGGCCCCGCGCGTCCAGTATGATGCAAATCAGGTGGCCGCGGCACCGGAAGCCGGGCGGGGAGGCCCGCGAGGTGCGCGGCGCAGCACGGCGCAGCCCCAGCCAAACGGAGGAGCCTCTTCCGTCCGTCGTCGTCGGCGTCCTCGGGCCGGCAGGGAGGACGACCCCCCCGACCCCGCCGCCGCCGCCGTCCCGTCCGGCCGCGACGGCCCTCTCCTCCTATACATCCCCACGGCCATAATTTCTATTTCTGATTTTTACGGAGGCGCACCGCGCGATCCGTTGGCCGCGGTCCGCACCACTTTAGACTGGCTGGCTGGTCAGCCCGGTGGCTGGCGGGGCCGCCGGGATGGCATCGGCAGCGAATCCGCGATGCGATGTGGCGCGGAGCGATGGGGGTGGAGTGAGTGCCGAAGGCTGCCAAAGGGGAGTGAGTGACTCACGCCTTGTTTTGGAGGGAAAGCAGCAGCGGCGGCGGCGGCGGCGGCGGGCCGTGCGCCGGCTGATGCGCCTGTTGCGCACGCTTTCCCGCGAGGCGCGCGCGCGCTGCCATGGGCTGCCATAGGCGGCCATAGGCAGGCGGGCGGGCGGCCGACTTCCGCCGCCGCCGCCGCCGACCAATCAGAGGCGGCCGTCCGCCCGCCCGGTTATTACTGCACTGCAGCCAGGCGCGTCAGGATTACCATTGATAATGAGCACGGCAGCTCGCTGCGCGGCGCGGAGCGGCCCGACGACATGAACACGCCACATTAGAAACACGTCAAATCGATTTTCCATATTTTTATTTAATTTATTTCTTGTACAGTACTCAAAATTTTGACTTTTGCAACGTTGAGTAACGTTGTGTAATGGCGGTAGCATTAGGTAACGCTAGGTAATCTTTTGGGAGGTAGCGTCACCAAAACGGTGATGCATGGTTGTAGCCTCCCCTTCCCCCTCGTCTGCTGGGATTTGAGGACGGTCGGGAAGGGTTGAGGAGGAGGGCTAAAAGAGGAATACTCGGAGAGAACCTCCACCGAAGCCCTGCAAGGGTTGCATAGAGCGGCTTACGGAGGCTTACAAAGGGCATAACAAGGGCGTGGAGCCTGGCGGCGTTGACCGGGCGGGCCACACCGTGGGCCCTCAGGGGCCGTGCACCGTCCTGACAGGCCGTGTGGAGAGGCGCGATGAGTTTTATATAATTTGGGCCCCTCGGCCCCGCCCCGCCGGCCCCGCCCCCCGGCCCCGCCCCGCCGCCCCGCGTGTCTTACCTACCTGCAGCAGCCCGGCTGCTCTGCCTCGTCGTAGGACTGATATGACAACGACGGCCTCGTTCTCGGCGCGGCGCAACACCATGTTGAGACGTCTGTTGAAGTGTTCATCACTCAAAGATGATCGTCGATACCCTTTTTTTTACTCTATTTATATTTTACTTTTTTTTCTATGTAACATTGGGCGTCTGGGAGGTGCTGCTGGCCTGAGTGCCTGTATCGTCCTGACGTGGTTGTGGGGGTCCCACCCGCGTCCACCTCCGCCCCCGCCAATGACGTCTCTCTCTCTCTCTCTCTCTCTCTCTCTCTCTCTCTCTCTCTCTCATGTGCTCTGGACTACAATAAATCGGCGAGTGCACGCTGCGCCGCACGACAAGGTGTGCTGCGTGTTGCTTTGCGCAATGACGTATATCGACGTGTGGCGCTCTCTGTCGGCGGCGTATAATGCAGCCATACGTGACTCACGAGCCGCCGCGAAACGGAGTGAAAATAAAGCCAGGCTAAAGCGGACGAACGGCGCACGGTGCGTTCGAAATAAAAATTAAGGTACTGTGATTGTAAGCTTAAAAACAACTTAAGCGGCGGTGGCGCCAGCGACCGTGGCATTCCTACTCACAGACAGAATAGAGAGAGAGAGAGAGAGAGAGAGAGAGAGAGAGAGAGAGAGAGAGAGAGAGAGACGTGGTCGGGACACTAACGTTGGTTCGGTCCGGTCGGCGGTGTAGGATTCTTCGCCGATGCGCGAAGCTAACGGTTCGCGTGACACCTGAGTGAGTAGAGAAAAGAAGAGAGGGAGAGGATTTGGAGGAGAGAGGAGAGGAGGCGGGGAGGGGGGGGGGGCTACGGAGCTGGCGTGCTGGCGGGGGGCTTGAGGCGAGGCCCCTGCTGCCCCGGTCCGCCTGCCTGCCTGCCGGGCCCGCCCGGTCGGCCGGTGTGTGCCTGTGACCCATTTGGAGAGCGCCGTAGTGCACTCACCTCGCCTCACCTCACCTCACAAGGCGGCGGTGGGTGTCTCAGTGTCCTGCCTTGTGCCGTGCGGACCGGCCTGGCAGTGGCCGGGCAGACTGGCGTTTGCCGCCCGGCGGTGTCCTTGCGCACAAGCACTATATATAATACTGCGCGGTGCTATTCGCAGGCTGATTTTTTTGGGGGGCAATCCACCTGCATTTGTTCGCTTCCGAACAACAACGGTGTTTTATTCGCGCGCGGTGAGTGTCTGCGAGGAGAGCACAAGTTGTGATGTTATGGCGGGCAGTGCGGTGCGGGGGGAGTCGCCGGCCACTTCTGCCGCCTCTTGTTGAGGGCGATGATTTATTGTGACGCTCGAACACTTGGCAACCGCCGACTCCGTGGTGCTGTCCCTGTCGCACGCGTGGGGTGCTCCGTAAGGGAGCGAGGGAGGGAAGGAGAGGTCCGAGAGGGACGGCAGTCGTGTTCGGAACCGGCCTGATGGCGCGCGGCTCGGCTTTTGGACGGCGGTGATGCCGTCCGAACTGTCGGCCGCGGGCCGCGGCGGGGCGTGGCGGGGCGTGGCGGGGCGTGGCGGGGCGTGGCGGGGCGTGGCGGGGCGCTGGAGGAGGGAGGAAGCAGCTGCTCCCTGCTCTTTCTGCAGTCACAGCACTGCTTATACCCCGTGTTGTGGCACTGCGATTCTCTAGCGTCCGCCTGGGCGATGTGTGGTGGCGGTGCTGAGAGCCACCTGCCGCCCGCCGGCCCCCTCCTCCCCCCCCTCCTCTCCCCCTCCTCCCCCTCCTCCCCCTCCTCCCCCTCCTCCAGCAGCTGAAGCAGCAGAGGGGGATGAGGGGCGAGCGGTCGGGACGGGAAACTGAACCTGCCCAGAATTACCCAGCACATGTCGCCTGCCTCCTCGTCTTCAAGACACCCCCTTCTCTCTCCTCCCCTCTCCGCCGCGCGCGCGCTGCCTTGTATGGCCGGCGGCGATGTTTGGTACTAAAACGCGAGCTGCGCCCGGTGCCGGTGCGCGCGGGTCGGGCGGCTTGCCGCGGGTTCGAATACCGCCGCCGCTCGCAGCCGTGTTCTGCATCCTGCGGAAGAACATCTCGTCTCTGTCGCACTCACGCTGCCGCCCATGCCGGGCCTCGAGAGGAGAGCGAGACAAGATTTCCGGGCGGGAGGGCCGCCTCCACACGGCGCGGTGCCCCGAGACAAACGGCCGCCAAAAACAACGTCGTCGTCGACGGCGGGGTTGTGCGGGGAAGGCGTGTGCGAGGCGGGTGAGGCGGGCGGGCGGGCGGCCGCGCCCACCGGAAGCGGGCCGGGGCCGGCGGCGGCGGCAGGCCTGGAGGGGGTCTTCCAGCACCGGCAGCACCCCGGCGTGTCCCTGGGGGAGGAAGGGAAGCGCCGACAACAGCTATCCTCCTGCGAATTCGAGGCGTGCAGCGCGCCGAACGTGCGTGCGCCGGGCGGAAACGCGCCGCGCCCCACACGCTCCGCCTTGTGCTGCAGCGAGCACATCGCACCGGCACCTCGCCTCCTTACACCTCCTCTCAGGCCTGGCCTTGGCGGCGGGGCCTCGGCTACAGTATATACGGCCGCAGCGTCACCGGCGGGGACAAACCTTCTCCTTTCCACCTGTGAGTGCTGCTGCTGCTGCTGCACGCTGCAGGCAGCTCCGGCCGCGTCTCCCGGACCCCCTGCGGTCCCCCCGCGCCCCCTCCCCCTCCCGGACTGGCTGTGCCGGTTGACCGTGAGGCGCTCGCTCGTCTTTTTCTCTCCCTCTCTCCGTCGTCGTGTTGGGCTCCGCTGGTCTGCCGGTGTCGGCGGGGCTGCGTGGCTGCGGCGGCTGCAGCAGCCTCGTCTGACCGGCGCAGGGGGCGATGCGATGCGGCGCGGCGTCGGAGTCTTTTTGTTTTTCTTGTTATTAGTGCCAAGGTGCTGTGTGTGTGTGTGTGTGTGTACCCCCTTCCCTGCCTCGTCTCGTTGGGGAGGCGGGGCCCCCCCTGCGGGCCCCGCGGGGGCTTTGCGGTGCATCGGGGCGTACAGCATGCAGCCACCTGGGCCCCCGGAAGGGAGGAGGAGGAGGAGGAGGCAGGGGAGGCATGCAGGCCCCGCGCGGCACACACACACACACACACACACACACGCTTAAGGCATGTGAGAAGAGAGGAGGAGGGGGCGAAAGGAAAGGAGGCACGGGAAATGGCTGAGTACGTTAGCAGCGTGCGTGGCGTGAGGGGAGGGGGGCGTCGGCCCTGGCCGTGGCGATGCAGGCCGTCGCTGTCGTGACACGCGGCCCCTTATCACCACGACAGGAGGCCGCCCGGCCCGCGGCCCCCGCGAGCACAAGCAGAGGAGTTTTTTTTTTTTTGCCCTCGCCGATCTAACCGTTTGTTTGTTGTCTGTTGCAGGTAAGCGATCCGGTCCAGATCCCCCGCCATCGTGGGGCGGCGTCCGCCTGCGATGTGCGGGCGCCGCTGACGGAGATGGGCATGCTGTGGGTGAGTCCGGCGGCCGGCCGCGAGCTTCCTGGTCCGGGAGGCGGTCCGGGAGGGGGCGGCACGACCAGCGCCGTGCGTGCGCGACGACTTTCGACATTTTCGACAGCGGCGGCTGCGGGCCGCGACCCGCGACCCATTAAGATTGGTATTCATATTCATCCTCCCACAAAATTGAGGCGAACGCACGCAGGATAGTGGCACACACACGCACACACACACACATTCTCTCTCGCTCACACAAACAGACTCCCACAGAAGCGCGGGGGAGGCGGCGGCGGCGGCGGCGGCGGCCCATATGCACGCGGCTTCCCGTGGATTTGGATAACTTATCTCTGACCCACAACAGAGCGAGGCTGCGGGGGCCGGGCGCGGGGCGGCGTGTGGGGCCCGCGGCCCGCGCCACAAACTTGAACGCTATGGGCCGGGCTCAGAGCTCAGACCTGGCTGCCCGGCCGGCCGCCTTGGGCTGGGCCCCCCTCTGGAACCTCTTTGGACCGGGCTGCCGCAGCGCGGAGGAGAGAGGACTTTGTCTAGCCCTTTAGCGGCGCACGGTGAAATATACCGCCCGGTCGGGTGTGGGACCTAGCGCTCACACTCAACATTCACACACACACACACACACACACACACACACACACACACACAACGTCGCGGCCCTATAGCTGTGTCGTGGCCCTGCCCACCGCAGGGGGTCCATCCCGACCCGGATAGCCGGCGAGCAGCTGAGCCGAGCAGCTGAACCATTCCATCAAAAAGATGCGCAAAAGGACAGTGTGACGACGGTACGGGGGTGTGAGAGAGAGAGAGAGAGAGAGAGAGAGACGTGTGTTCCCAGAACTGCCCGCCCGACCCCGCAGAGGGGTGAGCCGGTGGTCGGGACTCCGGGCGGGTATGTCCTGGTCGTCCAGAGGGACTCGGGGGGGCCCCACCTGCGCCCCACCTGTGCGGCGGGTGCCTTTGTCCCGCCGTGTGGCCGGTCGGCCGGACGGCCGCGGGTCTCTTCTCCCCTTCACGGAATCGCCCCCCGCCCTCTCCTCTCTTTTCGTGTCGAATGGAAGATCGAGTGGGGTCCTCCACCGCCGGCCGCTGCCGCTCCTTCCTTCCCATCCGGCCCCCGAAAGTCCCCGCCGAGTCCCACACACCGTCAATGGGGTATAAATTGGGAGGACCCGTGGCTCATTCCGCCCCCTTTTTATTCTGTCCGCGTGTCGCCGCGTGTGTGTGTGTTTTTCGTTCGTTTTTCGGGGGGCGCCGCAGTCTCGCATTTCGGCCAGTTGGCATTGGCTTGCAGACCGCGCCGCCTCCAGTCGGCTTGCAGCGCTGACCGCCCCTGCCGGCCCTTGTCCTGGGCGCAGCGGCGCGGCAGCGGGCCCCGCATGCAGGCTGCAAGCTGCGAGCAGCCTCACCTCAACCAACCGGCTGCCGCCGCCGCCGCAGCCGGGCCCCGCCCAGCCATGAGGGCCGGGGGGGCCCCGCAGGGACCTGCCGACCCAGCCCAGCCGGGGTGCTCGGACTGGACCGGTGGCGGACGAGACGGCCGGGCAGAGAGGAGAGACGGCCGGACGGCCGGCGACCCTGTCGGGAGCGTGGCTAGGCAACAAAACGACTCGGGGCGGTGATTCACAACGAGGGGGGCGGCGAGGCTGAGATCGGATACCACTCTCCCCCGCCTCTCTCTCTCTCTCTCTCTCTCTCTCTCTCTCTCTCTCTCCCTCTCCCCCTCTCCCTCTCTCTCGCTCACCCTGGGTGCTCGGAGAGTAGGCAACCCTCTGGGCAACCCGAACTCTCCCACCCGTCGCCGCGTGGTCACTTTTGGTTTCCCGCTGGGTATATTTTTCCACCCATTAATTTTCTCCGGGATAAAAAAAAATCAATTCAAGGAACGTTGGGGTGTATACTCGGCTGAACGTCGGTGCCTCTCCCCCTCCCCCCTCCCCCCGTGTGTTGTTGTGCGTGCATCGTTAGTATCTGAGGTGCAGCGGCGCTGCGCCCCCCCCCCCCCCCCCCGCCGTTGTTGCTGTTTTGCTGCACTGGCGCCGTGTGTTATTTCGGCCTGTTTGCACGGCGGCGACCGCCCGCCAGACCCCGCCGCCTTTTTGTATCTTTCGCCGGGCCGAAAAGCTCCGCTGCAGCGCGGGCCGGGGAGGGCATCGCACTGCACTCCTTTTGTTTTTCGTCCCCCCCCCCCCCCCCCCCTCCCCCCAAACTTCCTCCCTCGAAAAGAAAGAGACACGGTTTTCGAGGAGACTCTTGGGAAGAAAACGGGTCGGTGCGCGATCTTTTGCCTTACGCGGTCGCGTTTTTCTCCTTCCCGGTCGCGTTCCCGATTGTTTTTCCTGGCCGCCTCTGTCAGCCACCGCTCGGCTCCCTCGGAGGAGTGTGGATAACTACAAACGGCCTGTGTATTTCCTCTTGAGTAATTATTGGCAAGCTTTGGTTTCTTTCCTCCTCTTTGCTTGGCTTTAAAGGTCATTGTTCGGCGGCGTGCATGTTCTCCCGCGTGGCTGCGGCTGTGGGCGCGGGGCGGTGCACTGTGTTTGGCCAACGCATGCAGCGGGCGGGAGAGAGAGAGAGGGGGGGGGGGGGAGGGGGATAGGGAAGGGAAAGGGAGAGAAGGGGAGAGGAGAAGTGAAGTGGGGAGGGGGAGGAAAGGCGTCGCTGGATTATCGCTCGCTTTCAATTTCATGCTCGGCCGCTAGAGAGGACGGGGCGGGGGCGGTCATAAAGTGGTATGAGGAGGGCCGCAAAGGGTAGGGTTTCTAGTCACGAAATTTTCAAACAAATTTTCGAAAAAAAAACAACAGAATTTAAAAAAATCCTTTTTCCAAATTTATTTTTTGAAATGTTATGAATTTTTTTTCCTCAAGTTTCCTCGACATATTCGTGCGTGGCTCGCTTCCTCGGTCCCCTAGCCCCGTGCTGGCCCCGTCCGTCCGTCAGCAAGGGCTGTGCCCGCGGCGCGGCGCCGCCCGGGCCGGGCCCCTCGTCGTGTGCCGTCCTACAGTGCCTTCCGTGTTCGGGGCCCGTTCTCCACCTCCTGCCCTGCTGGCCCGGCCCTCTGCTGAGGTTCGCAGGGTCGATCTGATCCGGACGTTAGCGGCGAGGGGGCGGGGGGGGGGCGTGGGGGGGGGGGGGGGGGGGGGGGGGGGGGGGGGGGGGGGGCTAGGCCGAGGAGGGGCACACGGCACGGGGGGACCGGCCGAGCGGAACAAGCGCCTTCTGCAAAGAGTGGAGTCCGCCTCCCTGCAAGGATGTAGCTATATATATATATATATATATATATATATATATATATATATATATATATATATATATATATATATATATATATATATATATATATATATATATATATATATATATATATATATATATATATATATATATATATATGTAAATGTATATATTTGATGCCTTGCAAGGTGACACACGGCGAAGCCCCTCGCACAACCTCCTCCGTTGTATGCCTATAAAGGTTCAAGGCCCATGTCACACCATCCAAAAAAAAAAAAAGAGAGGTCAGAAAATTTATTGGTTTTGGATTTAAAAGAAGTAATTATGTACTACAAGTAAACATTTTGCAAAAAGACGAAACTACAATACGGTGACGGGTCGGGGCACATCCGGGCCCCGCAGCCCCGCCCCCAGCGGAGTTCCCGTCACTTTTCGGCCGGATGGTCTCGTGTCCCGTTCGGACGGCCGCACCGTGCCATACCGTACGACCCCTTTCACCCATTTTATCGCCAAAATCTAAATACACCGCCGCGGCTCCGGAGTCCCTCTGGCTGGAGCCGCTGGAGCCGCTGGAGCCGCTGGAGCCGCCGCTGCCGAGCTCTTCCTGTCTGCGGGGATTGATTGGGCGCGCGCAGAGGATTCCCGGGTAATCACGCGTTCTCCGCCGCGGCCCCTCTCGCGGGCTTGCATTATTCTTTCGGCATCGCGATGGTGGTCGTTGTGGCCGCGGGGGGCCGCGGGGGGCCCGCGGGGGGCCGCGGGGGCCTCCACGGTGCCGTCGGTGCCCACGCTGTTTGATATTTCAGGGAGGGGAGCGCGGCGCGCGTCATTTTCTAACGGTGCCCCTCATCGCCGCGGCACTACGTGAGGGGGGGCCCCGCGGGGGGTCGGCGTGGGGGCGGCGGGGGCAGCGGCGGCGACCGCGCGAGGACCGCGACGACGACGACGGCGCCCCCTTCTCCCCGCGCGCGGCAAGCGTCCCCGTTAACTCGTCCAGGAAGCGAACGGCGACGACACGGCGGCGGCGACGACGAAGCCGTCGTGTGCGCGCCGCTGTCATTCCGCTTGCCGTCGTCCTGTAGGAGTACGTGCCGGGCCGCGCGGGGCCGCGCCGTGATGACGGGGGCCCTCCTCCTGGCAGCGCACGCGGCACCTGCCCGCCGCCGCCGTCTAGCCGTCATTGTCGCAGCCCGGTAATCTGAGCGTCCCGCTATACACGCGGCGGCGCGGGTCGTGCGTTTTGCTTTTGTTTTGTGGGACAATAAAGTCGTGGCGGTGCTTGGCAGGTCCGCGGTGGTGATGCGCCTCGGCGGCGGCGGCGGCGGCGTCTGAAATGAGTTTCCGATCGCGGCCCCGACGTTTCCCCGCGGCCTCCTATGTAATGAGTCAGCGTGCGTGGCATCCGCGAGGGTCCCGCCGGAGGTGACGACGTCGGCGAGGCCTTGTCCGACTCCGGGCGATCTGTGACGCCACCACCGCGACGGTGCGCGAGTGACGGAGAGATGCGCGATCGGACAGAGAAGGGAGAACAAAGCGTCCCTGGCCCTCCCTCCCTGCGGTGCCCGCGCATGCTCAGCCGTCGTGTGGCACTTATACCACAAGCAATGTAAACGGCCGGGTTTTTCGTCCGGTCCCGTGTCCAGTCACGACGCCGTGCTTTCTTCGGGGGGTGCTTCGGGTATTACAGTACTGCCGGAGCGGCGTTCGATGATCACCGTGTACCATGGATGATGGCTCCGGGCGAAGGGTCAGCTCCGGCCCGAGGCGGCCGGGGGCCCCGGAGGGGGGCCCCGCTGGGGGCCGGCGGCCAGGGCCCCTCCCGTACCAGTCCGGCCGGCCAGACGAGTTCCCATGGCGGGCGGGTGGAGGAGGAGGAGGCGGTATCGGCCCGGGTACACGGGCCGGCTGAGTCATATGGGGATTCGGAAACCAATATACGAGGAAAAGCAATTCGCTTCCGGCGCCCCCTCCCCCCGCCGGCGGCCCCCCCTGTGGGGCGGGCCGGCATTGGCTGCCAGCAGTGCCCCGCGCCGTGTTGTTTCGTGTCTCCGAATGAATCCGCCAACGAAAAATAACTCCCCGTATTCGCACGAAAAACGGTCTTCATAAGCGGAGTTAATTCTCCCCGAAAGGGGGCGGCGTCATGCGTGTGAACGCGGGGCTGCGGGTGCTGATCGCCTTCTGCTCGGCCGTCCTCCGCTTCGGCCGCCATCGCCTGCCGAGCATCATCACCACCACCATCATCATTATGACCACTAGGGAGGTGCCAAGTGGTTTTTACCCGTCCTCTCTCCTTCCTTGGCCGGACGGCGGCGGCGGCGGCGGCGCGCGCGATATTCGCCTCGTCGGTGGTTGGTGTAGGTCGTTGCCGAGCCGCGGGCCGGGCCCGACATGCGAACGCACACTACCATGTGCGGCGGGGATGCGGCGGGGAAGGAGTAAACCGCAGGAGTGACGAGCTCGTCTGGCAGTACTTGTGCTCTCGGAGCGCGGTGTTCGGAGGCTTCACTCCGACGAGGACTCGCCGGCCGGCTGTTGGACGTCTGGCGGCGGCGGCGGCGGCGGCGGCGGCGGCGCGGCCCCAGCTGTTAGTTGTGGTCGCACTTCTCTTCCTCCTCGCACTTTGGGCGGCGGCGGCGGCGGCGTCGCGGACACGAGGGCCGACGGGACCCTTTTCTGCCCGTGAGCTTCCCCCTCCCGCCGCCGCCAGTTGCGGGAAATAACAAAAGTCTGGCCGGGGGAAAGGGCAGAAGGGAAGGGGGAAGAAGGGGTAGAAAAAGGGGCGGGCGGTGCTGGTGCTGGCCAGGTGAATTTCTGCGGTCGTCGCCGCCGGCCGCAGCGGAGCCCTTTTGTGGCGGCCGCTTTGTGCGGGATTCGAACCCGCTTCCGCCACATTTTGAGCCGGCGGCGGCGGCTAGCTGCCACCGCCGCCACGGCCGTTCGCGACGATTTCCTTTTCCTCCCGGGACAACAACTTTCCTGGCGTGCCGACATTGGCAGTCCACGGCATCCATTACTAATCGCGGACCGCTCGCCCGCGACACGCCCGCAGCCGCTACTGCTGCTGGAGAAAATGTTATTCTCCAGGCCCCAAAACTTGATACCCTACCAGAGTTTCTAGTCCTGAAATTATTTACAAAAAATTGAAAACACTTTTTATAAAATTTTTCAAAAATTATCTATGTTTTGGAAAATCGGTGAAAGCTTCTGACACGGGAATTTCTCATACTGTTACCATACTCTCCTACGCCTGAAACGCTGGGATTTTTTTTTTTGGTCGACCCGACGAAACTATAGCTAAATGCCGCGCCGGAACAAAAGAATGGATTGGGAAAGTTTTAGAAATGCGCCGAAGTGCCGCTGCTCCTCTCGATAACCGCTCTGCGGCTGACCCGCGCACGGTACTCCTTAGCATCCTCCTGCTCTTCACCGACCGCACCCATCACGGGCGGCGCTGGCTTCGCCAGGCTTCGCCAGGAGACCGTCTGGCACGTGCGCTGTGCCTGGGGTGCCGCCGCGCGTGGCGTTCGCTCTTTGATTAGCTCCCCCCCCCCCCCCCCCGCCGCCGTGCCATGTCGGCGCGTGCCCTGCCGTGCCGCCCCGCCCCGCCCCTGCTGTCGGTCGGACACGGACGCATGACGGACGGCCGTAACAGTTTCGCTGAATCCTTCCTCAAAACGTTTCTCGCCGCCTGCCTGCCTGCCTGCCGGGCCCGACCTCGGCTCACCGCGGCGGCCAGAAGGAGAGCAGATCCGATCCGATCATAATCCCCCAATCCCCTGAATATGTAGCGCGCTGCGCTGGGCGTGGCGGGGCGGCGGGGGCCCCAGCCTGCCTGCCGGCCGGCCTGGGCGTCTGGCCGTGGCCCTCAGGGCCCTCGGGGCTGCAGCGGCGGCACACCTCCTCCTCCTCCTCCTCCTCCTCCTCCTCCTCCTCCTCCTCCTCCTCCTCCTCTACCACCACCACCACCACCACCACCACCACCACCGCCGCCGCATCCTCAGACAATGGCCCCGCGTGGGCCGTGGGCCCCGGACTCGCACCTGCAGACGCGACGACGCACGCGCGTCCGTTGTCACCGCGGGCAGCCCGAGGCAGCTGTGGATATGAATGCAAAGAAGCTTGACGTTATTCTTCTCTCTCCCTTCTCTCTCTCTCTCTCTCTCTCTCTCTCTCTCTCTCTCTCGCCCTCTTCCTTTCTCCACCTTCTCCCTCGGCGAACGCGGTCGCACTGCCGGGGTCCGGGGCCGGCCGGTCCGGTAGAGGCAGTATCAAGGGCGCCTCGCAGGGAGGTCAGTTTCGTTATCAATTAATCTCTCGCCGAGTCTCACGCCCACGCCCGGCGGGGGCCCGGCGGGGGCTGCGGGGGCCCAACTGCAGACATAAGTCATGCGGGCAGCGCCTGACGCCCGCGCGGCCGCGGGGCGCGGCGCCGGCCTGGACACAGCGTCGTGCCATCTGTCTCTCTCACACTCCCAACAACACGCCACGCGGGCCCGCTTTTTCCGTTTTCCCACGTCGATTCGGCGCGCTCGCAGTGCTGCTACGAATGAGATGACGTCGTTCGGAACGCTCTCAATGATGTCGTTTCCGACTGTGCGCTCCGTGACAGCGGCACTGTCTGCTAACAGCAGTACCTGAAAAGCTGTGTAGGTTATCGTGTTTTTTTTTTTTGGCGCGATTGCGCGTTGACTTTCATGTGTGTATGTGAGTTTAATCTAGCGTGGAAAGTTTTGTGGCCGTGTTTTTTTTTTCTCGTTGTCAGTAGAGACTTGGCGTGTGGGATTACACATTACCCACGGCGGGGGCCCCGGCTGACTCGGCCGCCTCGCCCCCTCCCTGCTTCACGAGGGTACGGCCGGCCGCTGGTCATTAGACAACGCACAAGGTGTCGGCGGTCCAGTCTCGCGGCTTGTTATTACGGTCAATAGGCTACCGGACGCGCGTATGGAAGACAGAAGGGAATAGAAAAAAAAATAGAAAAGAGTTTCACTTCTGGAGCGCTGCCGCTGGAGCCGGCTGGAGTCGGCTGGAGTCAGCTGTCGGCTCACTGACACTCGTGTCACACCCACCGTGGCTGAGCGCGTCCCATTCCAGAGCAGCTACGGACAGAAGTCCGCGGGCACTCGCCGCTCTCTGTGCACTTCGGAATGAAGTAGTGAATCGAGGGGGGACCTCGGCAGAGCACAGTCGTGCCCGCGACTTCAATTCTCTTTTCTTTTTTCGTCGCCCTCCAGCTTCTCCACTTCAGATTTCACCCGCCGACTTTCTTTTAACGAGTCAATCACATCACACCCGAGGCGCGCCGCCGCCTTGGCGGCGGCGCGGCTCCAAGATATTGATTTTAAGGCAGAGAAACGCAACGATGCCCTTCTGCTCCTGCTGGATAGGGCGGACGCGGCGCGGCGGAATGTCTCTGCGCCGCGGCTCCGCGGCACGCAGCCGGACCCGAAACTCGTGGCGGGAGGCGCCGGTCGGCCGGTGCGGGGCCATCAATCGGCCGGGCTTCCGATCACAGGCGTAACAGCGAGCTGAAGGGCGCCATCAGCTATAGCCGCGGTGAAAGCTTTGTGCGGGTATCGGTCCCGGCCCTGCGGCCCTGCGGCCCTGCGGCCCTGCAGGTCGCACCGTGTGCACCGTTGGGCGGCGCGGCGCGGCCCCCGCCCTACGCTGCCCCGCGCGCCCGGAGTCTCTCTGAGTCCGTCTGGCCCGGGGGCCCCGCAGGGCAGCCGCTGCGGGCCGGGGCACCAATTCCAACCGATTCGGGGCGGCGCGCGCCTAGCGAAGCGTTTTGACACACCGCTATTCGTCGTTCAGCGTAGCGCAGCTAGCGGTTTGTGTGTGTGTGTGTGAGCGTTTGGGAAATTTCGAGTGCAAAAATTGCACGCGGGGCGCGCATTGTCTTTCGAGCTGGCGCCGGCCGGCCGGCAGCGCACACAATGGCTTGGAGTGCCCCGCCGCGCCGCCGCGCTGACGGCCAGAGGTAACGGCGGCCGCGAGCCGCGCGGGTGCCCGAAAAAGGGTGCGGTGCGGCGGCGCGGCCCGCGGTTCGTCGCGGTCCACGCACTCTTATTCACACAACAGATCGTGACGAATGCAGCGCGGCGTCTTCGTCTCGACCGCGTTTGTTTCGTTATACATTTTTTTTGGTGCCTTGGCCCGCGGTCTCCCCCGCCGCCCTGCTCGCTGGTGTGTGTACTAACACACGGTGACGCTTTTAGTCGTCTAACAGGTGACTCCCAGGCGAGGCGCTCGGGACTCCGGGCCGGCCGGCGGCTCCCATTGTCTGGGAGCGGCGAGTGGGACGACAGGGAGCCCCCCCCCCCCCCCCCCCCCGTGATCACAATGACCGGAGACGCCCCTCGTTGCGGCGGAATGCGCGAAAATCGCGGTGCGAAAACATAATAGCAATCAATTTGGCCGTGTAATGAATGGGATCGGCCGGCTCGTGCGCGCGCGCGCGCGGCGGGTTTGTGAAATCCAGCGGCCTCGCACGCCGTTTGCAAAGCTGTTGTGCCGTCGTAAACACCTCGGCGGCGAGGCTTCCGCCTGGAGTTTGTGTTGTTGTAAATCCCACGAGAACAGGCGGCGGCAGCGGCGCGGCGCGGGTGTGGCGTGGCCCTGCATCTCGCCGACGACAAGTAGTATGACCCGCCGGTGGAGGGCCTCTCCGCTCCCGCCGCCGGACACTCAGGACGCCGTCGTGGCCGTAGGGGGACACCGATGATGGCGACGCGGGCGCGTTCGCACGGGAAAGTCAGATCGTGCTGCACGTCGGGTCGCAGTGCCGCCACCCCTCCGCGCTGCATAGCATTACGGGCCGGCGGCGGCGGCGGCGGCGGCCCGAGCCGGACCTGCTGGAGACGTTTTGGCCGTCGGGGGCATGCAGAGCGGCCCGGCCGCGGGACCCGGACCGGGACCTCGGCGGGGACGGCGGGGACGATTCCGGGCGCCGATCCGGTTAATTTAATGACGTGTCGAGGGTGCCGTGCGACCGGGGAGGCCGAGGCCGTGCGTGTGACACAACAGGCAGCATATATTGATGGCCTTCTCGGGGGCCTCGACTCGGACCGCTGCTGCGGCCGCTGCTGCCGCTCCAGGTGCACGACGAGGGACTCGCCCTGCGGCCTGCTTGCGGCGTCCCGTCCCGTGTGCCGCTGGCGCCCCCCCCCCCCCCCCCCCCCGAGCACCCACACCTCGACCCGTACTGCGACCACCACACTGGGCTCCTCAAACACACAGAGAGAGAGAGGGGGGGGGAGGGAGACGGCACTATCTCTAACCCCGGAAGAGAGATAAGAGCAGTGAACGAATAAAAATCTGTGTGCCGGGCCAAGGCCATCCATTATTTCCCCCTTTCCTCTGGTTTTGATTTACATTAATTTTTTTTCGGAAAGAGGGGGGGGGGGGGGTCAGTACTATGTGTACGTGTGTGTGTGTGTGTGTGTCTGTGTTGGCAATCAAATCGGTGAGGACGCTGCGCTGTCCCCTTCCCTGACGGCCTCCCCGGCGGCGTCTCGGATTTCAGATTTAATTCGTTCCCGGCCCGCGCGGCCACAGATCCTCCTGTGGCCGAGGGCCGAGGGCGTCCCCGGCGCGCAGCAGCACTTGGCGGGGGGTCAGCAGTTGTTGTGACAACCGGGCCTGCACGGCCTGCACGGCGGCCGGCCACCCTCCCATTACCGTGTCGATCCTTCGTCAAGGACACGCTCACCTTCCTGTCCTGGGGTGTGTGTGTGCCGTCTGCATGTCGTCGCACCACGACGTCCGCGGTGGCTTGCTCGTACTTTTTATTTCTCATCCTTTTTTTTGTGCGCGCGCGTGTGTGTGTGTGTGTGCGCGCGCGCCCTCGCCGTCGTGCGTGGACGTCCCCGTCCGTGCTCCAGTGACCCAATGGCCGCGGTGCGTGCGGTGCGAGCGTGCTTGCCGCCGTCGCAGCTGCCGCGCGGCGCACCAAACGTGAGGGTATTCGCAGTGCCGCACCGCCGCGGGAGTGTGTGTATACGCAGCAGTTACAGTATACGCAGGCCACTGGCTGCCGCTGCTGTTGCATGCCTCCGTGCCCCCCGCGGAATGCACGACGCACCGGCGACGGTCGGCCCACGCGGCTGCCCGTGTCTGCCCGTGGCCGCCTATGGCACGGTCTGACCTACAAGCCCGCGGCCGTCGCGGCCTCCCAGGAAGTGCGCCCCGAGCCATTAGCGGCTGCTAGGAGGATGCGGCTGCTTAGGGGCGGAAACCTTTCGCTCGCAAGCGGCTTGCAAGCGGCATGCAGCGGCCAGGGCGCGGGTCAGCACCGGGCGGGGGCTCGTGCGTGCAAGTCTCCTAAACATCCCGCTGCACGCAATCAATTATCGCTTTAACCGATTTTCTTACGAATTGCGTTATTCGGTGCGAACTTTTCTTCTATGTGCACCTGTATACCATTGTGTTTTTTTTTCTTTGCCCGATCTTTTTTTCACGTTTCGTAAGGCCCCTACTTGCCCAACTGTTTTTTTTTTAACGTTTTTGTAACCTTTTGTCTTTCTCTTGCTGTTGCAGGTAAGTTGGAGTTGTACTAGTGTGCCACCACGTAATTGCGTTATTCGGTGCGAACTTTTCTTCTATGTGCACCTGTATACCATTGTGGTCATCCGCGCTGAAGTTTTTGAACCTTTTGTCTTTCTCTTGGTGGGGGGAAGGGGGGGGGGAGGGGGGGGAGCTCTACTGGCGGCGCGCTGCCCTCTTTTCCCTTTCACGATGAGATGCAGGACGCCCGCGCCGCCGCCGCCGCGCCGCGACGGGACACTAAGAGAAACAAACTCATTTGTCTTCATCAGGCGCGGCCGGTATAATCTCCGCCGCGGCATCTCATCCATTTTTCATACGCAGAAACCGGAGCGATGACTCTCCGTGCGCACCGCTCTAATTACTCTCTCCAGTGTACACCTAGTGCGTCGCCGTCGCTAATAATATCGATGACTTTTTTTTTCTTCTTTTTTTTTGCCTCAAATCAAAGACACTACTGCGCTAGATTTTTTTTCTTCGTCTTCTTATTCTTTCGAGCCGAGTCGTTAAGTAATTCAGACGCGTTGTTGCGGCGGCGCGGTGCAAATTGCCAATTCCTCTATATACAGTGTATTTGATTTCAGTGGAGTCTCTTGCGGGGGGGATCGTATAAGGCACTGACGGCGGCAGCAGCAGCAGCGCTGGCGGCGCGTGGCGGTCACCAATTAAAAGCAAGCGCCCGCCCCCCGCCCCGCCCCGCCCGCGCCGCGCCCGCGCCGCGCCGTTCGATATGGTTGCGGAACGCGCGTGTGCGGCCGCCGGCTATTTGGGAGTCGCTAATTAAAACGAGGCCCAAACCGCGTATCCCACCCAGAAGCTGTGGCTGTGGCCTCCGAGTTATGACATTGTGGCCGCTGCCGGCTGCCGTGCCGCACCGCCGCGGGCCGCACGTCTGATCACCGACTCGCCATATTGAGACATTCGGCGGCGCCGTGACTTTCTATAAGGGTTGTGGCCGGTCTCACGGGTGGGCCTCGCTCAGCATGTTAGGAAAGGCGCAGTTATGAACCGAGTGCGCGCCCGCCGCGCCGCCGCCGAGAAGCACAAGTGTATAATTGTGACTTCGTCATCATCGTATCGCGATGTGTGTAGAAAAGCGCGCACGCGTTACGTTACGCTGCGAAGTTGCTGCAGTGGCCGGGGCTGCGTTTTCGTGTTCGTCCCCCTTCTGCGGCGTCTCACGTCCTGCTGATGGACCACTGATATGCATCCCGGGGGCCAGCGGCAGGGGGGACACACAGCGCCAGCAGCAACGGGGCGCGGCGCGGCGCGGCGCAGGGTCGCTTTGATTTATCAAAGTGTCCTGCCCGCATCAATGAGAGTTACGATGTGTACGGGCGGCGGTCCACACAGCCACAAAACTCTCGGCTCTCGCCTCTTGATGCTTGCCGAAGGTTGATGGCGGAGCTGCTCGCTATTTATCCTCTCACAATATTTTTTTTTTTTGCACTTTTGTAGAAATTTTTGGAAAAAAAATCTAGAGTTTTTTCTTAAAAAAGAATTCATCCGAAATTTTTCGGAAAATTGATTAAATTTTCTAAAATATGGCGACTGACGACCAACCGCCTGCTGCTCCGCCCCCGCCGTGTAGCGACGCCGAGATCTGGCGATTTGGCTGCCGTTTGGCTGCCGCGCGGCGATTCACATTCAGATTGTCGCGTTCGCACGTCAGCGAAAACCGTTCCCGAAACGGACTGGGCCGGACCCGGGCCGCTTGTAATGGTGCCCGCGAACCGCCATGTTATGTTTCGGCTCCGGCTGCCGAGCGAGCGGGCGAGCGGCGCTCGGCGGCGCGGCCGCGGCCGTCAGCCCGAACCCCCTTCTGTCGCCGCTCTTCTCAGAAACCGGACCGGTCCCCGCAGGCCCCCGCAGCCCCCGCAGTCCCCCGCAGCCCCCGCAGGCCCCCGCAGGCCCCCGCAGCCCCCGCAGGCCCCCGCTGGCCTCGCAGCAGCCCCAGGAGGACCTCGCCCCGAACGACAACTGTCCTTTGCAGTGTATCACTGCGGGGCTGGGAGACACAGATACGGATCGACGTTCGGCCCCGCCCGCGGACCCGGCCTGACCCGCCGCGCCACGCCCCTTTGCGCGTTCTCAGCGACACCCGCGCGTGTGCGGCGCGTGTGCGGCGCGTGCGCGGCGCGTGACCCCCAGGCACGCCTCGCCGAGCGCGGCCCCGCCGGCTTCCAACACCGGCCCGCCCTTCGCGTTTCGTCCCTCTCTCTCTCGCTCCTTCCTCCTCGCTCCCGCTGCGCTGCGTGCCCGGTGACCGGCGGCGGCGCCCTCGTCACTTTTGGCGACGACTGTACTGCGCGGGCAGCGCCCCACAGAGCGGGTACAGTCTGCCTCGAAACGCTGTGCATGGCACCCTAGGCGCCCCGCCGCCGCCGCCGCCGCCGCGCTGCAATTGCTCTCCATTTATCCTGATTACGGTGTCGCCGCTGCCGCCGCCCTCTCGCCGCGGCCGGCCGGCCAAGGCCCACCCGGTCACGTGTCAAGTCACACGACGACCTTTACGAGCCGTCGTGCCATAGACACCACCCAATTATTAAGGTCGTTATTTCTTCTATTTTTTAAAAATAATTGTTTTCTACTTTTGTATTTTATAAAAAATTCTTCTAAGTGTGAACTATACGTGTCGAACCTCCTGTGGTCCGCGTATGTGTGTAACCCTTTCGGAATGGAATGGGGAAAGGTGTTCGCCTCATGACGTGTCGGCAGGCTGAGGAGGAGGAGGAGGAGGAGGGGGTTGTTGTTGCGGTGGTGGTGGCGGCGGCGGCTGCTGCGGGGTGCTTCTATTGACGGGACGAGCCACACGCCGCCGCTGCCGCCGCCGCTGCCGCCGCCGCCGCTGCACCTGCCCCGTGCACCACACCTGCCCGCCACTTGGGCCCTACCGTGTCTTCCGGCCTCTCGCGCGCGGCCCACCTGCTGTCGCCTTCGGGAGGCCGCCGGGGCCGCCTGCCTAAGGGCCGCCAAGGGCACGCGAGCGCGGTCTCTGCCCGTCAGCTCTCTCTCTCTCTCTCCCTCCTGCTCTCTCTCACACACACACACCTCTCTCTTCTCCTATACCCATCTCCCTCGCTCTCGCGGTGCTCGTGGCGCATCGGCAATCACAGCGGTGAATGGCAGCCACGCGCATTGTGAGGGGCCCGCCGCAATGTGTTCTTTCGCTCGTGTTTCCGGCCGTTGTCCCTGCGGCGGCGGCGGCGGCGTTGCAGGAATGCTTTGAATTTGTAGAACTTGCGCGCGCCGCTCCCCGGCCGCTCCTCCTGCAGTGCCAACCAGCCCAGCCCACCTACCCACCACCTCCCTTCGTCCCTCTCTCTCTCTCTCTCTCTCTCTCTCTCTCTCTCTCTCTCTCTCTGCTGCTGCTCCTGGAAAAGAAACGGGCAAAAATGAAACGGTAGGAATGCGCTGTGAGGTTTGGCATAGTTTCCTGGCTGTGCGGCCGACACCTGCTTACAGACAGCGAGAGACGGAGAGCAGAGCAGAGCCGGGCAGGGATTGCAATTTAGTACTGTTTTTTTTTTGTTTTTGTTTCGCTCTTGTTGCGCTTGCTGCCGGCGCGCGGCTGGACCCGCCGAGCAGCCAGGAGATCCTCGTCGCCGCACCACTTTCATGTGTACGATCGACATAACTTCACGAAGCAAATTAGCCGCGAAATGAAAGCGTTGTATTCGGAGAGGCGTTTTCCGTCGGGGAGATCGCCTCTCCTCTCCTCTTTGCGACACTGTCACACCTCTGTGTTGTGTCGGCTGCTGTCATTGTGGTCTGCTAGGCGCCGCCGGGGCGCGTTTTGTACCCGGATGACGGGGGCCGTCACATCGCGGCGCACCCCGCGGCCGCGGGGCTCCAGGTTGCGTCACGCCCCCCGACGCCGTTACCTACCTCCTTCTGCTGTCCAGGATGCCGTCGTCGTCTACTCGCTGACGGCCACACAGGGCCCCCCGGGGGGGCCGCCGCCGTCGACGCCGCGTCGTCGGCGAGCTGTCCGGCGATGGCACAGCGTCGCGTCGCCAATAAAAAAGAAGGGGGTCTAGGGTCCTTTTGTCCGCGTGACGTTCAATCCGACGGCCAGCGACGCTCCAGCGCGCCCGGCTGGAGGCCAGTGGCCGGCCACCGGCCGGGGTCTCTGACCAACCACCCGCTCCAGTCGGAATAGAATGGAGCGGGGACCGAAAAAATGGCGATTAGTAGTGCGGGCGATGAGAGAGAGAGAGAGAGAGAGAGAGAGAGAGAGAGAGAGAGAGAGAGAGAGAGAGAGAGAGAGGGAGGGAGGGAGGGAGGGAGGCGGCTGCCGCGCGCGGTCCACTTGAGTTTTAAAACGTATGATCGGCGAATGAGAGGGGATTACGGGATTAGCGGCCGAGTGGTCCACCCCCGCTGCGCCGCGGGTTCGAATACTCCCTGATCAGCCTTAATATATTTCTTTAATTTTTTTTTTGTTCTGGACGTGGTTTTGTTTCGTCAACGGCCGGCATCAGCGCCCCGCCCCAGTTATAGTAATCCCACCCCTTCGGCCTGGTGCTGCCGTCGCCGGCCCCCCCGAGTGACACTTTGTCCGACGCGGTTGGACAGGAGCCTTGCTCCTCCTCGCTCCGGTGCCCCCGGCCGGGCCCAGCTGCGGGCCCAGCTGCAGCGGGCGCTGTGCAGGCCGCGGGGCAGCCGGAGGACACGGCCTCTCTCCCTCCCTCCTCCTCCTCCTCCTCCCTCCCCCCTCCCTCCTCCCTCCCCCTCCCTCCTCGCAGTCTCCATCCGCGCGAACCGATAACGCGAGAAAGCGGTGCATGTGCCTAACTGTGAACACGACTCCGCGGCGGATGCGGCGGCCGACTATTCGCAGGTCGCGGACGATAACGAGACTGCGAATAGTGCGCGGCGGCCTCGTTTCCACGACGAGCGAGCACTTGCAGCCGCCGCGGGTCTCGGGGTCAAGTGCACAGCGCGGCAGCAGCGGCCGGACGTCGTGTCCGCCTCGCATTAAAGACCATCAAGGATACTGTATCGTCTGGCCGCGGATCATCCTGTTTTTTGTTGTTGTTTTTATTTTCATTTTTTTTCTATTTTCTTTCCTCTGCCGTGGTTTTCTCCGTACGATCCCCCCCCCCCCTCCCTGCGGGCCGCGGAATCTGTGGAGAGTAGTGCCCTAAGTGGACAGGATGCGGGCCGTTCGGCTGGCAGTGGTCACCGACACCGGTGGTGTGCCTGTAGTGAAGCAGCTCACTATTGGCAGACCCTATTTGCCAGGCCGTACCTGTTGAGCTCCCCCAGTGACTTGCATTGCGGAGATCCATTCCGCGCACCCGCTTCACCGCCGCCTGCGCTATTTATCTTCCTCCTCGCCTATCTTTTCTTCCCCCGTTCTCGCGCCTGCCCCGCCCCGCCGGAACATCAAAAGCAATTAACTTCCCCTCATAATTTTGTTTTTCGTCCATCACGCTGCCGCTGCATTAACTATTACTCCTATTAGCCCCCCCGCGGCGAGCGCACTCCTCGCTGCCCTCCTCGCCGCTTGTCATTGTTTTAATGGGTGGACAAACGCAAGTCCCTCTGCTAATTATTTTGGCCGGCCGTCCGGCTGGCGCGGCGAGGGGTGGCCGACGACAACCCCTTCAGACGTGTCGCCGGTCGGCGGCGTGCCGCGCCCGCACGGTGTTCCGCGTGCTCCAGGATGACCTGCAAGTAAACTTACCCCCCCCCCCCCCGCGCCGCCCGCACCGCGGCCGTGTTTTCCATGATGACCAAGGATGTGTTCGGCGGGGAGAAACTTTCGGTGTGGTGCGCCCTTACATGGACGCGCTGCTGCCAACCACAGCCTTGTCACCGCCAAAAACCCACACCGCGGAGTGTCCCGGGCATTGTTCGTCATCATCATCATCATCATTTTCGTCGTCATCGTCATGGAAACAATGGCCCCCTCTCGCGACGACCATGTCATTCATTAGGGACTCGCGGAGCCGTTCGGAGGCGTCGTTGTGTCGTGGCATTTCTGTCTATCTAGCTCTATAGCAGCAGTCGACTCTAGAGGCGAAGCCGGACAAGGCCACACACGCCAGAGAGAGAGAGAGAGAGAGAGAGACGAAGAGGGAATGTCAAAGTTATTGGCGCTCCTCCCGCAACACGCTTGCCAACTCACTTTAACCTTATTTGCCGGCGTTATTGCTACCGAGCCGTTATCCTTATTGCTATTATACATCGGCGCGTCTGTGTGTGTGGCTGTGTGCGTCTGTGTGAGCACGTGCGTGTGCGTGTGTGTGTGTGTGCATGCGCAATCTGATTACTACTGCCTTACGCCACACGAAGGAAACCCCTTTTCGCTAATTTCACATACATACTCAGGCGCTCGCGCGCCCCGCCAACGCCCCGCCAGGCCAGGCGGTGTGCGCGTTTCAGCGGAGAAAGTGAGCGGCTCGCGTGGCCCGGCAAAAAGATATCTGCAGACGTTAACTGCACGCTTACAGAGAGCGGCCGCTTATACGGTTAGTGCAAGGCCGCGGGGCACGCGGAGAGGAAGAAGAAGAAGAAGAAGAAGAAGAAGGAAATCGGTCGTGGAATACGAGAGTGCGGGGGCGGCGCGATGTGGTCACACCTTTCGATTCCTTTGTTCACCGCGCCGCGCTGCGCGGGTATCGCCTGTTGCTGTCGCACCCGAGCGGGCAGCGCGGCGCGCTCGCGTCCCTGGCAGCGCGCTGTGCCGGTGAGGCCAGATGAGGTCGTAAAGCAGGACAGGCGACGGGACAGGCGACCCCGTCCCCCGCCGTCAGCCCGGAGCCGCTGCGGGGCCCTCGGCTCGATGCCCGCGTGTGTAAATGCCACACGCCGCTGCCGAGCAGCCCGCGCCCGAGCTCTCAGCCCCAGACTCGCTGTGCACCGAGAGAAGGGAAAAAAAATGTTTGCCGCTGCGGGCACAGTTCAGTCTAGGGATCCCCTAGTAATTTCAAGGAAATTTCGTGGGGGAAAAAAATCCATAATATTTAAGAAAATTTCACAAATTTTCCAAAAATTTCGGAAAAGAATTCTGAAAAATTCTAGATGTTTTTTTTTTGCAATTTCTTTTTGTTGAACGTCTCGGGACGGGAAACCCTATTTCAGTCCTGGCCGAATGTCTGAGAACCCACCACACTACAGCGTCCAGCCAGGCAAATTTCTCGGCCTCGGCATGGTGTGTGGGGCCCGCGCCGTCCCCCCTCCCCGGTGGGCCACCGCGGGGTGTGCATCACACCGCCTGCTTACTTTTGCTCTCGTTTGGCCGCGCTGCTCTCTCGATGACTCACGGCGGCTGGCAGTCAAGGCCAGTTTGGCGGCGCGCGGAAGCCGGTGCGCCGCCGGCGCGGCGGCCCCGCTGCGGCTTTCACCGACACCGCCTTGCACCGGGACGGGAGACAGGCCGCCGGGGCCGCCGCCGGGGCCGGGGCGCGCGCCCAGTGCGGTGCCGTACCGCCCCTATGCAAAGCGGCGGCCTCAGGGGGGGCTGCCACTGCTGCCGCCGCGAAAGTCCGTCGCCGCGGCCGCCCTCTTGCCGTTCTCCCCCGACCCCGCACCGCGGCTGGGCCCACCGCTGCACCGGCGGCTGCCGACGCCTTTGGCGGCTCGTCGAGTCCAGCCAGGCCGCGGGCCCCCTCATCGCCGAGCCCTCTGGTCACACTACAGAGAGAGAGAGAGAGAGAGAGAGAGAGAGAGAGAGAGAGAGAGAGAGAGAGAGAGAGAGAGAGAGAGGAAATGGACGTTGACGAGCCAGACAATTGGAGAATGGGTTGGGAGTTTGTGTGTGTGTGGGGCGGCAGATGATCGGCGGCAGCGGCGTAGCAGCTGGGCGGGCTGTGGGGCGGGCGGTGGCGTGCTGCTCCTAGGGCCTGGTCCTCGAAATTTTTGTAAAATAAAAATAATATTTCAGAAAAATTCCTTTGATTTTTTTTGTTGAAAATTTGTTTTAAATTTCGGACTAGAAACCCTGGCTGCTGCCCACGGGGTCGTCGTGGCCGCGGGGCAGTGCAGGGCTGTGGGGCTCGCCTCCAAATAGTGCATCCACCGCACACTCGCGTTCTCAGGGGGCTGGCTGGGGTCGATCGTGTGGAAGGCATCGCCTTCTTTACGGTGTTTGCTTCTTTCGCGAATGTATTTACCGTTCCGATTAAAAAAGGGGGCGACGGTTATACGGCGCGGGGCGGACGCGCGCGGCGCACCCCTTTTTGTATACACACCGCCCGGGGCCGGGTTCGCGTCCCCCCGCGGCGCGCCCCTTTTTTTCCCCCCCATTTCGGTGCTTTATGATGACAGATATGGCGGGGAACAGTTGCGAATTCTCGCATCGATAAACACGGGTGCAGCCACCCCTTCCGGGTTAGCTGCCCGGTCCGCCCCTGGCGGGCCGGCAGGCTGGCCTCTTCTGCGGCGCGCTCCGGTGGTTTGTAATGAGGCCATTCGGAGGCAGATTGGCGTTAGCACCACCATCCCCCGCGCCCCGGGCGGCCGGCGGCTCCGGCAGCTCCTCCAGCCCCGCCCTCCCGGAGCCCGCGGAGCTCCCGGAGCCGGCCGATGTCACGCCCCGGAGGAGGGAGGGACGCTGCCGCCGCTGATTGTGTGTCTCTCCGCCGAGTCCGCCGCCGCCGCGCGCTCGCCAAATGACAATATTATAAATTCATGCGATGTCAGACCTCGTAAATTCCTTTCCGCATTTGCGCGCATCGCATGTCGTCGCCGACGTGATGGGTCCGCGGTGGAGTGGTCGTCCGTCCCCGCCACGCGCACCCTCCCGGACGCCGCCCTGGTCCGCGATGCAGTATGCGTGCCGTGCTCGGGGGGCGCGGCGAAATGTCCCGCCAGGCGTTCGCCCTCCGGATCTCCTCTCCGCGGTGTATCGCCGCCGCCGGGAGCCAATACTCCACGTTAGAATGCACTCGATCATTGGCCCGCCGCCGCCGCCGCCGGGACGCGGGCAGGTAGCTCGCGGCACCTCCCCGTTAGGGCCCCCCTCCTAGACGGAGCCAGCGGACGCGCCGACGCGATTTGGGTGGAAATTATCACCTGAGCGGGCCGGGCAGGTAGGCTGCTACAGCTGCCGCTGCCGCCGATGCACTCACCTCGTAAAAAGGCCTGACTTACGGCCGTACCGACCCGTTTTGCAAGTTAATTAATCGGCCCTTTCCTTCTCCTCCCCGCCGTGCGTCATCTCGCCTCCTCTTTCTCCGCTGAGCCCCGGCCCCTGAATGGACCGGAACCCATCATCCCCCCGTGTGATTGTGGAAGGCTATTAGGAGTGCCGCGGGGCCGCAGGGCCGCAGGGCCGCAGGTAGCACCGCAGCGCTTCCGCCGACCCCTTCCGCCGACCCGTCATCGTTGTCATCATCACTCATTATCTTCATCTTCCTTTTTGCCATGCTGTGCTGATTTTGCAAATTTATTATATTTTTTCTGTTCCCCGAACTAACTACCTATTTTTTTTCGAAGCTGTGTCTTTTGCGGCAGCTGCGTTACCTTGTCGCAGAAGTCGCTGAAAGACTCTGTCTGTCTCTCTCTCTCTCTCTCTCTCTCTCTCTCTCTCTCTCTCTCTCTCTCTCTCTCTCTGCGTTTCGTGGGAATGTGGGCGCGGCTCCTCCCGCAGCCCCACCAGGACGTGATCTTATCCCGGTGACATGGATTTGCAGTGTCGTCCGTTTGAAACCGCACATTCCGGAAAGGGAAATCTCGCGGTTCTCTTTGCCACAGTAATTTTTTTTTCAAAGTCTTATAGTTTTCCCGCCGCGTTACTGACCCCGCGTGAGTGGAGGGAGCGGATCACTGCCCGTGGTCACACAGCCGCGCGCGACGACGCCGCGGCTTTATTTATTATGCAGCCGGTGGCATTCGCCTTTGTTTTTCGAGTGTGAATAATGCGGTCGTCTATTATTGACCAGCCAGGCGCCCCGCGGTGCGGATAGTGCAGATAGTGCGGCCGCGCGCGGGTCGCCCTGTTATTCTTGTCGTCGGTCAGGGACAAATATATTTTTTTTCCTTTTTTTTCCACGTGTGTGACCCACTTGATGATGATCATGACGATGATAGCACAAGCACTGCTTCCCGTGTCAGTCGTTGGGTTTTGGAGGGCCGTGGGTCGAGTGAGCCCGGCCGGACGCGGCGGCGGCGGCGCTCCGAACTGCGAATAAAATCCTCTCAGAGTGGCGTGCCTCTGGTCGGCGGAATCGCCGGAGTATAATGGGATTCGCAATAGCGCGTTTGGCGGAGTGGAAAGTGAGCGTGCACAGGAGGTGGGAGGGGTGGGGGTGCCGTGGGGGTGAGGGGGTGTGCCGGGGGCTGCCGCCGGGGCTGCGCAGGGCTGCCCAGGGCTTCACACACTCCCGCCGGTGGGAACGTACAGCAAGCGCACTGCGCTCGGGTTTCGGCGCACCGGCGGCGCGGCGACCTCCCTCCACCCCATTTTACGCCGCGTCTCTGCAAATAATGATCGCTGGCTGCGTGTACATAACGCACCCGCCACCCGCCCTGCAGCGGCGAAATGGCGGACGCGGCGGGCCAAGAATAAGTGGTGTACGTTTGCGGTCCCGCCGCCGCCACTTGCGGCCCGTGTGATTCGAGAGGCGAATGGAAAATTCGTCGCCGGCCGCTCGGTGCGAGCCCTGCAGTATGTGCCGCTCCACTTTTAAATGCGCAACGTGAAATTTTCATCCTGCGATTATCGGGTACATAATGGCCGCCGTGTGCACCGCCGCCCGCCCGCCCGCCCCCCGGCCGCCCTGTCGCAAGCTTCTGCTGCTGCCTCATCTATACCGTACCAATTTTTCCCCCTCGTATAACAAGCAAGCGAAGCAGTCGCTCTCGATAATTCCCCGTATACTTTAATTTATGGCCCCCGCGGGCCGCTGGGGGGGACGGCTGCGGTTGCGAACCTAGTTTTACCAGCGGTTGCCGCGCGCGGCGTGATGTAGTGGCGGGGGCCCTCGGTGGGGTCCCGGAGGCCCCCCGCGTTCGAATCACCTCGCGCCCGCGGGGGCCGTCGTCGTCGGCGGCCTCGGGCTCGCGGGGGCCTCCCTCTGTTATTACGCGGGGGAATGGCAGCAGTGCGATGACAAAGAGCAGGCCGTGGATCACCCGGGCCGCGGCCGCGGGGCCCAACGGCTTCTCATCTCCTCCTCACCGCCGCCGCCGCCGCCGCCCACCCCGCCACACACATTTCCAGGCCAACGACGCTTCCCTATCGAACATTGTACACAATAAAGAGCGTGTTTGTTTTGTCAGGCCGTCCCTCTCTTTCTCACTATTACAATGTTTTTCTTCTTTTTTTTTTCGTTCTCCGTGACGGCCGCGGAAGATAATATTGGGTGCCCGTCGGCCTGCCCACTGTATCATCACTCACCGGGCGTCAGAGGGCTTCCGGAGCCAACTATGTTCAACTGCTGTACCGCTACAGTATTCCTATACGGAAAAAAACTGTGGGGAGGGGGGAGCGGGAGTCCGGTGCGAGGGAGAGAAAAAAATGGTTAAAAGACTCGGTGAGAGAGAGACAGAGGAGGTGAAAAAGCGTCGTGTTTGTGAAGTCTCGCCGGGTGAGGTATTAAAGGGAGTGGGGGAAAAAAATGGGTGGGGTGCGGGGTGGAGTGAGAGAAAGAGAAATGGGAGATACGCCAAAGTGCATCAATTGGCCGCAGCTGTCTGTCTCCGTATGCGATGCCCACTGCATTTCATCAGGAGTGGATAAAGATAAGCCACTTCCGGAAACACACACGCGCACACACACACACACAGGCGTGAGGGCGTGTGCCAGCCGGTCCCGCTCCCCCACCCAACGCTAATGCAGGGGGATGCGCGGCGGGGTGGGGGGTGGCCACCGCGCGGCATGCGGACGTGTTTTTGGGGGAGAAAATCGTTGATTGTCGCGTGAAAACGCCCCGAGTCCCGCGGACATGGAAGAAGTGTAGCGTGGCAGAGGCGGCCGGCGGGAGGAGGGGTGAGAGCCGTGGGGGGGTTCATTGGCCACCCCTGGCGGGGGGGAAACTGAGACGGGCAGCCGTCGGACACGGCCTGACACGGACACGCACGCCGCGCGGCTCTGCTCTTTTCAAATGAGTCGGAGTCGGTAATTTGCTATTCAACCGCGGCGGCGGCGGCGGCGGCTTCGATAGCGGCTCTGATTTCGCGTCCTCAGCCACGCGACTTGTCGATTTGCATGCCGCGATTTGGGTTTCTGCTCGCAAAAATTTTTCAAAGGAATCTTTCAGACAAAAATTTCCGAAATTATTCGGGAAAAATGTCAAACTTTCACGAAAAAAAATTGTAAGGTGTTCTGAAATATTTTTGATCTTGGGACTAGAAGCCCTATCTGCGGGTATGTATAGCTGTGCGGAAGTCCCGTTGTCACAGGACCTCCTGTTGGCGGCGGCACGGCCGTGTGGGGACTGAATGAGAGTCGGGGGCCGCGGCCTGATAACCTCTCCGGATGGGAAGCGGCGGCGGCGCTGCGCGGTGATAAGAGAGCGGAGCGCCGCCCCGGTCACACCCGCAGCCGGCTGTCGATAAGGAAACGCTGCACGGCGGGAGACGGGAGGCTGGGCTCTGCGGACGCTGCACCGGCGGCGGCACGCGGGACGGCAGGGTGATCGATTGGCGTCAAATTATCTCCCCCCCCCCCCCCCCCCTGTGTGCCGCTCTCTACACACACACACACACCTGGCTTGCCCTGCTCTCTCTCTCTCTCTCTCTCTCTCTCTCTCTCTCTCTCTCTCTCTTCCGGCGGAGTGATCCCTCAGAGTAACCCGATATATCTGCCCCCCCCCTACTTTCCCCACCCCTGCCCGAAGCTCACCTCGTCAAGAAGCAGGTATGATGACAATGACTGCACTGACGTGATGATGATGACGCCAGCACGTGCTCCGGTCCCCACAGCAGAGCCCCCGTGCCGGGCAGGCCGCACCTCTGCTGGCGGCGTCGGATGGGCTGCCTACCTCCCGGGCGGCCGGCCGAGCGGTCCCCGTCCGCCTGCGGGTCGGCCGGGTAGGCCGCCGGTCGGGCGCGGGAGGCGGGTGGGCTGCCCACCCGGCGGCCTGCAGGCGGCCCGCGGAGCAACGCGGACCAACACCACCGGGCCGGGCCGCAGCACAGCGGGGAACGGGGAAAACGACATCGCATGTCGCAGACGACTGCACGCGAGCCTTCGGGGATTTCAAAGCCGCTGCGGGATACCGAAATTCTCTCTCTCTCTCTCTCTCTCTCTCTCTCTCTCTCTCTCTCTCTCTCTCTCTCTCTGTGTCGCTCTCGCACTCTTTCCCTCTGTGTTGGGTGCCGTGCGGCCACGCAGGCCTCCCTCTGGGCCCCTCCACTGCCGCCGCGGTTCGGGCCTCAGCGGCCCAGGCGGCGGTGCGAGGTCGGTGACACGAATGCGCCGCCCCCTTTAGCCGTCGGTGACACCGCCTCCGGCGGCGGTGCTCCGTGGCGCCCGGGCCCGGCCGGCCCGATCGACTGGAAGTGGGCGCCCGCCGCCGCGTCCCCGAACGCACCCGCCCGGGACGCCCCCGCCGCCGCCGGGCCCCGGCTCTACCCTACGATACTCTGCTTTCACCCGCACGGCGGCGCGGCCAGGTCGGGTTGGACCCCCGCGGCCCCCCGATGCCCCCCCCCCCCCCGCTCACCGCGCCTCACTGGGCACTGCAGGCTGTGTTTGTGCCGATTTTCTCCCGTGTTTCTTTTGCACTGCACACTGCGCGCGCTGCTGCCGCCATCAGCTGGACTGATGGCCGAGGCCTGCCCGTCCGAGGGGTCCTTCACTTTAAAACAAAAACCATGGAAACCCCTGACAAAATCAAGAAAAAAATAGGGGAAAAAATCCCGAAAATGAAAAAAAATACTTTTTAAAAATCTAGAGGCGGCAGCCGGTAATAATTTTAAAAAATAAAATCTTGCTTTTAAATCATGGCACGCGGTTTTTACGAGTTAGGAACCCCCCCGTCGCCCGCGGCGACCCCGCGGGTGCCGCCACGCCGCCACGCCGCCACGCCCACTGGCCCCCCGCACGGGCGGGCCCGGCGCTGGAGAGGTGTTACTTCACGCCCCGATACTGCAGCAGCTGCTGACTATTTCATGAAACTGGAAGCAGCAGTTACAGAGTGGCGTGGCGTGCCGCCGCCGGGCCGCCGCCGCCGAGCCGCCGCCGCCCTACCCGTGCGGCTGCCATTACCCGGACCGACTTCCAGCAGTATCGCGATTATGTGATTTGGGGCGCGGGCAGGGATATACTTAGCGCGGTCCGCGCAGGTTATGTCACTGCCTCCGTGCCCCCGATCCGATCCGATCTGCCGGTCCGGCCCCGCCACCACTCGCCTCATCCATAAACCGAGCACCGCGAGCCGCGAGCGGGATCGCAATGAAAATAAATTCTGCGACATTTATCTATCCCACCCTACTATGCAATGTTCTCTGTTACCTTCCCAAGCCGCGGCGCTCCGTTCTAACCCCGTCCCTCTCTGTTTCTGTTCACAGGTGAGTGACGTCATCCCGCGGTGCTCTCTGCTCTGGAGCAGAGTGCATGTGTGTGTCTGTGTGTTGGTGAGTGGCCGAGGAGGCCCGACGGCGGGCCCGGCCTGCAGCAGGGCATTCCGAACGCTGTCTTCTCTCTCTCTCCCTCTCGTAGAGCACCCACCCCAGCCCAGCGGGTGCGACAGAGACACACCTATACGGTGTGTCCGTAATCAGCTGCCAGCCTCAGTCAGCAGCAGCACCATAACGTCACTACTGCTGCTCGCCGCTTTCTTTGTGGCGGCACATAAGCGCCCTCTGTGTGTGTGTGTGTGTCCGCCGCGGCCATGCGGGATGCATCAGCTAATGAGCCGAGAGCGCGCGTGTGTGTGTGTGTGAGTGAGTGTGTGTGCCGCGCCGCTCCTTACCGTAACAAGCACGCACTGTGTCCGGCGGGGAGTACAGAGCTGAGTAGAGCGCGACGCAAAGTACGCGGTGGCAGCAGTGGTGGCAGCGCCGGCAGCGCTCCCCCGGGGAACGTCACCGGCTCAGTTCCGTCGGGGCGCGCGCTGCTCCTCGAAAGGACCGCTCATTGGGGCTCCGTGAGGCCGATGGGGTCCGCCTGAGGCCCTGGACTGCTGTCCCCTGTCCTGCGGCGAACTCCGCTGGGCTGTCTGTGGCGCCGCTGCGTCTGTATCTACACGGAGGGATGCCCCGTGGCTGTCAGCCGTGTCTGTGTCTGTTGGCCTCTGCCGGGCTGTCAGTGGGGCTGCGCTTGGCTGTCTGTCAGTCTGCAGGGCTCCGCTGGGCCGCGCGCGGGGGGGGCCCCGCCCTGCTGGGACATTTACCCGACACGGCACGCCCTGCCCTGACCCGCTCCGCTTGGCTCCGCTGCCCCCGCCCCCCTCGCGCTCTCTCTTTCTCTCTCTCTCTCTCTCTCTCTTTCTTTCTCTTGTCCGCCGCCCGTGTCTTTTCTCTATTCACCTCCGCCTTGTAATTGCGGCACTTTTTCACAATTACCCGTCGCAAATAATGAGGCCCTGAGGCTGAGAAGGAGAGGAGGAGGGGGAGGGGGAGGACGGGACGAGACGGGACTTTGCGGCGGCGACACCGACCTCGAATAGTCGAAGCCTCCCCTTTTGGCGTCGCTTCTCTCTCTCTCTCGGACGCCGTCGCCGCCGCCTGTGGAGCCCCGTGGCGGGCAGGCAGTCCCGGCCGACAGCCGCGTGCTGCGGCGCTGCCTACCCTCCCCGCTGCAGGCGCCCTCCCGGCCCCGTCAGCAGCGTGGCCCTTTGCGAAATGCTTCCACACCGCTATGCGCTGGCATCGGGCGTATCATTGATTGATATCCCAAGGCAACGCGGGCTCCGCGGGCGGTCGCGTGGGTGGATATAGGTTGGTCTCTCACTCTGCCCTCTCTCCCTCACCGTCTCTCTCGATCCCTCTTTCTCTCCTCCTACCCCCCTCTCTCTCTCTGTCCCTTGCTATTGCCCCTGAGGGACGACGCTCTGTCTCCCTCTCAGGCCTCTGCAATCGCGCAGAGAGACTCACGAATCGTTTCCAGCCGCGCTCCGCGCTGTTCGGGCTGCCGGCTGCCAGCCCCGGCGGCCCCGGCGCGGCGAGCCCTGCTGGCAGCCAGCGACCCCAGCAGCGACTCGAGCCGGCGCACCGCGATGACCTTTGCACGGCGCCCGCTGCCATGGCGCTGCCATGGGGCTGCCATGGCGCTGCCAGCGGCCGCCGTCGGCTGCCATGAAGTGCACTTTATTGCCGGCCTCATGATCCTGTTACGATCCGTCTATCGGCAGGTACGGCACGCCGCGGTGAGCCCGCCGAGGTTTTGCTGCTCCCTTTATTATGAGAGGATGACAGCTCCGGAGGGCGATCGAGAGAGAGAGACAGAGAGAGAGAGAGAGAGAGAGTGGGGGGGAGGGAGAACTGGAACGAGGATATTGTATACAAGGAGGGGCACTCTACCGTGAAAAGTGAAGCGTGGAGGGCTCCGGCCTGCGATGTTATTTCGTGATCGGTCCGCGAGGTCCGGGGGGAGGTGGTCACTGCGCCGCGCGCCATATTTCCTCCCTCCGCCTCCTCCCATTGTTTATCGGGAATGGCCGGTCGGGTTAATAGGGAAAGTGAGAGTTTCGCCGGGGACGTGGTGCGGTGCGCCCCGCGGTGCATCGCCGAAACTGAAGTTTGTAAAGAAGCGCCCCATCCAGTGGGGTTCGATAGAGTCGAGATTGCTGTCGGCTGCGCGGTCGACTCTTCCCACTCCATTTACAGTATTAGCAACGAGTGTTTTATTTTTTTTCGTTTCGAGTATACACCGCTGTCGTCGCGCGCGGGGTTGAGAAGTCAATCAGCGTCGTCGAAAAAATAAAATAAAAGACTTTGGGAGTTGAGGAGGATAAAAAGGGAGGATCTCCTTTGTGCATGAATTATTGATGGGAGGCGTGATAGAAAGTGGCCACCGGGTGCGGCTGGGCTCGGCGCTGAGCTGCGCTGAGCTCGATCGGGTCTTGGGCCGTCAAAAGGTCACTCGGGTGGGATAGAGATCCCCGGCAGAGGCAGTAGCCGTGTGCTGCGGCCGGGCTGGACCAGGTTCGGGTCGCGAGCCGTCGCCCGCTGTTTGACTTCCACTCTCTGCCTTTGCTGGCTTGATGGGGCCGCGCGCCGTGACCACCGGGTAGGCAGGCACTGTGAGAGCGAGAGAGACAGAGAAGGCGGGGAGAAGGGGAAAAAAAGGCAATTTGAAGAAAGCGACGAAGTCGTTTGGTCCGGCCGCGCTGCTGTTGCCGAAACGGCGTGGTCATCGAATGCACCGCCGCCACCAGCCGGGAGAAAGCGTCGCTGTTGCAGCAACCAAGTGCTCGCTATTTTTTTTTTTCGATTTTCTTTTTTTTTCGTCAAAGTGCGCGCCGTGTGTGCAAGCATAGGTGCACTGGAACGCGATCCACACACGACAAGAGTCTGCTGCGATTGAGTCGCGCTTTGTTTGAGCAGGTCGACTCGGGAATGTGATGGAAATGGCGTGGCAGTGGTGTTACACGGCTGCGTTACCCGCACAGCGCACCGTGACACGCCGCGGTGTGCGGCACGCATCCAGGTCACAGCGCCGCCGAGCCGCAGCGGACCGCAGCGGTGCACCAACCGCAGTGCCCGCCGACCGACAGACCGGCCTCCCGATGCCGGAGATTTTTTACTAAAAACAATATGGAAAATTCTTATTTAGCGCTCTCTCTCTCTCTCTCTCTCTCTCTCAAACTAGGGTTTCTAGTTCCGAAATTAACAAAGATTTTCAGAAAAAAAATCTGTAATTTTCTCTGGATTTTAATTTTTAATCTTCGGAAAGTTTATTGTAAATTTTCGGTACCAGGAGTCCTGCGTGAAACCCTTCCTTATCTGTAGTATCCTTGTTACTGTTTAAGGGCTCGTGAAGTGGGTCAGTATCTGCGGCCCCGCGTCCTCAGAGCAGAGCGCGAGCCTGCTGGGGTTCGTTAAGGGGAGCAGGGGAGATTGGGGCGTTGACATTTGGCCCGGCAGTGTGCAAGGCTGCCGTGCTGGGCGCCGCAGCGGCCACTGTGTGTGTGTGTGTGTGTGTGTGTGGTGATGAGATGAGCGAGTGACCTCAGCCGGGCAGCATGGCGGGCAACAGGCGGGGGGGGGGGGGGGGGGGGGCTCGGGGATGGACAGCGGCCGATACTGGCGCGGCCTGCCGAGGACGCAGCGGCGGCGGCGGCGGCGGCGGTGAGCCAACGCCGAGCAAACAAATGGTGAGAAGTGTGCCGGCTCTTTCATCGCGCGCGACGATTCTTCTCCTTGTCCGTTCCCTTGTTGTCCGTCGGCGGGGCGTTCGCGGCCCCGCTGCTGCTGATCCGCGCACGGCCGGCCGGCACGCGGGGCCCCGCTGCTGCTTAAAGCCCTTCTCCTCGGAGCCCCCCCCCCCCCCCCCCCCCCCAACGCGAACACGACGACGCCGCCCCAGATTTCTCATTTTTCCGCGGTGTGCTAAACGCCCCGCGAGGAAACGATGCCGCGTGGTGGCGGCTTGCAGGTGTAATTTGTCTGCGGCGCGAATTTTCGAACGTCGGTGCGAATTACACACACACACACACACGCGTGCGGGTTTGCGGGTGTTTGTGTGTGTATGTGTATGGCCGGTCGACGAGCCCGCGAGCCCCCTCCTCGGCTCCCCGCGGTGGCGTACCGGCGGCGTCGGCGGCCGGCAGGACCCGGACAGGCGGCCCGACGCTCTCCTTCCGCACCACGGTATTCAAGCCCTCCTCCCCGCCGCCGCCAGGCGCCTAGCGCGCCGCCTCTGTCCCGTTAGAAGGGTCAATCAGACTCGACAAAGCAGCGACCGCAGCGGCGGCGGCGGCGGCGGCGGCGGCATGACGAGACATTGTGTACCCCGGCGCGGGCACCGGGGTCCCCAGGTCCTCAAACCCTCAGGTCCTCGGGTCTTTAGCTCCTCCTCAGGTCCTCACCAGGTCCCCGAACCCACCACCCAGGGTTTCTATTCTCGCGAAAATTTAGATAAAATTATCAGAAAAGAAATCCGTAACGTTTCAGAAAATTTCACAAACCCTTCACGCCCCCAGGTTCCTACATTGTTCAGCCCCTCCTCGGGTGACCCCCGTGCCCCCAGGTCTGGCTGTTTGGCTTGCCTGGCTTGCCGACCCTGCCTCGCCAGGGCTTCGCGGCGGCGGCGGCTTCGAATCTGGCGATTTCGTGTCCGCTTCTCCCCGCGGCGCTCCGACGGCGGCCGGCCGCGGCCGCGGGCGGTGGCCGACGGCCCTGGCTGCGGTCTGCGGTCTCGGCGCCGGCCGCCGTGTCCTGTGTGCACCGCGGTGCGTGTCCCGTTGCACGCCGCCGGCACGCCGCCCGTGCTCCTCCCCCGTCGTGGCTACGCCGACGGTGCTGTCGTCCCCTGCGAACCGAGCCGCCGCCGCCCCCCGTCCGTGGCTAAAGGGATCAGCAATCAACAGGCCCAGAGGGAGCGGGGGCTAAGCTTGCACGGGCCGCGGCCGTTGTCAGGCCCCGACGGCTGCCGACGGCTGCCGACGGCCGCCGGGGGCCGCTGAGCCCGGGGGCCCCGGCCGCGGGGCCCCGGCGGCGCAGCGAGGCGCTGAGGCGAGCAGCGCGCCGTCGGTGCGGCTTGCAGCACAGCAGCAGCAGCAGCAGCGCCTGTGCCCGCCCCCACCTCGCCCCTCCAGCTCACGACGCGAGGGTCCACGGGGGGGCGCGGGGGCCGGGGGCCGCGGGGGCCGCGGGGGCTGCGGGGGGCACGGCGCGCTGGCACGCCTGGGTCGGCCCCGGCGGCCCCGCGCGGCCTCGCCTCGCCTCGCTCACCTCAGTCGGGTCCGTACCGCCGCGGTGTGGAGTCACGCCGCCGTGCCGCGCCGGGAGTCTTCGGTTCACATTCGGATTCGGATTCGGCCCCGCCGTAGAGTGCGGACCTCCGTCTTACGCATGTCGGAGCGGATCGGATACAGTGTGTGTGCCACCATGTGAGTGCGGCCGTGTGGAGCAGTGCAGTGCAGTGCAGCGCAGTGCAGCGCGCGGCCCACGTCGGCCTGGCTGGCTGGCTGCGTCGTCAAGACGGCGCGCCCCGCGGCACCGCTAGCCGCATGGAGGCACGAGCTCTACTTCCGTGGTGAGTGTCTGCAGGCCTCGGCCGCCGCCTGCAGGGTAGGCAGCCCGCCTCCTCTCCACGCACGCGGCCTACCCCGGCGCTCGCAGGCGCTCCCCCTGGCGACGCGTTCGTTCTGCGTGCGTGTGTGTGAGGCATCTTGCTTTCTCGATTTCGTTGCCGTCTGCAGGTGGTCGGCGGTACGTACGTGCTGTGTCGCGCCTGTGTATGTGTGTGTGTGTGTGTGCAGGGTCAGGTCCGGTCGTATATAACTTCCCGTATCGGAGATGGGAAATAAGTTATGCAGGCGTATCGCCCGCCGGCCCGGCCCTGCCCGGCCCGGCCCGCCTGTCTGGCGGCGCGGCGTCTGCTTTTACTCCTAGCGTGTGAAAATGGACGGCCGAGGCAGGAAGCAGGCGGCGTGTCCGTGTGGGACGGTCCTCCGGCCCTCCAGTCGCACCGGTCCACCGGGCCCAGGGCCCACTCACGCGGCTGGGGAGCGGCGAGAGAGCAGGGCCTGGCCGCCTGGCCGCCCGCCTGTTCTGCCTACGCGGCTAGTCGCTGCGGGGGGACCGGGCACCGGCCACCGGCCAGCAGCAGCCCGGTGAAAGGAAGGGCAGCCAACATTTACTTTTTTTTACTTTCGTCGGCTGCCGCGCAGCCGTGTCGTTATGGTCGCCGAACGCCAGTCCTCCGCGGGCTGTCATTCGCGAACACCTGTTGCGTGTCGCCCGCCGCCCGCGGTGTCAACGCCCCCGCTGCTCAGCCACCTGTCGCCGCCGCGATTATTTGCTCTCCAATGACTCTGTGGCACGGTGGGGGGGGGGGCATAGACAATTGCCTACCTGCCCCCCCCCCCTTCTCCCCCCTGCTGATGAGATTGCAGCGCCTCTCGCGGTATTATGTTGTATTGCTGCTATGCCGCCGGGGAGAAAGATGATTGTGACGGGATTGAATTCCGCGCGCGCTGTTTGGCGAGGGGAAGGGGGGAGAGGGGGGGGCGGAGGTCGCCGGGACTAACAAACCGCAACGAAACGGGTTCTCGCCTTATTTCAAATCACGTCGCTCGCGTATATATATATGTATATGGCAGGTTGTTGTCACGCTTTGCCGCTTCCGAGGCTCGGAGAGGGCAGAGAGAGAGGGGCGGGGGAGGAGGCTAGCAGACTTCCGCGTGGCTGCGTGAGAGAGAGAGAGAGAGAGAGAGAGAGAGAGAGAGAGAGAGCACTCCACCGCGGCACGGAGCTTTAAGCTATTGTAAATATATATATGAACCAAACGCCGCATTATCCGCCTGCAGGCCGGCTGGCCGGGAAACTGCTTGTCCGCGAGTGCCTTCCTCGGCTTATTGTCTGCAACCTTGCGACCCTCCGACCCTCCGGCCCTCCGACCCTCCGACCCTCCGACCCTCCGACCCTCCGACCCTCCGGCCCTCCGACCCTCCGGCCCTCCGGCCCTCCGACCCTCCGACCCTCCGGGGCGTGGGAGGCTGGCCGGTCAGCCGCCACACCGCGCCCCGTCTCCCCGTCTCCCCGTCTCTCTCTCTCTCTCTCTCTCTCTCTCTCTCTCTCTCTCTCTCTCTCTCTCTCTGTGTGTGCATAAGTACCCGCCTCTCGCGGAGGTATGATCCCGCCGCGCGCGCACGTTTCGCCTCGCAGGGGTGGGCGTGGCACACGGACCAGGGGGGCGGGGCGCGGCGGCGGGGGCGGGACGAGGGGAAGGGGGGAGAGGGGGGGGGCGGAGGTCGCCGGGACTAACAAACCGCAACGAAACGGGTTCTCGCCTTATTTCAAATCACGTCGCTCGCGTATATATATATGTATATGGCAGATGGATGTGTGTGTGTGTGTGTGGATCACGGTGTGGTATACGAATGCAACGCGAGATGAATTGCCGTAGGGTATACATCGCAGGAGAGAAGACTCTTTCCGCCGTTCCTTTCTTTTCAAGCTCACGCTTGCTTTACTTTTGACCGTATATGAAATATTTTTATATGTGTGTGTTTTTGTTTTTGTTTTTTTATGACCTTCGCTCTGTCTGCGCGAAAAATGTAATTACGACCGCATGATGGCGTTGATGAGATGCTCGCTGACACCAGCCGGCCGTCCTCTGCCGGGAGTCTGTGTGTGTGTGTGTGTGTGTGTGTGTGTGTGTGTGTGTGTGTGTGTGTGTGTGTGTGTGCCAAGGACCGTGGCCCCGCCCTCCCCGCTCTGGCCGTTAATTGTTTCATTGATTTATCCGACGCTGTCTGGGCAAAGTCACTACAGGCGCGGCAGCAGGCGGGCCAGAGGCGCGCAGCAACGCGCCCTCAGCAGGACCGCAGGGACCGCGCGGCGACGCGGCGTGGGTTCAAATACCGACCACCGGCAGTTTTTTTTTTTTTTGCTTGGCCTTTTGTTACCATACACCCGTCCGTATAATATGATATGTCGTGGAATGTGTTTTGTGGGGCATGACTGCGAATGTGAGCACGTACAGTACCCGGGGAGGAGGTGCGGCCTCCGGGGGCCTCCGGGGGCCTCTCCTCCGGGCGGGCCGTGCTGCTGCCGCCCCCCACACGCTCTGCCTGCCCTGCGCCGCACCGCCGCACCGCCGCCTCGCCGTACATGGCCGCGGTGGGTGTGACGGCTCGGTGCGGGTGTGCTGTGACCCACCGCCCTCTAAGTCGCGTCACGCCCCGGCGGCCGCCGCCGCCGTGCGTTGCGGTGCGGAGTGCCGCGTCGACGTCGCCGACGACAGCGACGACGTCTCGGCTCTGCCGTCCGCCGCCGCCGGGGACCATATTGCACGGCGTAATCAGATTGGCCGTGCCGGCGGTGCGTGGCGCGCGTCACCGGAGCCGCGCTGCAAGCCGCGCAGATACTCTGTCTGCAACAAGATCGCCACGGCCCACAGCTGCGCGCCGCGCGTCCGCCGCCGTGGGTGTGGACGGGACGTGGACGTGTCTATCGCGGCGGCCATCGGCGGCCGTCGCGGTCCCTCCTGCCTCCGCGCCCCGCCCGCGCCGCGCCGCCCCCGCGGACGGCTTCTCGACGCCCGCTCCGAAACAAAATGATGATCACAAAACGTCCTGCTGCCTCCGCTGACACCCTCACGCACTCGCTGCTGGAGGTGCGTGCTCCATTTCTCCGGCATCGGCGGCCTGCCCGGCAGGCAGGCAGGCTAGGCGGCAGTTGTTGTCGTCGTGCTTCTGCCGCCGCTGCTGCTTCAAGGTCAAGCCCATCACCTCCTCACGTCGCGCGCGGGGCCGCCGCGGGGCCGCCGCGGGGCCGCCGCGGGACCGGACAAGGCGAGGCGCCGCGGCGTGTACGCGGCCCGTGTGTGAGAAGCACACACTGTGTGAGCCGTCACTGCCCGAAATGGGCGTTACGAGAGAGAGACAGACAGACAGACAGACAGAGAGAGAGAGAGAGAGAGAGAGAGAGAGAGAGAGAGAGAGAGAGAGAGAGGGAGAGACGTCCAGCAGCGACAATGAGTCTGCTGAGGCTGAGCGGCTGTAGAGTAGGAGCGCCAGAGCCCCGCGGCCCGGCCCGGCCCGGCCCGCTGCCGCTGGAATTATTAGACTGAGCTGCATCCAAGGCCGAACCTGACGCCGCAGTATCACGGGATACGGGCGGAGCGGAGCGGAGCGGCGCGGCTGCACGCCCGGGCGTGACTCGTAGCGTATTGTGCCGGGCTATGCGTGGCTGCTGCTCACACTGGTAGGGTATCCAGTCTCCAAATTTTCAGAGATATTTTTAGAAGAATTCAGAAATTTTCGAAAAAAAAATCCAGAATTTTTCAACAAAAATTTTGGAAAAAAATTTCGGAAAAATTGTAAAAATTTTATGGTTTAAAAAAAAATTATGTGAAATTTTCTGAAATATCACTCGGGACTAGACACCCTTATTCGCGGAGGATTTCTCACAGTGCAACAGGACGGCGTTGCTGCCGCTGCGTTTATATACGAACATATTATCGAGCTCGGGGTGTGGAATGGAAGCTCCCTACGACGTGTCGGCCGCGGCTCTCCTCGCCTTCCTGGAAGCTCGGCGCGGGTCCGCGCCGCCGCTGCATGTAATCGGCTCGCGGCTGCTCGTGACTTGACGGCTCCAGGTGATAAGGGCCTAATTGGAAACGTGAAGCTCTGGACTGGCCCCGCGCGCGTCGAAGGGGCCCCCGCGGCCCCCGGCGTGGCCCCTCCAGAGGGTCATCGAACCGCTCCCCGCGTGGGGCGCGCTCGCGCCCCCCTTTTGTTTTTGCGCCGTCGGGCCAGAAAACGAAGCCCCCCCCCCCCTCCCTCGCAGCTCTCGCATCAGATAGCACGTCTACAGCGGTGCTGCTGCTGCTGCTGCTCGGATACGGCGACGTGGATACTCCGCGCGTTCTAATCGTAGAGTAGGACGAGCAGTGAGGAGTACTTCCTATGCCGCACGGGAGAGAGAGAGAGAGAGAGAGAGAGAGAGAGAGAGAGAGAGAGCTGCTGTCGCGATGAATGGGTGGGCGGGGCCGTGTGATGACAATGACAACAAAAACCGGACGGAAATGCGCTCTGCAAGCAAAGCGTGGCGTGGCGGGCGGCGCGGGCCCATCGCGGCCAGTGGAGCGTCCCCCGTTCGGCTCGGTGTGTGCTGTTGTTGTAGTCGTAGGTCCGGGGAGCGGCCCCTCCGGCCCCCCGGGCTGTTTGCTGCCTCTCCTCTTATATCCGGCCCGGCGGTGACGCCCCCGGAAGTGTGACACATCGGACGTGTCAGGTCACGTGACGGCATGACACCATGGTGTTGGGCCGTAATGAAAAGGTTAACCCAGATGCGGAGGCGGGCGGCGCGGTGGTGGTGGTGGTGGCCGCGGTCGCAGACGGCTCGCGCGGCTCTCCTGCGGCACGGCGGCGGCCTTTTGCGGCTCTGACACGCGAGAGAGTCGACCGAGACACACACACACACACACCATTTTGTGGCGACCGGTAGCCGTCCTCTGTGCGTGCGTGTGAGTGTGTGTGTGTGTGTGTCCTCTCTCGGCCACGCCTCCAGCAAGGACGTCCGGAAAAAGTGACCAGCTCGCATCCTAGCAGTAGTAGTAGTTTTCTCCGCGGCGTGTCCTCCTCCTCCTCCTCCTCGCATGGTCGTGGTCTCGACTGGTGTGGTCGCATGGTCGTCGTCTCGACTGGTGTGGTGTCGTGTTCGCCGCCCTCTATCTATATATATATATCTATATATATATATATATATATATATATATATATATATATATATATCCACCTCCGTGTTCCCATTCCTTACCTGCCCCCCCCCCCAAAAAAAAAAAATCATTTTATTTCTATTTTTATTTTTTGTTTGAAATTTTTTTTGTCAATTGCATTTGAGAGGTGAAATCTGTTTTTTTTCCTGCGAATTCATTTTATTTATTCTTCCCGAGGGTGTCGCGCTCGCGCGCGCGGTGCGCTGACATGGGTGTACTTACTGAAGAAAGTGCGAACGAGGAAGTACGAGGCAGGGGAGCGGCGTGAGGCGGGGCCTGGCAGAGTGGGCTTACTGCTTACCGCTGCTGCTGCTGCTGCTGCTGGCCGCCTCTGACGGTTAGGGCAGGCGGCGTTATGGCAGGCATCGCCTCACCGCAGAGCGGCGCAGAGCGGAGCGTGGCGCTATCAAGCCTCAGCCACCACACTTCCGCAACGCCGCGCGCGTCGCCGTGTTACTTACTCACTCGTCATGTAATGCGCGGCACAACATATTTTTCGGACGTTTTTTTTTTTCGAGCGCAAAGTGGTCATCCGACGGTGATGGCGGCACAGCACTAGTGGCTCCGTAACAGCAGCGGTGACAGGGAGAGAGAGAGAGAGAGAGAGAGAGGGAGACATGGCAATCTCTGGGATTCCCTCAATATCCCTTACTGCCAGCGAGCGCGCGTCACGGCGCCCGGCGGGTGGGCAGCCCCCGACGCCTGCACGCGCGCGTGTCCGGCGGGCTGGCCTACCCCCGCGTTCGCAGGCGCCTGGCCGGGAGTTCTCTCTGCCGCTGCTCGCGGCGAAAAGCTCTTTTCTGTGCCCCTCACGACGGCGGCAGCTGCCGCGCAGCTAGCACAGACAGCGCAGCTCTCGGCAGCGCAATGGCCGCCTTTCTCGTCGTCACAGAGCAGCGGCGCAGCTGCGGGCCTTTCAGTAGCGCGGCACCTGGGAGCGGCGGCGGCGGCAGCGGTGCTGGTTCTAAAAGCGGAGACAGCTCCGCGCAGTGCTGGACACTGCTGGAGCGCCTGGAGAAAGCCTATATATACGGCCGGCCTGCCCCCTGGCAGGAAACACACGGCCTCCTTCTCCTGCGGCCGCTGCAGCGCGGCGCACACATGCAAATTGACAGGCGGCGCTGTCCAAACATGGGCTTGTCGCGCGGTGCGGGCTGTGCAGCCTGCGTGCCTCCGGGGCGGTGCCTCCGGGGCGGTGCCGCCTCTGCCGGCCGGCTCCCCGGCAGCCCTTCAGACTCCGTACCCTCCACTGTGTTTGCAGTTCGCTCGTGTTTTGCATGCGGGATTAGATTACCCCGGCGGGCAGCGTGGAGGGGGGGCTGAGTGGAGTCCGGCCGGTGCTGCTGCCGCCTGGCACAGAGACGGCGGCCGCTGCTGCCGGTAATGCTCCGTAATATTTCTCCCGCTTCCTCGGCCGGCCGGGGCCCCACGGCCACCGCCGCTGCCTCTTCTGCGTGCCGTTATGCCCGCCGTTGTGGCCGCCGCTGCTGCGATGAGGTGGGCCGGAAACGGCACCGGCCGCCGACGCCGCCGCGCACTCAACCCTCCCCCCCCCCTCCCCCCGCGGGGGGCCGCGGGCTGACAAAAGAGGCACGGAGCGCCGGGCAGGACTGAGCGAGCCGCGACGGCTCTGCGGTCGCCATGGTTACCGACCGCCAAACACAAGTGTCGCGTCCCGCTATGTGGCCCCGCCGGGCCCCGCAGAGCCGCATCCTCTGTTGCAGCGAGAAGGAACAATGCGGACTAGGCCCTCTCAGCTCCGCCGGGCTCTGCGGTGGTGGGTGCGGGCCCCGATACAGAGCACTATCCTACTAGAAAGAGTGCCTGGCAGGCGGAGGTACACCCACGAAGGTTTCTAATTCCGGAATTTTAAAGAAATCCTCGAGAAAAAAAAACATAGTTTTTAATTGAAAACGAAGATATTTTCGAAAAAAAATCCGAATTTTTCGGAAAAATCGTGAAATTTTGTGCCGGCATTGGGAGCCCTGAGACCCGTGTGTCTGGGTCCCCCGGAGGAGCTCTTATCCTCCTGTTGCCTCCGTGCCGCCCCGTCGTCCTCCCCTCCGTCAGGCAGCGCCGACAGGGGCATCGCTCCTGCCGTGTCGTGTTGATGGAGGGCCCCGTGATAAGCAGCACGGAGGGCTGATAACGGGGCGCGGTGCGCGGTAGCGACAGGCGCTTACGCACGGCCCCCGACTGGTCTAGCCGTGCCCCGGCGGGCCCCGCCCCCAACACGATCCCCCACGGTGGTGGCGGCGGGCCGCGATTGCCCGGCGATTGCCTCGTGCGTGCAGGTCTCCGGGCCGCGCCGGTCCCAGCTGCCCGCTCTGCGTTTTATTGCTCCTCTCCGGAGTGAATGCGCCGCCGCTTTTCGCTTCTGGGGGCCGCCGCCGCCGCTGCGGGTTCGAGTACCGGTCGGGGCCGTTTTGCCGTTTCCCTCGTCGCAGCCGCGAATAGTACCGATTTGCGGCGCGCGCGCGCGTCCAGCGCGTCCGATAGCCGATGCGCGGCAGGACGGCGGCAGCGCAGCGAGATCTCGATCTCGTGTCGAGATAAATCGAGGCGGTCGCACGGAGAGCGCTGCGGGCGCCGTGCTGCCGCAGGGGAGCAAAATAACGAAACGCGACGGGCAGAAGAGGAGATAAGGGACGCTGGGAGAGGCGTGCATGCATGCATATACGAGGCGGGGGCCGATGGGGGCGGGAGGCCGGGCCTGCCTGCCCGACGGGAGGGACACAGAGAAAGCTCGGTGCGTGTGTGTCCCTCCGCTGTGTGCCCGTCGGCCTCACGACCGTCCTCAATACTAGCGCACACGGCACACACGGCAAACAAAAAGTGATCTAGAAAAAAATTGAAAATAAGGAGAACGTTTCTTAGTTTGCTCAGATCGCTCTACCAAAAATAATCAACCAATTAACCTGCATGAAAAACCTCAATTTTCCGGTCGTTTTTCACGGTGTGCGGCCGGGCCTGGTCCTTCTCTCTCTCTCTCTCTCTCTCTCTCTCTCTCTCTCTCTCTCTCTCTCTCTCTCTCGTGTTCTAGTCTCGCTTCGCGCCGCGTTCGCCGCCAGCTCATGTGACCTGCCCTCATCCCGGACTCTGTTGGACACGAGGATGCATTCAGTGCCGGTTTTTTTTTTTTTTTTTTAATTCTGTTACATAGAAATGAGCTCAGTTGATCACCGATTTGACGCCGAACGTTGCTGGATAGGGAGACATAGGGTGTCGTGCCGGAGGTGTTTCCTAACGAGCGGCGGAGCGGCGGGCCGAGGGCGTCGTCGGCGTCGTCGGGGGGCGCGGCCCGGCACGCGCTTTGTGGCCTCAATCGCAATCGCGCGCGCCTCCAAATGGGCGGCGCGGGGGGAGAGAGAGAGAGAGAGAGAGAGAGAGAGAGAGAGAGAGAGAGAGAGAGAGAGAGAGAGAGGGAGAGAGAGGGAGGGAGAGAAAAACGAAGAAGGCAAAGAAAAAGAATGGGAAATTGTCCATTCCGGCGCGCGCGGCCGTACGCCGTGAGATTAGTCTGTCTTCTCGGAAGCGACGCCGCCGCCGCCGCCGTGCAGTAATGGGGTGACAAAAGTGCCGGACACGCTGCTCTGCTTGCGGGCCGCGCTTTTTGCTCCGCTGCCAACTTACTGTGCCGTGCCGAGGGTTTCGGCGGGGGGAGGGCGGTGTCGAGGGTCTCTAGCTCCGAAAACGTCGGAAAATTTCACAAATTCTCAAGATAATTCAGATATGTCCTGGAAATTCATCTGATAAAATTCTGGATGTTTTTCCGATTTTTATTGCGCTTTCCATTTTTATTCCGATTTTTATTAGAGTGCTCGCCACAGAGTGCGCCCCGCGGTGCTGCGCGGCGTGTCCAAACAGCCCGACACGCGAGGTGCTCTGTGATCGGCATTCGCGTCACGCCCCGCCGTGTGCCGATGCGATGCGAGCCCCCCCCCCCCCCCCTCCCCCCCCCCCCTGCGCTATCGCTCCACCGCTCCACCGCCGCTGCCGCGCTGGTGACGAGGACGTTGACTTTCTTTTCCATTCCATTTGCAGCGAGAGAGAGAGAGAGGGAGGGAGAGAGAGAGAGAGGGAGGAAGAGAGAGGGACCCGCCCCCGGCGGTGCGGCGCACGTGCTACCGCTTCGTTATTAGCAGCGCTAGGCGGCCCCCTTCCTCCCCCCCCCCCCCACCCTTCCTCTTCTCTCCCGCCCATTCAGAGAAAATCTATCGGTTTCATTGAGAGTGAGAAAAACTCTGCCGTTGGTTTTTCCTCACGGGGAGGCCATGGTGTCGCGACAGGGAGTAGCCGCTGCTCCGGCGCCAAACCCGTCCGGCCGCGGTGATCGGGTGGGGGCTGAGGGGGGGGGGGGGGCGCCGCCGGTGGCTTTCACTCACAGAGCAGTAGTGGCGGCGGCTCGGCCCCCGCGGCCCCCGCGGCCCCCGCGGCCCCCGCGGCCCCCGCCCTGACTGTGCACATCAGAGCCGAGTGGGGCGACATCGCGGCCGACGGCGACGGCACTGGAGGGTGGTGGAGTCCGCCGCGCCGCGGCCGCGCCCTGTCCGCCCGCGCCCGCTCCCCTCCGTGGCGGCGCGTGGCGGCGCGTGGGGTCGTGCCTGGGCGGCGCGTGGCGGGCCGGACGGCACGCGGCACGGTATCGGAGCTTTCGCTTTCGTTTGCGTTGGTCTGCATACTATCTCTGGTTGCGACACCGGGGCAGCGTGCCTTATTGCCGAGTCGGCATCGCGGGGATTGCGCGGGTGGGTGGGGCGTGTTGTCGCGGCGTGTGTGGTGCGTGGCCGTGCCGTGCCGTGGCGTCCGGGACTAACGCAGCGCCCTGTTCTGTTTGCAGACACCTCGTACGAGAAGGCGTGCCGGCGGGGAAGCGCCCCCGCCACCCCGGTGCTCGGCGGCCGCGGCCTCGAGCTCACCCCCTCCAGGATAGTGGTGAGTTAACCGGCCTGGGTTTCAAGTTCCGAGATTTTCAAAGAAGTTTTCGCTAAAAAAATTTCACAAATTTTTAACACAAAAAAAAATCAGAAATTTTGGAAAGTCAGTGAAATTTTCTTAAAAATTATTGATTTTTTTGCCGAAAATTTCTTTGATTTCCTCACTGGCTGGTTAATGGTTCCTGTCACTGACGGCCTGCCATCTCTTCCCTCGCCGCAGAACTTCTTCTCCAAGAGGTCGTTCCGTGCCAACCCCCTCAAGCGGACCAAGAGTGTCACCAAGCTGGAGAGAAAGCGGGTGCTTGATGCGGACGGGTAAGTCGGCCTCCAGCTCCAGCTCCAGCTCCGGGCCGGGTGTCCGCCTCCAGCCTCCGCCCGCTCCGCCCCCCTTGCTGACAGCCCCTCTGTGTGTGTCTGCAGTGTTGGAGGACCCCCGCGGCTCCGGACCTCCCGCTCCCACGAGTCGCTGCTCTCCAGCCAGAGCATCATGCAGACCCTGGACCTGAGCGCGGCGGCCGGGCCCGGCGGCTGCGGCGGCGTCGAGATCAAGCCCCTGCACCCCTCCGTGCTGGGCAGGGAGCACTGCTTCCAGGTGACCCTCCCGGCCGGCACGCCGCGCTACTTCTCGTGCCGGTCCGCCGACGAGCGCGACAAGTGGGTGTACAGCCTGCGCCGCTCGGTGCAGCCCGACCAGGAGCACATGCGGCGCACGGACAACTCGCTCAAGATCTGGATCCTGGAGGCCAAGGGGGTGGCCAACAAGAAGCGCTACTTCGCCGAGCTCTGCCTGGACAAGACGCTGTACGCGAGGACGTCGTCCAAGCAGAAGGGGGAGATGTGCTTCTGGGGGGAGCACTTCGACTTCCACAACCTGCCCTCGGTGAACGTGATCAACATCAACCTCTACCGCGAGGCGGACCGGAAGAAGAAGAGGGACAAGAATGTCCTTGTCGGTGGGTGTCGCTACGCTTCCGTCCGTTCCGGACTCGTTTCCTGCCTTACTCACTGCGATTTTTCTACCCTTTGCAGGGAGTGTCAGTATACCTGTGCACGAAGTGACGTCACGGTATTTGACAGAAAAGTGGTATCCAGTGATTTCTGAGAAAGTTGTTACTAAGGATCCTCCAGCATTACGGGTGAAATGCCGGTTTCAGACCGTTGAAATTCTTCCAATCCAAGTCTACCAAGAGTTCATTCAGGTAATTTGATCAATGCTCATTTATCAATGCTGATTTATTTTTGTTTTGCTTTGAGTTTTATCTACATGTCTTTTTTTGTATCTGCCCAATTTAGTACTTAAAGTCAGATTACAAACCACTCTGTGAAGTCCTTGAACCTGTGATTGGAGTGAAAGCGAAAGAAGATATTGCAACAGCGTTAGTGCATGTTATGCAGAGGGAAGGTTTGGCTAAGCAGTTCCTTGCCGACATTGTCATGATGGATATTGATAGAGTTGGTGAGTTTTGTAAGCCATGTGCAATCCACAGGATTTTGGAATCTTTTCTTAAATTTTTCTTCAACTTCTGTACTTAATATTCCTCTTATTTTGATTTACAGATGATTCCAGACTAACCTTCCGAGGTAACTCACTTGCAACAAAGTCAATGGAAGCATATTTGAAGTTGACTGGTGATCGTTACCTGCAAGAAACACTTGGTGAGCTTGTCGCCACGGTACTAACAGCTGGACATGATTGTGAAGTGGATCCATTAAAGGTAGCATCAGTATCTGCTCTTCAACGGCAGCAGCAAAATCTACGAGCCGCTGTTGAAATGGCATGGTCAAAAATATTGGAGAGTCATACCATCTTTCCTCTGTATGTTTATTTTATTACTTACCCAGTGACATAACCTACTTATGCTCTTTTAAATGAATCTTAATTTTAACATTAAAATATTTTTAGGGAACTTCGTGAGTGCTTCCACATGTTCCGTCAACGCTTAGCGGTTATGGGAAGGGAAGATGTCGGCCAGCATCTCATATCAGCATCATTATTTTTACGGTTCTTGTGTCCCGCTATTCTGTCTCCCAGCCTGTTCAATATTACTCATGGTATGCATGAGCTGTTTTACTATTTTTCAGAAGCTCTGAGTTCACAAACCCGATTTTATTTTGTCATTCATTTTATTTTCAGAATATCCGAATGAAAAAGGAGCCAGAAACTTGACATTAGTGGCAAAAACTTTGCAGACTCTTGCTAATTTCACAAGGTTCCAAGGGAAGGAAAATTTCATGGAGTTCATGAATGATTTCCTTGAAAGGGAGGCTCAAGCAATGAATGACTTCCTTAAGCTTATATCTGTAAGCTACACTGGATCATTGTATAGTTTTCTGGCATTTTCTGTCCTGGCCTCTAAATGCAATAATTATGGTTTTTCAGAGTCCAGTGCCAAAGGAGTATCAACCTCATCTTCATCTTCAAGAATTTGATGGCTACATTGATCTTGGGAAGCAAATGAGTATTCTTCACTCCCTCCTATCTGAATGTGTTAGCAAGGTTGCTCCAGGTCGCTTAGCTGAGCTGGATCGTCTCAACAGAATTTTAGACAGAGTTGGAGCAGCTCTTTCTCAACCTGCTGGTATCATAAGACCCCATGAGCAAGCACACAGCACACCATCTACCTATCAGTCTTTGCAGAGAAACATTTTCAGGTATGTCATTATCTTATCAGTGTGGTGTTTGGGATCCAATGTTTAAGTCAAACTTAAATTTCATTTTATGACTTTCAGGTTTAATGATCCTACTGTAAATGGGACAGCAAATGGAGGAAGCCCTCTGACGAACCATTCACATCAGAATGGCAATGCCACTAATGGCAACACTCACTTAAATGTGACAGTGACCTCACGGTCCCCTGCAACAACTCGTGCTTCAACATTACCTAGGAATGCTTTCAGCCCAAATGAAGAGAGCAGTACTGCTTTCAACAGGAGAAGCCCCACCAGACTCCACCAGTGTGGCACACAATGTTTGCAAAACCAGAGAGGTGAAGATTGATTTTATTTTCAATTTTGCTCAATTATATAGTTAATCATATTTGTTAAGCTTTCAATTTTAACCCTGGTTTACTTTGTTTTCAGGAACTCGTCTTGCCAACTCAGTGTCACATAATTTGAATGGAAACCTAAATGGAAATAGCAATTTGGATGAGCTGTCGGAGCTCCTTCACTATGCAGACGCTGAATCTGATGCTAATGCCAACAACCACAAGGGCAGCCAAGTGTCCATCTCACAACTTTCTAATGTTGCTTCGTCAGGGTACCAGAGCTTTGCCTATTGCAGTCAGAGCTCTAGCCCTGTTGACCTCTCTGTTGCAAATAACAATGCAAACAATATTTCCTCTGCCCCAAACAATAATGTAACAAATAACAGCAACAACAATAATAATAACAACAACATGAATGGTAATGCCACAAATACTGCTCTTGCCTTCAAGAACCCTGTCTACCACTTACAACATAATCACCCAATGGTGAGAAATCGTTCCAGTACATTGCTTGAATTTTTGTTTGTAAGATATATGTGTTATCCTCGCAACTTTTGTTTGTTACAGCAGGTTAATGGGCTGCCAGTGACAGTTAACGGGATTCACAATTCACTGAGTTCAGCCGCTCGCCATCACAAGAGAAGACAAAGATCGTGTAGCACATCATCTGATGAAAATGTCAATGAGAATCGCAATGGGAGTGCTGGGAGCAGTGGGAGTAATGGCATTGGGAATAATGGTGTTGATCTCTCACCATCAACTCCTTCAACTCCCACTCCACCTTTGGCACGGAGATTCCCCCCAGGATTGAGAGCTCCACGTACCAATCCTCAATGTCCTACCCGAACAAATTGGAGAGCGGTGGCAAACAGTCAGCAACAACTTTCCCCACAATCTCAGAGCAGGCAATATGTATCAGGTAAATTTATTTCCCTTGTTCGACTTCGGTAGATTGAAAGAGTCGAGTGCTAAACTTATGTGTTCATTTTCATTCGACTGAACAGATGATGTCTGCCCCAAACTCCGACGGCGGTTGTCCTCAGAATCGACAAGGGACCTTTCAGATTCTTCTGATGATGAAAGCCTCGGCAGAAGGACAAACAGCAAACTCAGAAATCATCGAAATATTGACCAAGTAAGTCAGGAAATGTTTGGAGGTTTTTGTCATCATTATTCACTATCTATGAGAATGAGATGGTTTGTAAGTTACATGAAATCTGACGTTATTTTGCACTTATTGCCCACACAGTATGAAAGGGAGATTGAGCGACTGCAGTCAAGCGTTGAACTTCTGAAACTAAAATTGGAGCAGGCTGAACATCAGCTTTCATCCGGCAACAATACTCCAGAACCTGACAGAGGTGGCAGAACTATGGAGCGGCGAGACAGAGATGTGGATGTCACCAGCTCCGAGGATAACATGAAAAATATAATTGCGAGGTAAGACACAGCAAATCTTTTACTGTCACATGATATGGTTTCAATTTCTTAGCAGTGAGCTAAAACATGGAACTCTTGCTCATCTATTGCAGACTTATGTCAGTTGAAGAAGAGCTCCGACGAGAGCAGCAGAAAATGTCAGATGCCCTGTCTCACAAACAACGCGTCATAGAAGCCCAAGAACATCAAATCGCCGCATTGGATGCTGCAAACAATCGATTGCTATCAGCACTTGCCACATTGAAGGATCGCTATGCTAAACAAGGCAGTTCCGCAAACAGTGAAAGTAGCAGTCCTCTGCACTCAACAAATGGCACTCTAAATGGTCCTATAGGTGGTCAGCACAATGGGCACTCTCAAGCCCAACGACTACTTGCAGAATTGAGTGAACTAAAGAGCTCATCTTGTTAAAAGCATCAATTTAACAGCTCCAAATTATGACTCCCATTACATACCAATCCTTAAAAATATGAAGGTTTTTCCTTTTTTTCTGCTTTGAAATGAGTGCTTCTGGCTAAAGCCTCAAAGCAAGGCACATAACTGTGATCTTTCGAAACGTCTTGCAATTATTTCATTCTACAAACTTGGAGTTTTCTCTATAGTTCAGAAAGAGTGAATTCCAATTGCAAAGCCATAAACAAATCCCTATTTTAAAAGAGAACCATTTAACAAAAGTTTTTTTTTTTACATTTATTTTGCTCACACCAATAATAGTTTTAAACTCTGAAAACTTGGTTGTGGAGCTGTTTCTTCAAGACTGCTTTGGTTCTAAGGCCAACATGCTCTTATGATCTGCACTGACCATTTTCTTGTTCTGTTATGCTGAGTTGTGGTTTGTAATTGTCAGTATTTTCTTATTATGTTACATTACAAAATAATGCAGCTCATGACACTTTCAGAAAGCTCAAGATAACTTTTGCCTCGGTCAATAAGCTTCACTCATTCAAGTCAATAGGGTCGAGACTTTCTCTGCAACATATAACTGCTCTCATGTGTTTCAGAATTGTTTTTTGTTGATCTGCACTTGTAGAGGGCATTGTTAAAAGAATAACACTGTGTATCTTGACATTAGTATGAGCATGTGGACATGATGCCTAGTGCAAACAGAAAAAACCAATTACCAGTATTGTTTATGTAGATATTGATAAGTTTATTTATAATAGCATTGTATGTACGTGTCCCCCCATTCAGATGCTTTACCAAAGATTTCAATTTGCTCTCTAAGATTAGATATTATCTGACATCAACTGACATAGATTGTCCATCAGTGCTGGTCTTAATTTTCAATACCATATAAGGTCATGCTGAGTATCAGAGCAGAAATTGTGACCCCTCTGGGGCACCAGCAGTGCTGTATTCTATGTGATCTATCTTGTAAATTTTTAAAACTGGGCTTCAGATGTTGTCTAGTCTTAGTGAGGCTGAATTGATATTTCACTATTCTAGTTATTCTTTTTGGCTAAGTTAGTTTAGAAGAAGTTTTCTGCAAGTGTGGCACTTAAGGTAAACAGACCAAAACTTGCTTACAAGTGTTGACAAGAATTTTCTACCTGAAGTGATAGTCAAAAGAATCACATCCTTTGTTAAGATGTAAAATTTATTTTCATGTACATAAGTCGCACTAAAATTTTGTCAGGTTATTTAAAAATTACTTCACACTTATTACTTAGCATAAAGTAAACACAAGTCTTCCCAGTGCCACTCTTTATGAACCATTTGTCTTCTTTTTGTTAAACAACCTCTTTAAATATATTTATCATTTGTTTTCAATTTAAAGCTTTATTTTATCACATTTGTATAAATTTTCATTTTTCTGCTGTTTTTTTTTTTTTCATTTTTCTCATTTCAATTGTACAGATGTGTAATATGTACTTGTTGATTTATAATTACTGCACAGTTTCTCTCTTTTTGTATACAGTATGTCAGTGCTAGAAATATGTTGTGTATGTTACAGTGTAAGTTATATTTATCAACGCAATATTCAAAAAATACAATTTAGTTAAAAATACTTTTTTTCATTTAAAAACAACCCTGAGAGTCCAACCAGGTTCAGTGACCCAGAGGGTTGTGCATAAAAGTGTTATAAGGGGCCCCCGGATTGGAGAAAGCACACACGAGAAGACGGGTACGGGAGGGCGCAAACCGAGGGGGGCCTCAGCTCGGGTGTACACTGACTGGTGACTGGACTGGATATTTTTGTTTCGCTTAGAAATATGTGGATGCTTATGAAAAAAAATTGCAAAAATGGGTGGGCACTACCTCGTCCCAGGCCTCCGCCTGGAACCCTCCTGCTTAACTTCGGTGTTCGAATGGGAACCGGTGTACCAGGTATTGACCGCCGCAAAGACACCGGCACAACGCAGCGGCCTTTTTCAGGGGCACGCTTCCGCAACGGTCAATGTAGCCCCCTCCGCCAGCCAGATTTCCGGAATCAACTCCCTTCGACTGGCTGGTTGGTCTGTGGCACTGCGGCCACTCCCGAGCGGATTGGGGGGGAGGTAGGCTTTCCTATATCGTACACAGCCGAAGCTGCTGTACTTCACGACGAACCCTAGTCGCGACGGCGTGTCCTCGTCTGCCAGATTCACAGGGAGCGAAAACGAAGGTACCGAACCCTAGGTACCCCCGTAGCATACACCCGAGTCTCCGAACCAAGTTTCCTTGGTAGACACAGAGCCCCCCCGCCGGAAACCCCGGGCGACCGAGAGAACCTCGGACCCGGGAACGGGGGTAAGCCCGACCGTGCTGCGGGAATCTTCAAGTTGAAACCCAACGCTTACATCTCTCAGTGACGCAGCGCGCACGGCCGTTCAGACAGCCATACCGACGCCACGTTCGAAAGTATATTTGACCCTCTGTCTTCTAAGCGCAGACACAAGAAAAATTTTGACGAACTACCCAGGCTCGAACCCACGACCTTTCCGCCGCCGGTGAGCCACCCTACCGATGCGGCTACAGAGCCGCGATGATGGCGGCAGCGCGCCCCAGGTACTTTACACACCGTCGCCTTAGCTGAGCCGACAGAAAAAACGCACGGACCGGCAAAGGGTTGAACATCCGACCAGCCACTCGGCGGCCGGACACGCTAACCACGCGGATACCGAGCTTCGGTGTGGGACGGCCGTGCGCTCCCGGTACTGTAGCCGCACGACGTGTCCGACTGGAAATTGACTGGAGTCTGACTGGAGAGTGACTGGACTGGAAGGCGTACACTGACTGGAAGCACCGGGGTACCCCTCGGCGCAAACACTTACTGCGAAGCTTCTCAACACCCACACACTATAGCTTGACAAGGAGAAAAACCAAGCATTCCAGATCAAAATTTACTGAACTAAACTACGGTTGCAAACTAGAACCACGTCCTCAATTTATTGCCCAGCCACAGCAGACATGCCAAATTCAGACTGTGGCCGTATTGAAAAGGGCAGTCTGAAGCTTTAACTGCTATAACTGGCAAACGGCATAAAAACTAAACTTATGCATAGAGATAGGTATACGTCGACATGTCCACGCCGGGAGGGTAGGCAGCACAGCTTGCACCACACGTAAAGCCATTTTGTGGAGAAACCACGGGTGTTTTCGGGCAACGAAGGGTGGTTTTGTACTATCTAGGACCTCCTCTATATCTTATATTCGTTCCATCAATATCGGTAACACAAAAAAAATAGCTAAAAAATGGTAAGGCTATATATAGCCTTTGCAATTTTCTTGATTTTGGTCAGGAAAAAAAATTCGATTTCTCGCGCGGAATGTATCTTAACTGACCCCTAGACGTCGTTTAGTGAAGGAATGTAAACCGAATTTACCTGCTCACTCGCACGCGGTCGACTTGTGTGATCCTTTAGTTGCGGGAATTTTTTGCTTCGCTTCGTCACGGTTGAGCTGAGACATCTAGTGGCCCACTCCTTGATCAGTACACGCTTTCCTTTAGAGGGCCAATCTGTTATAGTACGTGGTCCGATGATGGTGCTGTGTGGCAGGCGAGTGTGTGGACACGAGCTTGTCAGAACTGTCAGCGGTAAATACAATGTTGCCACCCTCTTCCTGCGGACGAGTGGGGCAATAGTGAATGGCGCATGTGAATTCAAAGCCGATGCGTCGATGGTGACTTTAGTTTTGTTGGCGACATGCAGCAGGGTACACTCTCGCTCGTTACCATCTTTTTACCGGTAGAAGCTATGGATATCCTTCATGTTAAAAGTAAATTGAACACCGTGATGTCAAAAGACGCATTGGCTTCTGTGGCCGTGAAGTCAGCTCTACTGGTGCTAACCAGTGCTAAAACCAACTAGGAACAACACAGAAAAATCTCTCCGCAGAATACATAAAAAAAAATTTATTTAGAAATATATGATGACCACATGAGGCTCAGTAACTCTAGGAGAAGTATAGCAACAGATGAAACAGCGGCTGGAGCGATGTTCGAGTTGGGTGTATCTGCAGACATAATAAGTATATATGACCATACAAAACATGTGCTAGGATAAGCAGGTTATCTCGCAGTGTAATGTCTTTATCGTATACTGCTAAACCTTGACCTTGAAATGGTTGAAATTGCTCTACACCTCGTGATAGGGGGTGGGGGGTGTATGCGAGTTCTGGCCACCCGGAGCGCCACCACCCACTCCTACTGGCCTTTTCTTTGAAATTTATGTTTGTCATAGGACGGGAGGCGTGCAACACAAGCAAGGAAAAAGCGTTGTCTCGACTTCACAAACAGAAGCTTTATTCACGTATACATCTCCAGGATCAAATGACATTCACCACAATCACTGGACAAGAAAAAAAAGGTAAGGAACACACAAAAAAGCACATGTCTCCTGATGAGATATGTTTGTGTTTTCAGTGCACACAATACGAGGCACTTTTGACACACAAAAACACACACACGATAAATAGATTCACACAATGAGGAAGCTCCCATAAAGTCAACCAATATAATAATGTGTTTACTTATCCTGTGCCGATGGGGCTTTGTTTTTAATCCCACCACATTGCATTTTAAATAAAACTGATCTAGAAGAAAAATTGTAGTGCTTTCCTATAACAAAAAAAATCTTACAGTGGCAGCAAACCAAGTGCACATTTCTCACACATATAGATACATATATACACGCACGCACATCAAAGAAACATCAGGCTATGGGTAACCGATAAATAGTTTCTCATATCATTAATACAATTTCTCAAATGCTGACATTGACAAATTCAACTATACATTGTGTTCGAAAAACGAAAGCTCATTGGTCATGTTATACACGTTTTACATTTGGAAGATATATCACTGGCCTTACAAATAAATATAAACACAAAACACTTTTATAATTCTCTTATTCCTGAACTACGTCGCAATTGACAATGTTCCTGCGATTTACGTTTTAATATGACGTCATGTCATATTTAGGTTGTAAGTACGCGGGATCGGCGGGTTAGTCCTATCACAGCCGTCTCTAAACACTATTAACTATACATTATTACGTACACGAAGAAACGAAGAAAGAAAGGCGCAAATATCGAACTAGAACAACGCCAAGGCGAACAGCTGGTAACTTATGAAACTAACAGTAAGAAGACAACTTTGTGCCACGTTCCCAGATGAGCCGCATTTGTATTCACTTAATTAGATTGATCACTGTCCGGCTTTTACGTCGCATGGTGTGAGCGCGAAAAGAATGATCTAGGCAAGATTCAGACCTTCCCCTCCCCATGCACATTCGGCAGAGAATTTCGTAGTTTACGTATCGCGCGAAAAGGCAGTACTGCATGAACGTTGGTTCACGCCTCAAGTCAATTTGGGGACCCGCCCCATTAAGACCGAGACTCAAACTTTAACCAGATGCGAACAAAAAGGTCCCCAAAACAGCAGCTCTCACTAAGTAAGCACAGTCAAACGAAAGGGACAAGGCGCGAGTCTACCTTGTGCATCAGATCCAACCACAAACAAAAACACTCGCAACACAGGCAATAGCGAAAACAAAACAACGCAGCACTCCTCACACGGAACCGGAAGCTAGGCTAGTCCAGCTAGCGCTCCCTGGGCAGCAGCGGAGAGCTGGGGAAGGTCAGGCAACACAGGGCACGGGATCAGCCCGAGACGTCTTTCTCGCCCGGGTGTCCCTGGGGGTGTCCCTGGGGGTGTCCCTGGGGGTGTCCCTGGGGGTGTGCCTGGGGGTGTGCCAGGTGGGGGACGGCAGCGTCCTTGTTGCCCAGATAGCCCCCGAGCTCCTTGCGGACGCGGTCCGCCGCGTGGAACAGCGAGTTGGACAGCTCCGGCCCCAGCGCGGCCCCGCCCAGCGGGTAGCCGCTCCCGCTCGCCGGCCGGTAGTCCGAACCACCTTTGCTGCTGTACTGCGCCAGCAGCTCGAAGATCATGCCGTTGGTCCAGCCGAAGCCCGCCTGGACGGTGTACTCGCCGCCGCCGCCGAACCGGCCGATGTTCTCCGCGTCGTACTGCAAACAAACGACCAAACGTTTACCTCGCCGGCCTGCAGTTGTCTACTTTACGTCAGCGCCACGACCGGCCGGCGCTCACCTTCTCGAACATCATGCCGCCGTTCTGCTTGTAGCCGAGGTAGTTGGAATGCAGCCACCGCCTGGCCAGCTCCTCGGCCAGGTTCTGCGCGTCCTCCTGCCCGGTGCGGTCCAGCCCCTGGATGATGAAGGCCTGCAGGGGCGCCCAGCAGTTGGGGAAATCCCACTGCTCGCCGGTGTTGGCAAGCGAGGCGGGGGTGCCGCCGCGGTAGGAGAGCAGCTGGCTGTGCTCGATGTACGTCACCACCTTGGCCGCGATCTCCTTGGCGTTGTTCACGTCGTAGCAGTAGGTCCAGAGCGGCGCCAGGTTGGAGCCGTAGAAGTAGGGGCGCTGCTTCTTGTTGAGCACGTCGTAGTCGTACCAGATGCCGTCCTTCTCGTTCCACATGACGGCGTTGACGGCCTCGCGCAGCTCGCTGGCGATGGTGCCGTAGCCGAGCGCCTTGTGCCGCTGGCCCAGCAGCGTCATGAAGTACTGCAGGCTGGTGGCGGCGCCGAACAGGATGGCGTTCAGGTCCACGGGCACGATCATGGTCGTCTTGAGGTTCTTCAGGTCGCCTGTGCGGAGGAAGTCTCCCTCAGTTAAGCGTGCCTGCGGGTGTGTGGGACTACAGAGAGTGGTTGGTGGCGCCCCGGCTCCTTACCGCCGTTCTCGCCGTCCGCGTCGATGAACCAGCGGCTGGAGAAGTCCCAGCCGGTGGCGGCCCCGGACTTGAGCTCCCAGTACATGCTCTCCTTCTCGGCGGTGGTGTTGAGCCCGGAGACCGTCTCGTAGTCCTCGCTGAAACGAGAGGAAACATGAGGACACTCCGTCAGGCGCGGCCGCGCGGTGTCGACTTGCAGGCCGGCTGCACTGCGCACTCACCGGTAGGACTCGGGCCGGGGGCCGTTCGACAGGAAATAGTACCTCGCGAGCTTGTACTTCTTTCCGTCCTTTTCGACCTGCAGGTAGTACGAATGAACGCATTGAAACGGCACCTTCACATATTAGGTGCATGTGTCGGAAGCTGAAGTCTGTCCTGCTTGCTCACCTCGATCATCGAATTGTTCATCCAGAAGTTGAACTCCTTCTCGAGCAGCTCGATGTTGTCCTGGATGAACTGCAGGTCCTTGGTCTTGTCGTAGTAGGCGCGGGCCATGGCCACCAGCAGCGGCGGCTGGGAGCGTTCCTCGTAGTACACGCGGCTGCCGTTGGGCACGAAGCCCAGCAGGCTCACGAGGTGCAGCAGGTTCTCGATGACACCCTGTCGGCAGAGGACGCAGGAGTTCAAATACCGACGTCCACTGCTTCATCAAGGAGGAGTACTGCTATGTCTGTTGGAGCGCCCACGGCCCCACGGCCCTCACCTTGACGGTCTGGTGCATGTCGCAGAGGAGCAGCCCCTGGACGATCCAGTACGAGTCCCAGTAGTACAGCTCCTTGAAGCGGCCGCCTGGGATGACGAAGCCGTGCGGCACGTAGATGAGCGAGTACAGGTTGGGGTTCTCCTTGACGTCCTTCTTCATCTTACGGCCGAGCACGAGCCACAGCTTGTTGAGGCCGGCCGCCCAGTCGCGGTACTTCTCGTCGGAGATGCGCGACAGCAGCGCGGGGCTCTCGGACCAGTCGTCGGGGACCCACTCATCCAGCTCGTTGCCGTCCTGGGTAGGGCAGAGGGCAGCGAGGGTGAGCGCCGAGGTGACCCTCGCCGTCGACGAGGCCGGCCCTCCGCTCCGGCACCGGCACTCACCTCGAATGTGGCGTTGACGAAGGCCCGCACGTGGTCCTGCGTCGGCTTGTTGCCCGTGTCCTGCATCATCTTCTGGAAGGCCTTGCTGGCCTGCTCGGGCGAGTCGCGCACCTTCATGTCCACGAAGGTCTTGGAGTCCTTGAAGATGTGCGCGATCTGCACCGTGTGCAGCAGGTCACCCTTGCAGTAGATGTCGCTGCAGGAGAAACGAAAAGCGGACGTTAGCTCAGGCTGAGTAGATCAGGGTATGGCGATCATCTGACCGGGAGGAGAGGAGAGGGGAGGGGAGGGGAGGGGAGGGGAGGGGAGGGGAGGGGAGGGGAGGGGAGGGGAGGGGGCATGTTGCAGGGGTGAGTGACCCGCGCAGCTGATGGGAACGCACCGCGGGGCGGCGGCCAGCGGAAAGGGAGAGTGTTCGGAGGGGGCGCCCCTCCCCTCCCCTCCCCGCTCCCCTCTGCTGCCCACGAAGGTTCCCCCTCCCCCGGCCCTTGCCCTTGCCGGAGCGGTCCGGATGGCGCGGAGGACGGCCACGGCGGGCGTCCCGTGGACTCGGACTCTGCGCCGCAACCGTCCTCCGGAGAGAACGTGCAAAAACGGTCGAGGCAGGCAAGAGAGTAAACGAGTGAAGGGTCTGGCCCAGCGCCGCCTCGAGAAGACAAGCCGCGGTATCGGCTGTTCAGGTAGGTGCAGAAGCACGGGGCGATAACGCCCTGCCCCGGGGCCCGGGCTGCCCCGAACAGTGACTCACATAACCTCTCCCAGGGCGACATGGCACCGCAGGCGCCGCTGCCGCCGCAGGGGGGCCCGCCGTCCCCCTCCACCCCCACGGCTCGCACGCCGCCCTGCCCCGCCCCCGCGCGCCCGCCGCCGCCGCCGCTGCAGAGCCCGGAGGACGCCAAGCTGCAGCTGGCCACGCGCCGCCTGCAGAGCGGGGAGGGCCTCGCCGACGTCGCCGACGACCTGCTTCGGCTCACGAGGCTCGCCTACCCGCGCATGGACCCCGAGTCTCAGGTGAGCGGCGGCCGGAGCGACGGCCCAGGGATTACCGCGCACCCGGACGGCCGTTTCTCACAAGCACACTCCGTGGCCCCCAGGATGAGCTGGCGCGGGACCGTCTTCTAGTCGAAGTGGAGGACCACGCGGTCAGGAAGCGCGCCCGCCTGTCCCGCCCGCTGACCGTGGCCGCGGTCCTGCGCGCCATCTCCGGCACCGCGCCGTCGACGCCCACCAACGACACGTCCACGACGGCGGCCTCGGCGTCCCTGCCGGCGCCTGGCGCGCTGCCGCCGCCGCCGCCCGAACACCACCACTGCTGCCCGTGCACGGCCGGCACGACGGCCGCCGACATGAAGGCCCTCACCGACGCCCTGCGGGAGAACACAGAGGCAGCGCGGCGGCTCACGGAGAAGCTCAAGGCCGGCGAGCCCGCCACGCCGCCCCCCAGCAGGAGAGGGTGGCTGTTCTTCTAGACTACACCGTGCTCGAGGCTACTGTCTGCCTGCCTGCCTCTCTGTCTCTCCTCTCAGTAACTAAGCCAATAAACGATTTCAATTTTCAATTTCCCTCTTTGTCTCTCTCACCCGAGCTCTGAATATATTTTGCACTGTTGGCGCCGAGGGCGCTAGACCGGCCGCAGCAGTAAGTGCTTAATGCGGCTCCCAGCTCACGGCCCACAGGCGGGGGTGCAGCGGCTGCGGCGGCTGCAGCGGCCAGGTGCGGGCGCGGCGCGCTGCGCTATCGCGCACGACTCGGGTTTTTGGCGGTTGGTTTGCCGAGGCATCTCCACTATCTGCCGCGGCCGGCCGCGAGGTGCGATCGTGAACAACGCCCGCAGCAGGCCGCCGGTCGGGTTGTGATGGCATGACAGATCACGTGCTCACCGCCTCGCTGTGCGCTGCGCGCCGCCGCCGCCCCCCGGGACGCCGCTTCAACACACGACGCATCAAAATTTCGCTTTGGGAAAAAAAATTATCATTGTAATTTGGCAATCCTGTACAGACAGACGCGTGTACCAGAATGTACCCGGCGGGCCGGGGAGTGCTAATAAAAGTAAAGTCCGTGAGAACGACGCCGTGCCGTGCCTCGTCTGCTAGCTGTCAGTCAAACTGTACCTCCTTCCCGAGTCCGCGCGAAACCAGACCACGCCAGGCCGCGCCGGAATGTGGCATGCAAATCCCGTCCGATCCCCTCACCTCCTTCCGCCAATCTCACATCACAGAACAAGGTCAAAGTCTGCAGCCACCTTTCTGTCCAGGGGGAGGCGCCGCCGCCGAGGAGCGAGGAAGGAAAAGTACTAGACATTCCGCGCCTACCCTACACCCGGGCGCGCGTACGCTCGATCGCAGCACCGTTTTACCGTCGGGAAAGAACGTGGGGAATGTTTCCGTTCATCCCCCGCCCCCTTCCCGGTCCTCGGCTCGCGCCCTTGCCGCCGTGGCCGAGCCCCGGGCCCTGGGGGGTCGCCGGCAGTGTTTGCGCTGCTGTCACGCGGACACCCTCCCGGACACACACCCGGACGGTCGCCCGCGCACGCTCCCGGGCACCCCTAGGACCCCCTCGGCCACACCTCGGCCACCCGTGCACGCTCCCAGGTCCTTGCCCTGCGCGCTCCCTGCAGGACCTGGAAGTCCTGCGGCGCCGCACCGGGGTGGCTAGCTGCCGCCGGCCACCGCTGTCAGGCCCTGGGCAGCACTGGGCCGCGGCCCGTTGGCATGGTTACGGCATGCAGCGGAGCTGGCAAAGCGGGCGAAGCGGGCGTAGATCGGAGCAACGGCCTCGCCCTCACCGCGCCCGCTCTCCGCCCGTCAGAGCCGCTGCCACGCAGCTCCACACACGCCGACAATGTTTGGCAACATCTCTCACACACACACACACACACACACACACACTCTCTCTCTCTCTCTCTCTCTCTCTCCTCGGCCGACACCGATCCACACCGCTCATGTACCCGACAAACGGAAGAAGAGCCGGGTTTCAAAGGAGTTTTCGGAAAAAATTAGAAAATAAAAAAAAATTGGATTGTTTTTATAAATTTTCCGAAATATTGTTGATTTTTTCCGAAAATTTCCACGAAACTTTCAGGACGAGAACCCGTACCCAAGACCCGTGTCCTTCACACAGAAATGAGGCCGCAGTGCAGCGCCCAGCCGGTCAGGCCGCGGCGGTGGCTGCGCGCTCAGCTGTCCCGCTGTGCTGCGGTTGCCGAGCTGCCAGGGGCCTCCTCCCCGACTCTGCGGGAGTCAAGCCACAGTAGCTGGAGCCGCCCAGCCGCAGCCGAGCCGGCCTGCCCGCCTGCCTGGTTTCACGAACGGAGCGACGGATTGCGTCAGAAAGGAAGCCAGGACTCCTCGTCCTGACGTTGGGGTTGACATGGAGGAGACGGGGAGGGAGGGAGGGAGGGAGAGAGAGGAGGGAGGGAGGGAGGGAGGGAGGGAGCGAAGGAACGACGGAGGACATTCACATCGCCACATTGCAGAGGTGCATGCGCAAGATCGGCGTGTCGGCCGGCGCGGTCAGAGTGGTTTGGCGGGCCGCGCCGCCCCGTTCAAACACTGACGCAGAACCCGGTGTGCGCGCGCGCGCGGCGCGACGGCCGACTCGACTCAACACGGCGGGGTCGGCAGTCGCCGGTGGCGGTCGGGCCTTGGCGGGGCCGGCCGGGCCCAGGAACAGCGGCAGCAGACGCAGGCCGAACCGGTACGACATGGCCTGGCTTGCCTTTACGCTTTGGCTTTTAGAACGGCTTGACGCGGCACGGCACGGCCCGGCGGCGGCGCAGCGCACGCCGCGACACCCCGAGCGGTTCTGAACACTCGCGGACCTCTCACTCTTTGCGACGACGGCCTCTCCTCCGTTTTCCCCCGACTGTCCGTTCATGGGTCGTTTATGCGTTATTTCGAGAGGGCCGAGGCGAGGTCACTGACCTCCAGCGTGTTAAGGGCCACCGTCTCGGATCGTCAATGCGGGGTGAATAATGACGAGGAAGCAAAGAGGCGAGCGCATTACAGGCTCGGCCTCCCTCCCCCCCCCCCCCTTCCTCTCTCTCTCTCTCTCTCTCTCTCTCTCTCTCTCTCTCTCTCTCTCTCTATCCCTCCCTCTTTGTCCCTCTCACACACACCTGGCGACCAGTGGCGGACTCTCCTCTTCTTCGTTGGCCATGGCGATGACGTCATGAGCCAGCGAGGACAGCACGCCAGGCACCGCCACCATGGCGGCCTCGACGGCGTTCTCCAGCGCCAGGACGTCTACCGGCCAGGTCGCCGCCGGCTCCGACACCAGCATGGTCGCCATCGGTGCTCAGTTCCTCTTCCTCTTCGGTGCGGGACGAGTCGGGTTCGCCGGGACGCCGGGTGTCCGCAGCAGGTGCGGCAGTGGGGCGCGGGCACGGCGGGCACCCTGTGCAGCAGCCGGGGTCAGTCAGGAGTCCGTCCCAGCGGTCGCAGCGAGCCAATGTTTTACCCCGGGGACCCACTTCCAGGAGTGTCTTAAAGAGACTGGAAAATTCTCTCCCCTTCTCTCTTTTCCCCTTTAAAACCCAAAGAAGTGCGAGAACTTGAACTGATGGTCGTGTTTTCGGCCCGCAACCCTATCTGCGCTGCGAGTGCCGTGTGATAGCCGGTCTGTGACTGCGGCTGCTGGCAGATATCGCCACAGCCTCCCGCTGGCCCTGCCCAGCTGCCGAGCCGCTTATGCGGGGTGGGTGAGACCAACGCAGCCCTACGGGGACACCAGGACTCGCTCGCCGCGACCCACCGGACCGGGGACTCCTGACTCACCACGGACGCTGCGCGGGGCCAGGGGCTGGCGCTGGAGTCTGCGGCGCCCGGGCTGGCTTCTCTCTCACGAGCACTCGAAGATGGCCGCGCCGCACGACACCCGGGTGTGCTCCTCTCTTCTTGCCCGCTCGGAGCGATGGCTGTGCGCGCACTGGGCGACGCCGGGCGCGCTGCTGCTGCAGCAAGGCTTCGAACCCCGTACCGTCCCGGCGGCGTGCCGCCCCGCCCCCGCGGCTCCCCGCCCCGCCCGCCCTGCCCGCCCCCCGCCGAGACGCGCGTCGCCAGTCGATGACGTAGCGACGGCCGGACCGAGCCGAGCCGGGCAAAGCGGGCAGTCGTGGGGTGTGCTCGCCGCCACCGCCGCCACCACCACCACCACCACCACCACCACCACCGCTGCTGCTGCTGCTGCCGGAGAACGCGTCACTCTCTCGGCGGCGGAGCGGGGCCGGGTCTCCGCGGGAGGGGGAGGGGGCTGGGCTGCCGCCAGAGGAAGGGAAGGCCACGCGGCTCCAGCCGCTCCAGCCGCTCCAGCGGCCGCGCGACTCCAGCCGGATAAAAAGAGTGTCGGCTTCACGCGGCGTTCCCCTTCTCGTTCTTCGCGTCCTCTTCGGACGTCTTTCTTGTGATCTCCATCATTACATCAGCCGGTGGCCGTCAGCTGCCGTTGTTTCAAGTTCGCCAGTCATTTTGGAATTCGGAATGTCCTCGGGTGACTTGACGACGCCGAGGTACAGAGAGGAGCAACGTCGTGCAACGCAGGGACACGACGGCCGTCGGACCGTCGAGGTCAAGCCAAGGGCACGAGAGCCGGCGCGCCACCCCGCCGCACCCGGTCCACACATGGCGGGGCGGCATATGGGGCGCACCGGCTGGACCCGGGAGAGGTGTTTACAGCGGGCCGTGCCCGGCTGCGCCCGGCTCCCCGGGGCTGACGTGGATAGACGCGGCGGGCAAGGGCAGCCAGGACGGCGCCATACATATGCGCGCGAGTAAATAGGTCCCGAAACAGAAGCGACAATAACCGCTCTGAAGGCGCGGAGGCCGTCCGGGCCAAGGAAAGCCGAGGCGACGACGCAATCTGGGAGAGCGGCGGCGCCGCCGTCGCGGAGGGCTTCCGACGGACTGGGCCGGGGGTTGGGCGCCACCCTTCCCTCCGCGGCCATAACATTCCATCCCGGGGGCTCGGCGGCCGCCGGGGAAGTTCCGAGACACACACACGCCCACACACACACGCAGGCTTTCCGAGGGACGACTCTCCCAGTGATGCATCACCGCACCCCGACCGACCCGGCCCGCCCGACCCCCTTGTTGTCTGTCTTATCACACGAGAACACACGCTGTGTCCACCTCGGCCGTTTGGCGGTCCGACCACGCACAAGCTAATTTGATCTTTTTCGTTAACATTTTACACGACGAATCAGTAGCTGCTCCACTTTGCGAGGGACACTCTTTTTTTAAAAAAAAATTCCTTGGCTGGCCGTCTCTCCACTGCTGCAGGAGAGACCGGTCTAGCCAGCGGGAAGAGTAAATCGCTGTGTGTGTTGTCATGAGGCCGAGAGATATAGCGCTGCGTCGGCTGCCACCGCCGCCGCCACCGCCGCGTCGGGAGGTGTGTCCGCGCCGGCGGCCAATGGGAGCGCGCCAGTCCAGGTCACTTCCCCCTCCCCTCCCCCGAGCCGGCGGCGGCGGCGGCGAGGCGCGCGCTGCACTAGCCCGGCTACATGAACAACGCCAGACAATAGACGCACGTCTCGTAGTGTAATTTATGGGCTCGCAGACGGTCGCTAGACTGAAGGCGTCCGCCGAAGTCCGCGACGTCCGCCCCCCACTCGGCTGAGCCGAGCCCCCCAGACCGCCGTGCGATGTGTGTCTGATTTGCGTACATTTGGGAATCAGCTGATTCGCAACAGCCCAGACGACAGCGCCAGTCGCAAGGCGGCGCAGGCGGCCGGGGCGACGGGGGGGGGGGGGGGCGCACACATCCCAGCACCTCCCGGCGGCGGCATCAGTACAGTACACACAATCCACTTCGGGAGAGAAAAAAATTCATTGACGGGAAAGGCGCAAGAAGAACAATTGACAGCACAAAGGGACATAATAAATCTCCATTACCTCTTCTACCAAGAAGGAAAATATTTTTTTGAAAAAAACTTGACCCACCGTAAAGAACGGTGTGGTAAAAAGTTGACCGTTAAGACCGGCCTATTTTTTTTGCAATTTATCCTGGATTTCTCCTGCGTTGCCGAGCACACATGTGCGCTTTAAGCGCACACGGGATGTGCTGTGTCCGACACGCCGCTTGCTTTCTCATTGAGTGCCGAGCCGCAGCGGCCCCTGCTCACGGGCTGAAGTCGGCCACGCCTCTGGCACAGGCGCTTGTTGGGATGCCTACGGTGTAGGCGCGGGGCGCAGGCCGGGGCCCCGCAGAACTGTCAAACCAGCCGGAGAGAGAGAGAGAGAGAGAGCGATACGTTTTCCGACCGTTTTCGGTGCGTCTGTTGTTTTTCGCGTTCAAAACGTGAAACGGAAGGGAAGGGACTTGTCGCCAATTACCCTCGCCCTTGTTCGTTGAGCCCCCACCCCCCTCCCCCGGCGATATTCTAATGGCGAGGGCGGGGGCGGCGCAGTTGGCACGGGCCCCGCGGGGCCGGCGGCGGCCTGTCCTCGGGGCCCACGATAACCCACTTTCCACGTTGTTTATCGAAGACAGGTAGGTGGAAGGAAAAGCGGCGCCGCGGTGTGGCCGACGTCCGGGTGAAGCGACGTCGGCGACGGCGTGCGGGGGGGCGGCGCGCGGGCCCGCGGGCGGCCGCGCCGTCGTGCAGGGCTCCGCGGCCTCGGGGCCGTCGCCGTCCTGACACCTGACATGCGCCTCCGATTGCGCATCCGACACCCGCCCGTTTCCGTTGGCGCTCCTCGGCTCCGGCGCTGCCTCTGCTCGGAGCGCCCGCCGAGCGCACGATGCCGTGCCGCGGCGCAGGGCGGCGGAGCGGGCGGCCTACCCCGCGCGGCGCTCGGGGCCCGGCCAGCGGCGGGGGAGCGGCGCGGGACGATGCACCCGGCCGCCGCCGCCGCCGCCGCCGGTCCACGCCGAGGCACTGCTTCGTGTCGTCGCAGGTCGGCGTGATATCAGCGCCCACGACTGGCGGCGACAAGTGGGTGACGCGCGCGGCGCGCGCAATGCTGCGGACGACAGCCAAGGACGCGGCCGGCAGCGCGACAGAGAGAGAGAGAGAGAGAGAGAGAGAGAGAGAGAGAGAGAGAGAGAGAGAGACAGAGAGAGGCCCCGGCCGGCACCAGCCGGCACCCAGCCGCCCGGGTGGTAGAGCGTCCTTCGGACTGGTTCTCTTCTCCTCCAGGACGAAGACCTCGCGCGTCCTTGCGGGCCTCGGGGGCCGCGGCTGGAACGGTTGTGTTGTTATTTGTCGTGGATGCAGATGACCGGCGGCGGCGGCGGCGGCGCGGCCCTTTCGCAGACGAAAACAAACAGCGCCGATGCAGACGCCCCCTCTATCCTCCACTGACCCACTTTCGCGGACCGCGCGGACCGCTATCACCGCACGGCCCGCCTTATCAGCGCCCGCGATCCGCGATCGGGTGACATTAAGGATGCACCACGGACCGAAGGTGTTTGTTGACCCGCGCGGCCGCCGCTTTTTTGTCGTTGTTCCCACGAGCGCTCCCGCCGCGTTCTTGTCGTTAGGGTTTCTTGTTCCGAAATTTTCGGGAAAAAAAATCAAGATTTTTTCTGAGGGAAAAAAATCGAAATTTTTGATATTTTTTTTTAGATTTTTTTTTCGAAAATATCCCTCTGTTTGTGGTGCTTGACGGTCGGCCCATACCACGCGACTGCCGACAAGGCGCCGCCTGCCGATACAGGCGGTCGCAAGGTATTGGCAGCGCGCGTAAACTCATTACAAACGCACGGCGGCGCGGCGCGGCGGCGTCACGGTCCGCGAGTGGCGCCCGCCTCTCGCACAGGGAAGTGATCACTGCCGGAGACCGCGTGGATAAAGCACTCTCCGCTCGAGGAGTGCGCGCAGAATGATGGAGGCGTAACAATCTATCCATTTGCTTCTATTTTTCTCGACGTGAAAAAAAAAGAGTTGGAACCAATCCATATTTTTCTCACGCCATCAGCAACCAGCTCCGATACCACCCGGTCCGCCACACAGCAGCCCGCGACACGAAACCGCAAACGCCGGCCGTATTTCCGGCCGCGGGTCCCTCGTGTGGTGTGTTTCGTCTCTAATTGCATTATTCCCACGCCGACGCGACACGCCTTGCCTAATGAGCTTCGTTATCCGCGAGTGCCGCCCACCCCGCCTCTGACTCTGCGGTTGTCGCCGATTACACCGTTACTCCGTCTCGCGATACAGACCGCCCGCCCGGCACGTGACCGTGTGCGGGAAAATGGCGTGACGGACCGGCGACGCGGCGGCGGCCGGCGTGCAGCTGCGGCAGCTGCGGCAGCTGCGGCAGCGCGGGGAGGTTTAGGTGCACCGCGACACTCACGTAAATTGTGTAACGGAGTCTCTGCCGGCGGGGCTGCCGTGCCGCCTGCTGTGGGCGCGTGGCGGCGGGCTCCGGCCACTGCTGCAGCCTAGCAGAGCAGACCCCCCCCCCCCCCCACCCCCTGGCCCGGCGCCCTTGACTTTCCCACTAAATAATGTCAGGAGCAGCGTGTGGCGAGCGGCACACACACAAACACGCACACGACGCCCTCCTCGCCCCCTGACACCCCGACATAACGGCACTCCTATACTGATGCGCTCCGGCTAGACCTCCGTTCGGGTTTCCGGGCCACATTGGCGCCGCCAAATCTGAATCCTAAAATAGAGCGGACGCGCCGCGCGAATCCTATTTTAGGGATCTGCCGGAGAGCAGAAATAGACGGACAGAGGTTTCTGGAGTGACACAAGGCGACCAGGAAGATTTGGGTGTCAGCATAACTCGTTCCGTTTATTTTCGTATTTTTCGGAAAACCGAAGTGCGAAGGTCAACTAACTGCAAACCGTCTGCATTATGTCAAACCTATAGAGGTCGCATTTTTTCCTTTTTTCTGTACTCTACTTGCCTGAGTACCCGCGCCACGCAAGGACGAACGAGGAGGAGAGAGGTGCGGGGGGGGGGGGGGTTCTAGAGTATTTCGCGTTGAAATTATAAAAAGCTTCCCGAAACCGGCTGGGCATGACCACGCATCAGTAAGTGCTTAATCATTAGAGTAATTTCTAACCCTCCTTAAACAACTCGGGACTCGCTTTTCATTTCATTTTATTCTATTTTTTTTCTTTTAATGCTGCGGCTTGTTGGTGAGTCCGGAGTCGTCCGGCCCCGGGCCGTGCGGGGGCGTGGCTCCGCGTCCAGCAGCGGCAGCGGTGAGAAGAGGAGCTGCCAATAAAACGGCCGCGAACGGCGCTCGTCTCGGGCACAGCGCACAGCCTTGGTGGGAGCCGCGGTGCCGGCGGTGCCCACCGCAGCCGCCCGCCCGACCGAAATCACACGTAACTCGCTCAAGTAACTCGGCCGAGTAGCTCGGCGGCGCCGCGGCGGCTGCGTGGGTGCGGCGCGGTCAGGATGGGGTACGCCGCGGGGACGGCGACAGTCAAACACACGAGAGAGACGGAACGCCGGGACGACGCGTCTGACAGCGGCCGTGCAAGAGAGATGCCCGACCGGGGATGACGCCCGCGCGGCGCCGTGTGTGTGTGTCTCGCTCGCACTGCCGTAGTGTGGGGTCGCCGACTCTCTCGCACTCGGGCGCAGACGGACACATTTGGTCGCCCGATTAAGTTGGTGCCGTCGCATGCAGACACCCTCGCGTGCAGACGGCGCCGCCGGCGTGGGCGTCCGCCGGCTCCCATTGTCCCACACCGAGCCTCTCCTTGCGGCGGCCCGGCGGCCCCAGATAGCGCCGCCCTTAAGGCCGTCTGCGAGTCGCCTCAATGTCGCGCGAGTACCGGAGGCCCGCTGCATCCGGACCGGAATGGAGTAGTGACGACGGGGAGGTCAGGAGCGCGGGGTACGGCCGCGCGGGGGCTGTGCCCGCGGCCCCGCGCGGCGCCGCCACGCCGCGCGAGCCGTCGGCCTTCAGAGCGCAACAAGTCGCTCTGCAAATAAGATTCACTCCTTAAAATTCGGCGGGATCGTTAGCCGCACGGGGCGGCCTCGTTATGTGCGCTGCGTCCGGCCAGGGCGGCGGCCGCGAGTGCCGACAGCGACTCGACTCGTTATTGGCCCTCAGAGGTCCACGCCACCGTGGTTATAGTAACGTTGTCAAGTTGGCACGCCCGCGGGGCCGGGCGGTGTTGGGGCCGGAGGCGCCAAAGGCCGCGGCGTGCGGCGTCAGCCGGCAGCGCGCCCTCCGACCCGATCCGACCCTGAGGGGAGGCGGTGTGTGATGGATGGCGCGACGGGGAAACCCGGCGCACATGTAGGCCATGTCGGCCGCAGCCTCCGGACGCTGCCGCTGCTGCCCGCGCTGCCGCACACGTCACCGCGGGGGGTCGCGTGCCACTCACTTAGGTGGCCATCGCCGTCGCGTGGCGGCGCGTGGGCGAGCCGGGCGGGCGCCGCAGGAGGGGGGAGGGAGCATCATCAGCGACGACAGTCCAGATCCACTTGTGGCGATGCGGCGCGGCGGGGGCAAGGAACCTGGGCTGGATCTGCGCGCGCGGCGTGCGCGGCGGTGGCCTCCGCAGGGCGGAAGGGAAGGACTCGGCGGTGATGACGGGGGTGAGCAGGAGGGGCGGGGCCGGGCGGGGCCGCGGGGGGACGCGGGTCCAGGAAGTGTCCGGGGCCCGCGGCGCAGGCATGACCCCGCCGGCGTCGCGTCGCCTCGCCGTGCCGTGCCGCCCGGCGGCCTGGACCAGCAACAGCAGCAGCCATCCAGCCAAGGTTCCATTAAGCGCACTTATTTCGCCTCTCGCCTCGGGCGCGGCACGGCGCGGCGCGGAGGTCCGCAAAATTGAAGACCGTGCTAGTAGGGTGCTGGTAGTCTAGTCCCAAAAATTTCCACTTCACAAAATTTTCCGAAAATTCAATTTTTTTTTGTTAAAAAAAATTCGGATTTAGTTTTTTGAAAATTTTAGGACTAGAAACCCCTACGTCTCAGCGTCTGGTAGTGGTCTCGACCTGAGCTGAGACAGAACCGACATGACTGCAGCAGCTGCAGCCTGCATCCGCCCGGGCCGTGCTGTGCAGACTGTTCCGTCTGGCCGCCGGCCCGGAGGCACCGGAGGCGAGCGTACTCCGGTTTTGCGCGGCTCGCTGCGACCGCCCGCGGCGGGGGGAATTCCCTTGGCTGCCGTGCACGCTGTGAGGACCGGCCGCCGCCGCCCGGAGCAGCGGGAGGACCGGAGGACCGGGCGAGGCAGGAGAGAGAGAGAGAGAGAGAGAGAGAGAGAGAGAGAGAGAGAGAGAGAGGGGGGGGGGGGGGCGAGGAGAGAGGACTGACGAAAGGGGAAAAGGGGCGCGAGTACACGCCGGTTATGAGGCAGTAAAGCTCGTGGCCGCCGCCGGCCGTCGTCGGCCACCCCCAGGACAGCCGCCGACACACCACGTAACTCTGTCCGTGGCAGCGGCGCGTCAATGGCCGGCCCGGCCGCACGGGAGGCGCGGAGGGGGCAGCCGCCAGCGGCAGCAGCAGCAGGGAGTCTGTGACGCTGCCCGCCGATACCGGGCCGCGCAAGGACGAGGCACGAGGCAGCGGCGAGTGCACGCGTGTACGCACCGCCACCGCGGTCTCCGTACGTCACGGCGGCGGCGCTGCAAGTCATTAACCAACGTGAAGCCCGCCGGCACTGGGTGAAGGAAAGTAAGTCAGTGGCACGACGCGCGGCGGCCGGCGTCGACGTCACCGCGTGCGGCCGGCACTGCACCGCCCCGGCACCGGCCTCCGGGCGCGCCGCGCACTTCTGACGTCACGGCACCGCGTCGGTGACGTAGGGGGGACACGGCGCAGGACTAGTGGGACACCCGGTGACGTCGTGGCGTGCGGCCGGAGGCCGCGGGAGCGGGGATCGTCTATGAGGACACTGTTACTGCTATGTCAGTCATTTATATGTATACTGTTATCTAAGGTTGGGCGATTTTATAGAATAAAGTATGTCGGGCTGCTTAGCTGACGTGCTAGTGCTGCAGCGGGTCCGTTGCCGATCACGCCCTAGGGTGTGTCTGCGCCCGCGCCCTGTGTCCGCGCCACAACGGCGAGCTTTACATCCGTACGGCCGTACTCCGGCTACTGTTCCGGCCGCACTTGGGTGCTACCACTACCGCGGCTCGACGGCGGCGTCCTTGCCGGTCCGGCGCGCCGACGAGCCGGTGGCGGCCGGTGGTGCCGGAGCCGCGCGGAGAGGCGCCCCGGCGGCGGCTGACGGCGTGGCGGGACGGAACACGCGGCGCCAGGCTCCAGTGACGATCCGAGCCGACGGCGGCGGCGGCGGCGCGCCTGCCTTTGTTAGCCGGTATGAGAAACGCAGCGCGCCGCGCGAGGGCCTTCCCTTTGTCCCCGCGCGGGCCCCCGACGACACGGGTCCCCGGGGTCCGCGAAGTCCCCGCGACGCACACGTGCGGACGCTCGTCCCCTTCACTCGGAGGAGGAAGCTGTCGTGCTGAATGACAAGCAGCCGGGGTGGCGCCCTGGAGGCTCCAGGCCGGAGGCTCCAGGCCGGAGGCTGACACTGACCTGCGGCAGGCGGGGCGGACGTGGCCGTGGTGCGGGTGGTGGTGCGGGAGCGGCAGCAGGCCGCTGGCGGCGGCCGCCGGGCTGGCCGTGAACCTCGAGGGCCGCGTCAGCTGCGCGCCCTGGTCGGGGCCCAGCGCGCTGCGCGCCACGAGGTACTCGAGCACGAACAGCACCCACTTGAAGCCGTCCATGTCGGATGTCGGTCGGGGGGCGCGGGGTGCCCGGCGGGGGGGTCAGTCGGTCACACACGACCCGGCGCGCCCTGAGGACTGATCGGCACTGACCGGCGGCCCGCGATCGGACCGGGCAGAGACGGTCGCGGCACCAGCGGCACCCCGTCAGGCCTGGTCCCCTGGTCCTCCCCGCCTGCGCTGCACTTTGCCCGCTGCCGACCCCGATCGCCGCGCCGCTCACCGAGGGACTGCAGACGGAGGCGGGCAGGGAGTCTGCACAGCCCAGCCCTGCCGGGCCCTGCCCCCTGCCGGCCGGCCGGCGGGCCCCGGGCACGGCTCCGGCAGGCTCCAGGCTACAGGTGGGGGCCGCCGCCGCCGCCGCCCTGGAGATCCCCGGGCTCCGGGCGCCTCCCCCACACCGCGCCACACCGCGGCGGCGGCGGGCGGACCGCGACCCGTCCCCCCCACCACCAGGCGGCGGCCGCGACAGCCAGGACCTCGCAGGACTCGCGCCACCTCCTGCCGCCCGATGGGCGCCTGGTGCCCGCTCACTCTCTCCCCAGGACTCGTCTCTGTCGACTCCGTGCCCCTCCCACTCCGAGCCCTCCGCCGCCAGGCGCGGCCGGCGCGGCGGAAGGGGCGGCGAGGACCCGGTCTGACGGCTCCTGGGGGCTCCCCACCCACCCCGGAACGCAACGGAACCGCCTCCGGCCGGCCGACGTCGAAAACCCAACGGCCACACTGCGGACGGCGTCCAGACGGACAGGGGGCCCCCGTCCACGCCCGGGAAGGCCGCGGGAAACGGAACTGAGTCAACCCGACGCCGCGGTCCGGCCGGGTGCGGCAACGACGGGCTCGTATTTTCCCGCCGCGGGCTCAAACACTCGGGTTATCGTCTGCGAGTCACGGTTGATACTGTTGGTCAGTGTTTCCTATGAGTGCGCGACCCTGCAGCCCGCAATACCCGTTACGTGTCAGCTATTTTCAGTCCCTGCGGAGGAAAGCCAGAACTGTGCTCCCAAAGCTTCTGCGGTCGCCTCGCGGTCGCCGCTCGCCGCCGGCAACGCCGCACCGCCGCCGGAAGCACACACGTCCGCAGCCGGCTACTGTCACTGTCACGCCGTGTCACGCCGTGCCACACCCGCCCCGGCTACGCAGCCGTTCTCCCAACACTTTCGGCAGGACGGCCGCACCATAACGCCCCGACATCGCACGCTCCTCTCGCTTTTGTCCGCGGACGGCACGGCGTCACTGCCAGTGTCAGGAACGCCGCCGATGATAAAATGTGACGACGCGTGAGGCGCCGCGCGTCTCTCAAGGCCCTCCTCCTCTCCTCCAAGTATTGTGGGACAGAAACAACACGCGTCGCCGTGGAAACGTCCTCGTGTCGCCTCGGCCCGGGGCCCCGGGGTGGGAGCGTCAACACGCCTGTAAAGAGCGCGGATTAGGCGCGACTCTGCCGGCCGTTTCTGCACGTTACTTCATACACCGCGAGGGCCAGCCAGGCGGCGCGATTGTGGTAATCCTGAACGCGGGCCGCGCTCCTCCAAGCGGGGTGCTGCTCTGCGGGGGGTAAACAGAGCTCCGAGCGAGGCTTCAAGCGTGTGGCTGGTGGGCGGACGGACACGGGGGAGCGGGACGGAGGGGGTTGGCTGGTGTGGCCCTCACGGGAGGCTGGCCGCCAGTCTTTCCCAGCCCAGTACAAGCGCCCCTCCCGCTTCCGACCGCACACACACACACACACACACACACACACAACGCCAACGCCCCCGTATCGCGGCGTCAGCTGATGGGCGGCGCAGCGCAGCCCGCGGGGCGTTGTCGCGGGGTATCTCCCCGCGGCCGGCCCGCGCATCTGCTTCTGCTGTCGGCGCCCCGCGGCCCCACGGCCCCGCGGCACGGCCTGCGGTGCCTGCGTTGCCTGCGGCGCCCGCGGCCAGCAGTCGTGACTGGTTTTGGCGGATCGAATCCGCCGTGTAAGACGCGGCACCGCTGCGCTGCTGCTGCTGCTGCTGCTGCTGCTGTACTGCACGCGGTGGCCGCGCGACAGCGGCTGCAACAGCGTCGGCCGCAGCTGTCGACCGCCGGGCACCGGTGGCGGTCGTGACGTTACGGTGGCGGGCCTCGTCAAGTAGTATTTGGGCGGGCGTCGAGTACCGGCGTGCGGCACGTGGCCGACGACGACCGACGCCGACGTGCGAAAGTGAACACCGTGTCGGCCCCCCAGCTGACTGATTCCGCGACTAGTGTAGGGGTTCTAGTCCCGGAATTTTCAAAGAAATTTACGGGAAAAAAATCTGTAATTTATTTATTATTTATTTGTGGCCCCCAGTGTAAGCTGCGCGGCAGCGGACGCTAGGCGTGCATGGGATTGATAAGCGCGGAACGGGGCATACGTGTGCACTGGCCACAACGCGACTGAGAGAGACAGACAGACCGAAGGGAGCATCGCTCTCTGTCAGCCGGGCGGCGGGGCGCTCGCCCGGCGGGTAGGCAGCATGGGACTGCCGCTCGCGCCGGGGGCGGGCGCGCTGCCTGCGCCGCCGGGAGCTCCGCGGCACACGGACAGCCAGCCGCGGCAGGCAGCGCAGAGCTGCGGCTCTGGAGAAACGAAGAGGCAGGCCGCGAGAGAGGGAGAGGGAGAGGGGGGAGGGGGGAGCGGGGGAGGGGGGGAGGGAGAGAGAGAGAGGAAGGGTTGCGTTATGCGCCGGCGGAGCAGAGGCGAAGGAAGAAGGTGCGGGGGGCTGCGGTCCAAATAAAATGCATCTGGTGCGAACCGGACGCGGGCCCCTCACACGCACGCACACACGCACGCACCGGGCCCACTTGTGAGTCGTAGCCCACTTTGGTCGCCGGCGGAGGACAGGAGAGGAAGACGTTAGTGTCTGTGGGCTCGGCGTAGAGTTTCTAGTCCCAAAACTTTAAAATAAATTTTCAAAAAAAAAATTTTTTTTTCGATCGAAGTTTCCAAAAAAAAATACAAAACTTTCAGGAAGTTTGTGAAATTTTCTTAAATATTATGGATTTTTCGCCGTCCGTTTCTCGCAGAGCGAGATGGAGCGATGCACAACGCGACGGAGAGCGAGCGAGACAACACACATACACGCTGCGAGACGCGCCCGCCGCCACTTACCGTTCCGGATATGCATTCTTGTTCATGCGAAGCGCGAAGAGTACGTCTAGATAATAATGATTTATGTCATCCGTAGAAAGCCCTCATTTCGAGTGTTTTGTTTGTCGTCCGGCACTATCTGCACCGCGAATAAACACGGCGGTAGCTAATCGGGGTGGGGGCGCGTGCCGTATGCGGCTGTGACAAAAGGGCCGAGGGCCCCGGCAGCCCCAGCAGCCCCCGGCTTCCCCGCGCCGGTACACCGCCTCCTGGCGCCGCCTCGCGGACTCGCAGACCCGCGGACCGACTGATAAGCACAATAAGAGGATCGGAATTCGGCGCCGGTTCGTCACCGCGCGCCCGAAATATAACGAAGACGGCCTGGCGAAAAATCTATTTTCGCTCCAGGCGAGAACGTATGCATTATTAGTACGGCACGGTACGGGGTGGGGGGGGGGGGCCTAGATGCGTTGTCTCCGTGCCAGCTCCGCAGCTCCGCGGTATGGGCGGATAGTACCGTCCTGCCGTAGGCGGGAAGGGTTCTGTTCTGTAGGTCGGGATGCGTCACCGTCCGGTGCACCACACCGCGAGAACCGTGAGCATGGCATCCCGCGGGCACCGACGCGCCGGAAGTGCCGCGGACGGGGCGTGGGTGCGAGAACATTTGTAAAATTTTCCGAAATACAGAAAAAAATCGAATATTTACTATCGGAGTTTTTGGGACTAGAAACACTCCGGTGTTCTCGGAAACCCACATAAGCCATGGTCATGACCGATATCACCCGCCGTGGCGGGTCCCTAGAAAAGAATCGTGAATGCGAATATCTATCTGAACGTGAGCCTGCTAAACACGCGCCCTAAAGTCGTGAGACGGCCACGCCGGCCGGCCGTCGAACTTGGGCCGCCAAATCCACTCGATACATTCAAGTCGAGCGCGGCGTCAACATTATCTGCGCCGCTTCGACATTGCCGTTGGCCCCTCGATTTACATTGTATAGTTGTTGTGAGCGGAAGGAAAATGAAGCACAAATATTTGCGGTCGTGCCGGCGGCCGTCTGTACAACACGGCGTTACGTCTCGGCCGCTTCATTGTCCACTATTTCGCCCGCGACCGCTTCGCCTGTCGCGTTCGGCGGATCGGTTTCTTCCACGTTCTATCGACACGGCGCATCGGCGCTATCGCACCGGCGTGGCCAGCCTCGGCCCCAACCTGGGCCGGGCTGCCGGGGTGGTGGCGGCAGTGCTGCGAGCTGTCACCCTCCCCGCACAGCCCGGCCCAGCTCGAGTGGACCGCCGCAAGTGCCCCGCTCAGATAAAAGTCTGTTCGTCTCGATCTTCTAGTCATTGAACCCTCCGCAAATCAACATGTAGCCTCTATTATCGATAAGTTTTTGCTATATTATTTTTTTTTTCAAATTTGCATTTTAATCTAAAACTGCAGAAGAATTTTTTTTTAAATTAATGGCCGGGGAGTTAATTGACAGTAGGAGACCAAAATTTTGGTCCGCGTGGGGCTTTGTAACTGGTAGGTCAATCCGAAAGGGTTTCATCAGACAAGTCGCTTTTGCGGTCGTTCACTTTCATCGGACGAGTCGGTGCGATATTCGGCAACGCCGGTGTCTCCGCGCTGCGAGGCCCGGGGCCACAGACGGCGTGTACGCAGAGATAGTGCACGTCTGGCGCCCCCGGCTCCCGGCAGCGGCACGGCAACGGCAAAGCGCCCCGAGAGCACCAGACACGACGGCAAGGCCGCCGCCAGGTACGGCCAGACGGGCGCTCGGCTCACCGAGGCAATCTAATTCAAATTCTACTCCGCGGGCGGGACGCGGTCGCCTCGCCTCTCTCCTCCTGGATTGCATATAATGGCGCCCACTGACCTGCTGCAGGGCGGGGGCACGTCCTCGTGGGAGATGGGGGAGGTGCCGACGGGCCCGAGGGTGGCGGTGGCGGCGGCCAGCGAGGCGAGCAGCAGCGGCTGCAGCAGCACCAAGGCGCCCGCGGACGCCAGCGCCCCGGACAGCGGCGGCGTCCTGGCGGTGCACTTCCCCATCCTGGGCACGCGGCAGCACCGGCGGGAGCGCGCCGAGGTGTGCGTCGGACTGGAGAGTGAGGGTCTCGGGGTGCGGCAGGGCGTGCGGCGGGCGCGCAGGACCCCGCGGTCGGGTCGGGTCGGGTCGGACGGAGAGGCGGCAGGCGACAGTCGCGGCCGTCCCGGCTGTCGCGGCTGCAACTCTCGGCTCGGACTGGGCGACAGAGGCCTCCGCGGGGCGGTAGAGTATAGTAGGCCCGCCGGCCCGCCGCCGCCGCCGCCGCCGCCACCGAGCAGCGCGGGGCGTGGCGGGGCGTGGGGGCGCGTGGCGGGCGGCCACGCCCGTACTACCATTCCCGTTGAGGCGCCGCCTGCTCCGCCTGCGCCGCCGCATCCCGCTGCCCCCCCCCCCCCCACCCTCGCGCCGCCCCCGAACTAGGGTCTTAAGGTCTTAAAAAAAAGTTTGATCAATTATCGTTATTTTATCGGAAAATATCTTTGAAAATTTGGGTATTGGAAACCCTACCCCGGCCCCCCGTCCTCCTACCCGCCCCGCCCCACGGGGATGACCTCCCATCTGCTTAAGCTTAGGTCATCGCCTCCTCGCCGCGCCGCAGCGCCCACAGCTGCGGTGGCCGTCGCCCTTCGGCCCTCAGGGAGCTCCTCAACCTCAAGTCCGGAGGGCCGGAGGGCCGGAGGGCCGAAGGCCTCGGCGCCGCCTCCCCTCCCCGGCGATGGATCGGTTCGGTTCATGGCGCTTTTGCCGTGAATGGACACGGCTTCCGCTGCTTCCGCCAGCGTCGCGCCGCTCGCTGCAGCGCCCTGCGCCGCCACGCGCCGCCCCGCGCCCGCATGCCGCGCGCCGTCCTTCTGCGCCCAGCGTCCTTCGGTAGGGTCCTGGCCACGGCCGTGCTGTAACTTGTACGGCGCGTGGGCACGGCGTTGACGGCGGAAGTCACCGCAGCTGCCGCGTCTGTGACTCGCCCTGGATGGTGGTGCCGATCGAGTCCGGGGCAGCGGCCCTTTCATGGGCGAAGATCCCCGGTGATGCCGCATTAGCGACATCGAATAAAAATGTGCGGCGCCGCCGCGTGTCGCGGACGGCAGGGCGCTATCGCCGCGTCAGCGCCGTCTGTAGTCACTCGTCAAGATAATGGGGGGCGCGGCTTAATAATTAATCGCCGTCGGCCGGGTCAGTGCCGGGCGGCGGCGGCGGCCGGCCAGGAGAGGACAATCATCGTCTTGACCTGATTTTTGATCCTGATTTCCCCGCGCGCGGCCACTTGAGCGGCAGTGGTCTCCGCACCGCATGTGTCATGCCTTCCAATCCCGTGGAATGACAAAAAAAAAAAGATGAAGAATAAAAACCCATGATGCGGCGGAGGCAAGAGTCGATCCCAGGACATCGTCCGTAAGACAGGGTGCACTGACCGGCGGCGCGGCGATACGCCACGACGCAGGGACCCGTGGGGCTTCTTGTCCCGAAAAGAATACGAAATATTTTGGATGTTTTTTTGTTGCGAAGATTCCCATTGAAATTTTCGGGACTAGCGCCTCTTATCCAATACTCAGGAGTGGCCTACGATGTGTGTTTTTTTTTTAATAATGTTAACTAAATAAAATAATTTTTAGTAACGATCGTCAGTCGCGTGCGCCTGCACCCGGGGGCGTGTGTCGCCCCCCGTGCGTCTGCGTCGTGTCATGCCGTGCTGCGGATGGCGATGGGCGCGTGTTGTTGTTGTGGCTGCTGCTGCCGCTGCTGCCGCTGCACCGCAGCCCAGACCCCCCACGGGCTCCGCTGCGCCGTGTCCAGTCCAGCCCGATCCACAGACAGACTGGAAGAGACCAGTTTAAAATAGCCGGCCGCCGCGGCAGGAAGGGGAGGGGAAGAAGTGCGAGAATAGAATGAGGCTGCGGCCGAATTGGATCAAATAAGGGGCCGCGGAACCTTGGCGGTATTGCCCGTTTCCTCGGGGCGCTCGGGGCTCGTCCGGCCCGCAGGAAAGTGAAACTTGTTTGGGTGTCCGCAGACTTACACGGACTTTAGTGTGTCTGGCCCGCAGTAAGTGCCCCCCAGTGCTGCCCTGCTGCGCCCGCACCGGCCGCCACCCAAACCTGAGGCGGTGGTGGTGTGCCCCCCCGATAACCCGGCGGGCCCAGCCGAGACGTATTGCCTGTCCGAGGCGATACAGAGCCGAGCCGTTTCCGCGCCAAGCAGGGCAAAACCCTCCGCGGACACGAAACCTGTTCCCGGCACGTAGCACGTGCAAATTAGGCGGCCGCGGTGCAGTTTCAGATTAGGGCGGGGGACAAAACGGCCATGGAATGGCTGTCGGCCGCTGTCAGACCGCGTCGCCAACGCCGTCAAAACGGGGCAAAATGGCAACAAAGAGGTAATCTTAATAGCACGTCCCCGCCCCGGTGGTGGTGGTGTGGTGGTGGTGGTGGTGCATGTTTTTGTTTGTATTTTTTTCGCTGCTTTACGAAGCAAGTGCATCGTGAAGATGATCGGGGGAATAGGTATTGAATCGTTTGCACACACTGGATTTGTTCATCAAAATATTACTTTATTATACAGTACAGATCACATACAATTGGAGGCAAAGCGGAAAGTCCGAACCAAACCCTGTCGCCGTACTGGTCCGCGTACATCACAGGCCCTTCTTTTAAAGAAGCTATAAACAAACTCGTTATCAAACAGGCACCGTCTCAAAGTGGAAATAATCCCCTAGGAGTTAGGACTTTTGAAAAATCCTCACCACGAGTCAGCCGCATCAGGCGCCAAGACGTTTTTTCTCGGCAATATCTATTCTTGAGTATAAACCCTACACATTAGTGAAAGAGGAAGGGGTGGGGTGTGATGCAGCGAACAAGCTGTGCGACGATGCGCAACAAAGTACCATCCGACAAGAAACGTAACATGGAAACGTAATACTAATTTTTACAAGGTATGGTAACGATTTAGAGGCCAAATAGCCTCCCGTTTAGCACCATTAAGACAAGAGACGAACAAAAACAAAAGACGTCTACCGGTTCGAAGCAAGGAAACTTAACAAGATCACAATTGAAACCTTAACTCCAGACCTTGAAACTAGCGTTCAAAAGAATAATACAGTCATTACAATAAATTACAATACTGAGAAATCGACTACCTACATAGACATTCTAAATGGGGACATCATGAAAGGCAAGCGCATTATTTCTCTAGCTCAGAAAATAAAATCTAAGCACGGCTGCATCTTAGGAACAGCCCTAAAACTGGAAATGCCAAATTGACGTCTCACAAATCATATCACAATCGTTTAGAAATTATATACATGACCAGATTGGCCAATAAATTTCTTAAATTGACATGCTGGGGTTAATGTGCCTCTGAGTCCCCAAAAGGTATACTCAATAAATAAGTTAATAAATTATCCGCTTTCTCCACACAGTAAGCATGTCAGCACTCGACAGAAACTAACTTTGTACAACTACCTCACGGTACGATTAAAATTTAAAAAAAAAATGAAACTGAAGTGGATAAGCTTGATCCACTTAGCCTTCACAATTGAAACTATGCAATGCGTACGTCTGATTGCACCGGAAAATGCAGCCAGCAAATGGCAGAGGGGGGAAGTACCCGCTCCCCGCCTCCGACACCGCTTCGTATTATCTCTAAGTGTACGGGCTCCGCAATCTCAGCAAAATAAATTATCGTCAGAAAAAAAAAGACCAGGAACCGCGGGGTATTACATGAAGATGGACGGCTCCATTGACTTTGTAAACACGCCCCCAAATGTCTCCGCGATACCGCGGGGCTTTGTAAACAACTGACCAGCCGGAGCCCGTACCAATAGTTTGATCCTGACAGTATCAGCTATATCACATTCAGCTTCCTCACCCGGGCCACCGACTTTCGGGAGGGGGGCTAAATACTTGAGCAAGTGCTCCGTCACAGGACACCCCAGCAACATCGACCGCGCGCACCGAGGAAAACACTCGGTGATCGTACGGAACTGCGCGCTCGTATTGTGTGTAGCAAACCCGCCTCATTCTCGCACAGACCCTCACAGACATGCACACTAACAGTACACAGAGTACCCCCTCCCCGCTATGGAATGTGCCCGCGGCGAGTCACGGTTTGTCCAACAGAACAATAATTTTAACATTAAAAAAAAAGAAAAAGACTGGCAGACAGAGAACACAACACAAGAAATCGAAAAGAGCGGACGGCGATGCGCGCAGGCAGCCAAGCAAAGCCCTTTCTTCTCCAAACAACACAGTCGACCAGCCGATGCGGACAGATCACTCTTCTGACTTGCTCCTGGGCTCGGCCTCCACCGTGTTGGCGGCCTCCACCGTGTTGGCGGCCTCCGTGTCCGAGTCCTCGTCGGGGCCCAGCTCGTAGTCGTCCACGTCCGAGGTCAGGTCCGCCCCGCCCCTCATGGGGCTCATGTCCAGCGCCTTCTCCTCCGCCTCCACCAGGATCTCGTACGTCAGGAGTTCTGCCGGGCGGAGAAAAAGAGCCGGGTGTAAAATATATACAAAAAGAACAATTTCAACTTACGGCGGACAAGTTGTTTTTGAGCTTTCCGTACCTGGATCGTCCTTGGAGGAGGCGACGAGGCCGTACTGGTCCAGCAGCTCGAAGCAGACGCCGTTGGTCCAGCCGAAGCCGGCCTGCGGGGCGTACTCGCCGCCCCCGCCGCAGCGGCCCACCACCTCCACCTCGTACTGCAGGGCCGCCAAAAACAAAACGGATAGTTAGACAAGAGCTTAGGACGGGGCGATGCGATCGCGCGCGCACGCACGCACACACACACACACACACACGCACCTTCTCGAACATCTGCTTGTGGTCCGAGTAGCCCTTGAAGTTGGCGGCCAGCCACCGCCTCGCCAGCTCCAGGGCGAGCCGCTGCGCGCCGGCGTCGCCCGTCAGGTGCAGCCCCTGCAGCAGCATGCCCTGCAGCGGCGCCCAGCAGTTGGGGAAGTCCCACTGCTCGCCCGTCTGCATCAGCGACGTCGGGGTGCCTCCTGCGGGAGAGAGAAAGAGAGAGAGAGACATGTCGTCAGCGCCCGCCGAGTCGAGGGTAGGGTTTCTAGCCCGGGAAATATTAAAATTAAATTTTCAGAATTATTTTTTTTTTGGCACGCTGATGCTCACCCAGGTACTTGAGGACGCCGGTGTTGAAGAGGTAGCGCATGGTGGCGCGCGCGATCTCGGGCGCCTGGTGCTCGTCGTAGCAGCGCGTCCACAGCGGCGTCAGGTTCGAGGCGTAGAAGTAGCGGCGCGGCGTGCCGTTGAGCAGGTCGTAGTCCAGCCAGGTGCCCATGTCCGGGTGCCAGAGCACGGCCGTCACCGCCTCCCGGAACTGGTCGGCGGTGGCGCGGTACTCGGCGGCCCGCTCCTCCAGGCCCAGCCGGCTGAAGATCTCCGACAGGCCGACCGCGTTGCCGTACAGGAACGCGTTCAGGTCCACGGGCACGATGTAGCGCGTGTGGAGGTCCCCCAGCGTACCTGAGAGGAGAGAGGGAGCGTGCGTGAGCGACGGCAACGTCAAAAGGGCAGCCAAGTGTAGACAGTCACTCGAATTTTGTCCAGGACAAGGTCTGGAAAAATCTAATTCTGACGTTAACTCTAGTCCCGAAATTTTCAAGGATATTTCCCCCAAAAAAATCCGAAATTTTCGGAAAATTTGTAAAATTATCTGAAACAATTGATTTTTTCCGGAAATTTCATCGAAATTCTCGGAGAATCCCTAATCTTAGCACAAGTCTGCGCCCCGAGTGAGGGAGATTTTCAGATAAGCCCCCACCTCCGTTGGTGCCGTCGTGGATGACCCAGCGGCTCGAGAAGTCCCAGCCGGTGGCCGCCGCCGACTTGATGTCCCAGTACAGGTGCTGCTTCTCCTCGTCGGTCGCCAGGTGGTTGGCCGTCAGCACGTCCTCCCTGCGGGCCGAGGTCAGGGTGAGAAACAAACGAGAGCGCAACGCGCGCGCGAAATTCAAACTGTTGTCGGGTGTCGCACCTGTAGGATTCCGGCCGCGGCCCGTCAGAGGGGGAGAAGTAGCGGGCGAGCTTGTACGTCTTGTTCTTGTGAGTGACCTGCAGAGAGAGAGAGAGAGAGACGCATGAGTGAAGCCGAGCCGGCGCCGCCGTGCGGGGTAGGCAGCCCAACGGCCACCGGGGCCCCCTCCGCGAGTCCCCGGGGGGGCCGCGCCGGGCCGTTACCACCGCGCGTCCCGCGGCGTGTCCTCGACGGGGACGTGCGGGGTCAACCCTGCGGCCGTCGCCGTCCTTTGGCACGGCCCACGGCAAGGGTGCGGTATTGGCAGTCATAACGTGGTCGCCGGCCATAAACCGATTCTCTCTTCCGGACGCGGACGAGAGGGTCCCCCGCCGCTGTTCCCGCCGCCGGCCCCGGTGGCCGCGGTACCATGTGGCGGTCACCAGCCCCTTCCCCGCCCGGCCAGCACCAGGCACACGCCGGGCCACGCGCCGGGCCACGCGCCGGGCCACGCGCCGGGCCACGCGCCGGCCGGGTGCCCGCACTGCCAGTGCAGGCAGCCGCAGACAGCCACACTCGTGCTAATGCGCACGCGCGGGCCCCCCGGCGGGAGCCGCTCACAGCCAACACACTCCCGGGGCCGGGGCCGGGCGGGCAGCGATCCATGTTTATAGTGCATTATTTTTTAGGATCTAGGATTTCTAGTCCCGAAACATTCGGGGGAAAAAATCCAGAATCTTTTAGAAATAATATTTAAAAATTAAAAAAAAAAACAACGAAATTTTTAAAAAAGTCTGGATTTTTTTCTATTTCTAGTGTGCACTCACGTCCACTATGGCGTTGTTCATCCAGAACTTGAACTCCCTCTCGATGACGTCGATGTTCTCGCGGACGAAGTCCAGGTCGCCCGAGTGCTGCAGGTAGGCCCGCACCATGGGCACCAGCAGCGGCGGCTGCGACCGCTGGTCGTAGTACACGCGGCTGCCGTTGGGCACGAAGCCCAGCCGCTTCACCAGGCACAGCAGGTTCTCAATCACCCCCTGCGGGAATAATGCGCACATTCATTATTCGCAGTCCCCCTCGGAGACGACTGTGCGGTGTGTTGTGGAAATAATGAGTTTGCCTCTCGACGCCCACTTGTGACGGCGCGACATCGCAGACGTCACAGCCACGACGGCTTACGCAAACTGTGAGCAGGCAGCGTGTACAGGTGGGGGAGAGGAAGGATAGAAACGAGAGAGAATGTGGGCCACCACAACAGGCCATCCGCGGGCGGTACCGATAGAAGCGGATAGAACAGCCAGCGGCTCGCTCCAAATCAGTGCCGGCTAATCGCGGGCTCAGCCGATATCAATGCAGAAGCCTTTTCAAAAGTTTTCAAAGAGATCTCTTGGCAAAGACCCGCCCAGCACCCAGACGCCGGTCCCAGCTAGACTGGGTGTACCATAGAGTGTACCGAGGGACTCTCACTTGCACCGCGAGCAGGTACGTATCACTATAGCTCGGTTTTGAAATTCAAAGCGAGAGGGCTATGAGAAAACTGCGTATACGAATCGCGCGATTTAGCATACATTCAAGTCACGGAAACGTGTATACAAGGGGCACGGCAGGGGGGTCAAACTGTACTGTTAGAATCCTTTCTAGATTTTTTTTCCAGAAAATTGCATGTTATAGAATTTTTCGCGGACGTCTAGCAATTGGTTTTCAAACAGGGAATTTCCTAACAACGAAAATGTTTTGCGGGGGAGAGCGCGTTTTAAGTGCCGGAAATTACAAAAATAACAAACAAGGCCCCCTTCCGCATTTTCTCGGAGATTTACAAAAAACGTTGTTGTAAAGACAGAGGTTCCTCGGGCACTCACCCTGACGCTGGAGCGCATGTCGCAGAGCAGCATGCCCTGCACGATCCAGTACGTGTCCCAGTAGTAGATCTCGCGGAAGCGGCCGCCGGGCACCACGAAGCCGTTGGGCACGTACAGCAGCGAGTACAGCTGCGGGTTGTCCCGCACGTCCTCTTTCATGCGCCGCCCCAGCACCTTCCACAGCGCGTTCAGGTCCGAGGCCCAGGCGCGGAAGTCCTCGTCGGCGATGCGGCCCAGGATGGAGGGCGACTCCACCCAGTCCGGCGGCGTCCACTCCTCCAGCTCGTCGCCATCCTGGAGGGGGTCAGACGAGGCGGCGGTTAGCAGGGGGCAGGGGGGCGGGGGTGCACTGCACGGCCTTCGTACACAACGACCGACGGAGGAAAACGCGAATTTCGAGAGAAAAAAAATAATCTGAGGAATACGAGAAGTGAAGGCGCAGAGCGGAATCGCCTTCTGCGTCAGTGTCGTTGTGTAATTTAGCCAGCACCGTCCATTACGTATTGTGGTGGTAGAGAGGGAGAGAGACGGAGAGAACCAAGGTAGTCATTACAGTCCACGGGCTCAAATGCCGATTCTTGCTAGCTTCTCTTCTTTTTTTTTATTTCATCGCCTTTAGAAACTTTGCGGCAGACAAACCGGGTACAATGACGAGGCCTTGGTCCGTCTCCTCTCCCCCCCCCCCCTCTCCCTCTAGTCAGACCAGACCCCCAATGCGTCCACTCCATTCACGCCCCAGTCAGTACATTCAAGGCGGAGCGGCGACAGGTAAACAGAAAGCTGCCACACTCTGTCGCCGTGCACAGCGGCGAGCGGGTGTGCGGCCGGAGCGTGCCCGGCTACACTACACGGCGTCCAGAGCAGAAGGCCAGGCCGTTTTCAAAGCGCAAAAATGGTGGACACGGGCGGCGTGCGCGAACATCGCAGAGCGACAACCGCGGCGGCGGCCGCACTTATCAACCCGCAAAGTCGAGCAGCACAGCAAGCGTTTGGAGGTCTAGCGGCGGCAGCAGCGACGGCGGCACGGACTGCCTGCGCGCGCGGCCGCTCGTAAAATGAAGAATCCTAGAGAAAGGTCAGCAGGTGGGTGGCGGGCCTTCAGGTGGTGTGGGGGGCGGCTGACATTTCTGCCAAAACTGCCGTCAGGATGGGGGGGGGGGGGGGGGAGGTCTTCGTCACGGGTCCGTAGGGTTTCTAGTCCCGAGATTTTCAAATTTCGTAAAAAAAAAACTAGAATTTAAAAAATGTCAAAATTTTTCGCAACAAAATTTTTTTTAATCCGAATTGTTTGGAAAATTTGTAAAAATTTAAAAATGTTATCAATGTTTTTTTTTTAATTTCCTCGAAATTTTCGGGACTAGATACCCCTACCGGGGGCCCGCGCCGCGGGCAGGGTCGGCTCCCATATGACGACCGCCGCGCATCCTTTTCAGAGCCTGCGGTGCGGTGCGGTGCGGTGCGGTGCGCGGCGGGCGGAACCCGCATATCCAGGACGCGATGACCCCCCACCGCCTGTTCTGCTATTTCTGTTACGGGCCGAATGAAAATAGGAATTTATGGGCAGCGCTAGTTAGTTGTGGCGGGGGCGGGACGCCGGCGGTGATAACCAACACCATGTGCCGCGCGGCCCCCGCGGACCGATCCAGCGAAGCCGCCCGCAGTGAGAGCCGAGGGGGGGGGGGGGGCAAAGGAACATTACACACACGACGACACGAGCTGATTCACAAGTGCGCCGCGTATCCTTTTTTAAAGTCAGGGAAAGCTCCCAACGAACGCACCAAAGAGCATGCAGTGAAAGCAACCGGTATTTTTTTATTTCCAAGGCCGCCGCAAACCGCATGCCAGCATGCAAAGATTAAAATTAACGCTGCAAAAAAAATAACTAAACTAAAACAGGTAAGGAGAAGGGTTGGATAGATCTTCGGTCTTCCAGAGGGATATTACGACACAACGAAGGGCTCCAGGAGCAGAGTACGCTGTGCACAGCATCGCTGCCCCGCAGCGTTGTGGGACCGTCATTCAAACTCCTTGATGACGAGGCCGTAAACCACGGCATTACGGAGGGGACGCCGCCGCCTCTGAATGACACCTCGTCCCATCCCGTCCCGATCCCATCCCGATCCTATCCCATCCAAGATGCTCCCGGCGGCCTTTGTCTCGTAATGACAGAGGGATATTATTGGAGGAGAGAGAGAGAGAGAGAGAGAGAGAGAGAGAGAGAGAGAGAGAGACAGACGCGCGCTCGGTCATGGCCTGGCCGTCCCCGAGTCCGCCCGATGCAGTGCACTCTAGGTCTTTGCGGCGGCGCCCCCACGGCGCCTGCGGGCGGAGGGGTAGGCCGGCCCGCACGGCACCGGCGCGCTGCACGCCTCCACACTGCCTACCCGGCAGGGGGCCTCCGCTCCCTCCTGCCCCTGCCGGCCGGCCCATCACCCGCTCACGTGTCCCCCACCTCTCCGCAAAGCCGCCGCTGTTATACTCTATACAATAATAGCATATCACGTCCTTCGTGAGCCGCGGCGTTTGTGCCGAAGCGAGTGAGCCGATGTCGAGAGGCGCAGCGCGGCGCGGCGCAGCACGGCACAGCCCGAGTGTACTGCTCACTCGTGTACGCGTGCGTCCCCAGTGTCACCGTCGGCAGCCAGCTGTGCGACACGTGACGGGCCCGGCGGAGCGGGGCGGAGCGCAGAGCAGGCCGTGCCGGACACACCGGACGCTTACTGCGTAATCGCTTATTTTCTCCCTGCTCTCTCTCTCTCTCTCTCTCTCTCTCTCGCACTCCCTAATAGTTGAATATTTGAAACTCCTCTCGCCGTGGTGACCCGCTCGTAATAATTTCTAACTACAAGTCACCTGTCTGCACACAGGTCCCCTAGCCCTATCCGCCCCTCCCAGGTGTTTTCCCCGGCTCGTGGTCTCCGTCTGTCTTCCCCCCGCCGCGCTCGCGCTCGCTGCGTGATTGGGTCGTACACCCGTTCAATACACCTTTGCGGCTGATAAGCCACACGGAGGGGGTTGGCGGCGGCGATCAGAGATAGCGCGGCTGTTTACAGAGCGGTGTCGCCGCCTCCAAACAGGGCGAGACGGAGCGCCGCGGCAGGCGAGGGCGCAAGTGGGGCACGGCGGCGTTCCCAGACAGCGGGAGGAGCGCTGGGGCGACACCGGCGGACGACCGGTCAATGGACACGGACACGTGTGCGCGGGCAGAGCCGAGCCGGGCCGAGCCGGCAGCGGGCCCGGGCCCAGGGGCGTCCCTAGCACAGCGGGCAGTCACAGCAAAAGCGGACTAAAGCTGCATGTGCGGCCAGCAGCAGCACCCGCTCACCAGAAATAAATGTGTCACAATGAGGACAAAAACCCCCACCGCGGCGCGGGCCGGGCCTCAAATAGTTTAGGTGACAGCTTTTATGTCTTGTGTGGGTTCCTTCCTTTCTTTCTCTTGCTCTCTCTCTCTCTCTCTCTCTCCCTCTCTCTCTTTCTCTCAAAGTGCACCTGTAGTCCTCGCACTCCCTCGCCCCACACGGGTGCGAAAGACATACGGTTTAAGCACTTGCTGCTCAGCCTACTCTGGTGGCCGCCGCCGCCCCTGCCCGGGGAGGTGGCGTGGTGGAGGTGAGAAACAGTCGGCACGCGACACACACTATTTCAGGGAGTGACAATAGGCGGGGTGGGGCGGGGCGGGGCAGCAGGTGAGGCTAGAGGCTAGAGGACCTCCCACGCTGACGCTGGGAGGTCCGCGCGTCCGTCCGCCCACCTCAGCGCTCAGACCGCCACGCCACGCCACGCCCTCCGCGGCACACAAACTTGTAAACAACAACAAGGTTGCGCCGTGGGGGGGGGGGGGGGGGGGTCATCGGGGTCCTGCCGTGAGGACGCCACCACCGCCGCCGTCCCCGATGCACACCGGCGGGGTGAGCAGATGACGGCGCCGCCGGCCGAGCCTCGGTCCGGAAACGCTGCCGGCTCTGCGACGCTGAGAGCCGAGGAGTCACGTAGCGGCCGGGCGGGGGTCTCAGGGCCACGGAGGGTGGGGCGGAGGGGAGGGCAATGGAAGGGTCAGGGCGCCGCCGCCGCCGCCGCCGCCGCCGCCACCACCACCACACGCTGACGCCACGCCGGCGCGACGCCCTGGCGGCGGCGACGGTCGACACGACCACGGCCATGCAAGGCAAAGGCAAGTCTGGCGGGCGGCTGTGGTTTCGCACTTGTTTCCACTCGCGTTTTTTTTTTTTGGCTCGTACTGTACAACGCCGATTTTTCAAAAGCCGCTTCTAGAGACACGACTCCGTCACCGCCGCCGCCGCCGCCGCCATGACGTCCGCTCTCTCACAGAGGCGCAGGACTGTTCGCGGTCCTGTCTGTCTGTCTGTCTGTCTGTCTGTCTGTCGATGACGTCCGAAATATTATCGAGCCCGCCGCTCAGTCGCCGCCCTCGCCTCGCCGCCACGAGCGCCCCGTTTTGGGGGCGGTGCAGACGTTTCTGCCGGTACTGTACCCCCCCGGGACTGACTGCGTACCAGTGTTGGTACTACACCCGAGTCTCGTGTTACTTTTCGCCTTTTGGCCTTCTGAAACCCGCCGACGTTGCTGCGGCGGCGGAGCCGGGCGGAGCCGAGCGGAGCTCCGGGTTGCCTCTCCGTCGCGACGTGCGAACACGAGACGCAGACCTGCGCAGACGGCGAGGTGTCGGGTCTCCTCCGCCGACCCCGCCGCGGCCGCGCACCGTGTGTGTCTGTCTGTGTGTGTGTGTGTCTGTGTGTGTGTGTGCGTGTGTGCGTGTGCGTGTGTGTGTGTGTGTGCGTGTGCGTGTGTACGCCGCGCGGTGCGGCACGGCCTCGCCCTTGTCCTTACGGCGGAAAGTGCAAGTGGAGCGGGTGACGCCGCGGTGACGTCCCGCGAGGAGCTCGTTGTCGCCCCCCCCCCCCTCCTGCAGAGGGGGAGCGGTCGCGTAAAATTAGAAAGGCAGAGGAGGCACGCGGTGCGACATCCCCGTCCCCGGGAGGTGTGGTCCTCTGACGTCAATCAAGGACCAAAACGCGTCTCTCTCTCTCTCTCTCTCTCTCTCTCTCTCTCTCTCTCTCTCTCTCTCTCTCTCTCCCCCTCCCTCCCCTCCCGGACTGGAAGTTTTCGGGCAGGTGCAGCATCAGGCGCACTGCCACAGCGTCGTATCGTCCCCCTGCCCTCACGATGTTACCTTGCTGATAACAGAGGAGCAGCAGGACACCGCGCACCGCATGGCGTAACTGATAACACGGATAGGGAGGGCCTCGAAAAAAAAAAACCCTTCCGCGCCCGGCGGCCCCGGCGGCCCCGGCGCGCGAGTCCCCCGCAGTGCCCGCCGAAAGTGTTAATTTAATTACTCCGACAGCGGCAGGCGGGCCGGCAGCACCGGGCCGCTCCGCTGCCGCGCCGCGATAGAGCTTCGCGAGCTTCGCGAGCTTCGCGAGCTTCGCTGCCTCGGATTCGCACCTCGCCGGGTGTGGTGCCCGGGCAGGGCTCGTGGGAGGGGCCGCGGGTACTGCAGGCTGTTAGCACATATGGAGCCCGCCGAGCGCCGCCACAAAACAAACACGCCACACGACGAGATTTAGATCGGAGCCCGCCCCTCCCCCCCCCCTCCTCCGTCATTCCCCAAAATCAGCCGAGCTTAAATAAAAATAACGGCCATTAAGTACAAAAGAACTCGCACGCCTGCGGTGCAGTAATCAAGCGAAAATAAAATAAAAATGAGCACGACAAGAGTTAACTACAGGACAGGCACACCACGCCCAGGGCCAGCACCCATGCCGCACTCACCTCGAAGGACTGGTCCACGAAGGCCACGACCTGCTCGCGGGTGGGCGCGCCGCCCGTGTCGCGCAGCAGCTCCTGGAAGCTGCGGATCGCCTCCTCGGGCGAGTTCTTGACCTTCTTGTCGACGAACGTCTTGGAGTCCGGGTAGACGCCGGCCAGCTGCACGACGCGCAGCAGGTCCCCCTGGCAGACGACGGCGCTGCAGACGAGGCAGGTGGGTGGCTTTGAGGAGGAGAGGTGGATGGGCGGGCCCTCGACGCCGAACGCGGAGGGGGAGAAGCGGCGCGAGCCGCAGCACTTGCACACGGACACGGCCCCCGGCGGCACGCCCAGCGCGGCCAGGTCCGGCTCCGCGGGGTCCCGCCGCATCTCCTCGCGGCTGGGGTGCCGGCAGCACTTGGACACGCCCCGGGCCGTCTTGTTGTTGGTGAACTTGAGCACTGGGATTTTGGAGGCTTTGAGCATGGCGAGCGACTCCTGGCAGACCTCGTTCACCTCCGAGTAGCGCCGCATGCGCCCCACCTTGGGGTTGCCGATGGAGGCCACGTTGACGGAGAAGCGGCGGATGCGGGGCCGCGGGTCGGGGCGCGCCGACGACTCGGACGCGCGGCGGGAGCGCGCCGCGGCCGCCGACGAGGACATGCAGACCACCGACATCTTGCGCGCCTTGGGGGTGGCGGCGCCGCTGCGGGTGACGCCGGCCGCGGCGCCCTCGGGGCTCTCCGGGCTCTGTTCGTCGTGGTGGTGGTGCACGTGCGCGAACACGGAGGAGCAGTCCGACAGCTGACGCGACAGCATGCCGCTGCGGGGGACGGCCTCGGACACGCCGGACCCGTCCGACAGGCGGCGCGGCCGCGGCAGCGGGGCGTTCTCCAGCGCCTGCACCAGGGCGTCGGCGTTGAACGAGCCGCGGCGGGAGGCGGCCGCGCTCACCGAGTCGGGCAGCGCGTCGTCGTACACCGAGTCCCTGGAGTGGCACCGGGACAGGGTGCGCGCGGGCGTGTGCGTGCCGGTGCCGTGGCCGACGTCCACGGCCTCCAGGTCCAGCGGGGCATCCTCGGGCACGTCGGGCAGGTCCGGGGCCTTGAGCACGGGCTCGAACTCCGTGACGGCCGCGTCCTCCGGTATGGGCTGGAACTCGGGCTCCTTGAGCAGCGTCGGCACGTCGGGCATGTCCGGCGCCCGCTGCGCCTCCGAGATGTTCTTCCGCAGCTCGGCGGGCTGCGCGGCCGCGACCGCAGCCTCCACCGCAGCCGAGGCCGCCTCCGCCTCCAGGCTCTTGACGTCGTCCTCCATGATCAGCTTCTCATGCACGCTCTCCAAAATCCCAGGGCCAGGCGCTGGCGGCGACTGGCTGTCTAGGTCTGCAACCAGAGGCTGTTGCTTTGGGGGCGGCGACGGCGGCGCGGGGGCGGGGACGTGGGCGTGCTGCTCTGGCATGGTCACGGCCGGCGCTGGGGGCGGCACTGGGGGCAGCACGGGGGGCGGGGCATCCGCCCCAACGGGGGAACTCGCGAACACCGGGGACTAAAAGCGTCCGACGCGCGCCAACAGTTCGGCTGTCTCTCCCGGCTCGTCACTGCGCGGCACGGCGCTCGCGGACTGCAGGCTCCTGACGTCGCGTCGCGTCTCGCGTCTGGCTGCCTCTGGCTGCCTCTGGCAGTGGCGGGGCGCGGGGCGGTCTGACCAGGCCAGGTGTGGGCCGGCTCAGCCCGGCTCGGCTCACTGGGCCCCGCGCCGCCGCCGCCACCGCCGCGCCCGGGCCCATGGCACCGCATGGCAGCCTGACGACGCAGCCCCCTCCCCTCCCCTCCCCTCCCGCGGGTCGTCTAGTCGCAGCGTAGCGCTGCCAACTGCCAGGCGGTGGGCGACGCCGGCTGCCGATGGCACCCGAACACAGGCCGGGCCGCCGCTGCTGGGGGCCGCGACGCGCAAAAACAATGCGGGAACAGAACGGCCGGCGGAAGCCGCGGCCAAGAAAAGGCTGCTGGCCGGCGGCCACCGCGGGGGGCAGGAAGGGTCCGCGGTGGCGGCTGAAGGCCGCGCCCTGCCGACGACGGCCACTGCCGGACGCCGGGGTTCGATCCCGCGCCCGGTCAACGACCCCACGGCCAAGGACTGACTAACTCGCTCCGCTGCCGGTGGTCGACGTGCAGGTGTCAGCGCCTCCCCCCCCCCCCCCCCACGCGTGCCTTGCGTGCTCTCTCGTCACCGCCCCTTCGATCTTACACCGCGGACGCAGACCCCCGTGTCATCACGGTCCCGCGTCACTCGCGCCCCAAACCCCGCTCCCGCGCTGCCGTCGCCTTCGCCGCCAAAGTCAACAGGTCTGCCTCTCCCCTCTTCTCCAGCTCTCTCTCTCTCTCTCCCTCAGCTGGAGAGAGGCCGGCACCTCCTCCGGTGCCTCCGGGACGCGTCCGTGTGCCGAGCGCCGAGCTCGCGTTGCTCCGCCTGGAGAAGGCCTCTGCCCGGCCGGGGTTGGTTAGTAGACAGCTGGGTTGGTTAGAATAAAACAGACACAGACGAGAGACAGGGGATGAGGTAAAGGGGGGGGGGCGGGGAAGGGAGGACATGGCCGTCATAAGGCAACGGGGCGTGGGCGTCGAGGGTCCAGAAACAAACCAGGAGGACCCGTTGGGTCAGAAGTTCACGACAAACACCTCCACCGACCGATTTGCACATCAAGTGCCTCTCTCCGCCACACAACATGGGGGGGGGGGGGGGGAGACATAGTGATCCATCTCGCGATAAGAGAGCTCGCCTCATGCAATGATCATTCTTAAAGGCGAGGCTCCCGCCTAGCAGTCGCGACACTCATGCACGCAGACGGAAAACTTTTCAGGAATCAGAGGTGGTTCGCGGGATGGACCGCAACCTTATTACTGTAGGTGATGCTGGCGCCCACTCGCATGCACAGCCCCGCCCGGCATACCTGTGCTTGAGCCAGGTGAGGGGCTCCCACTGCAGCTGCTGCAGCTGCGCCGGCTCTGCAGCTGCAGCTGCGGCCCGCTCCTCAGCGGCCTGCGCGTCGGCGCCCTGCTTCGTGGACGGAGGCGGCGGCGGCGGGGCTACCGGGTAGTCGACGCTGCCATGCGATCCGCTGCAACAACGGGGGTAAAACTCGGTCAGCGATTTCGGCACAGTCTTCATCAGGGGGTCGTGCACATTTTTTTTTGTGAAAATATCTGAAATAAAATTGACTTTTTTTCCCGAAAATTTCCTAAAAATTCTCGCAAGTGAAATAAATTTTTAGAGAAAATGTCGCTAGCGTTTTCTTGTACAAAGACGCGGTAAAAAAAATCGCATTTTAATTTTTTCGGTGTAATCCCGATGGCGCCAGGTGGCGTCATCGCATCGGTTCTCGAGGACCCGCTCCCGGCGGCCCGGACGCGGTCCTGACGACACAAGAGATGCGTGACGGTGCAGGCGGCGCCATGACCAGCACCATGACGCGGTCCCTTCCCCCGATAGCACAGCGCCGCCGCGGGTTACTAAGTGTTCGGCAGCGGCAGGAGGGATTTATAATAAATGGGGGCCGTTGAAGTGGCCAGGCAGCAGTACAGTAGAGCACCCAGAGGAGGACGCGCATTAACCATATTCCTGAAATGAGATTTGAAATGAACAATTTCGGGCACGAATGTAAGACAGTTCAGGGGGGAAAAAATCACAGTTCGTGCTGGAAATTTCCCTCGTTCGGGAATTTTTCAAAAGACTTTTGCTACAGTGATGAAGGCTCGGGGAGCATCAGTGTTGCCGCGTGGCACGTGGTCCTAGAGGAGGTCCCTCCTGCTATGAAATAGCGGCGGCGGCGCGGAGCGTGGCCACCTGGCAAACAACACGGCGGCGCCGCAAACACAGCGAAAACAAAAACTTGGTGGAAAACTTCCTTGGCCGGCCCCGTTAAGGTTATTCCGCTTCCGATGTTGTCGCGGCAAAGCCCCAAGCGGCGGCGGCCACGTCCTTTTCAGACTCGCGTCATCGATGACGACGCGCCGCTGTGAGCGGGACACCCAGGAGGAGGAGGACGAGGACGAGGAGGAGGAGGAGGAGGAGGAGGAGGAGGAGGAGGAGGAGGAGGAGGAGGCAGGAAGGCAGCCGCAGCCGCCCGCCCGACCCGACGCCGCAGCGGCACCCGCAGCCGCGGGCCGTAGGCCGTGCGCCAGGCAGTACTGTAGGCGTGGCTGCCTACCCTCCGGGCTGCTGCCGCCAGCCGCGCCGAACACCACTTCCTTCGTAGCTCTAGCTCTGTCTCTGTCGCACTAGTGGGGCGTGCCCCATGTGTGTGTTAGACAGCGAGAGAGAGAGAGAGAGAGAGAGGGAGATAGCGAGAGGTTATTGAGCCCCCCCCCCCCCGTACAGGTCACGCTTTTAGCTCCCCAACGCCCTCCCCTAGAGGTCAGCGAAAACCCCCTGTAAGCGATTCACCACTTCAGCGTCAGCCTACCCTGCAGGACTGCATGCTCTTTCTCTCTTCCTCCTCGCAGTCCGTCCATGCTCTGTTTACATGCACTCCCCCCCCCCCCCCCCCGGCGGGGTCTCTTATCGACATATCAGGGGGGATGTAAAACGGACACGCGTGGGATGGACGCCAATCTCTACGCACGCACACACATTCACATCACACACACACACACACACACACAGACGCGCGCGCGACCCGCAGCCGCCGTCGCGGAAAGGCCAGAAGAGGTCATGAATGCAGTGCAGGCGAGCCGACATGAGGGAGAGGGGTGGGGGAGGGAGGGTAGCTAGGAAAGCGGTCGCTAACGCAACAACAACAACAGCGAGTCGGTTATATCATATCGCGTGTGCATCGAACCCGCTCGGGGACTGGCTGGGCACGCGATTTCATTCTTATTTTCCCGTCGAGGAAAAGTCTGGAAGTTTGGGGGGTTGGAGTCTAGGGGAGGCGGGCGCGGCGGCGGCGCGGGGGTCGGGTCCCACGGTCCGGCCCGGCCCTGGCCCGGCCTTCCCGCAGTGGCCGTACGGCGGCGGCGGCATGGCGCCAGCAAGGCTGTCTTTATTTAGGTCACGGCCAAACAAAACGTGGCGCGTGGAAGCGCTGTAGGGAAACGCTCTTTCAGACCATTTCAGACGCCCCCACCCCTTCCCCCTCCCCACCCCAAAGCGATCTGATCTGACGGAGAGGATGTTCTGTTGGCGATAACCATTTTTTTTTTTTGCGATTCATCGATCCCTCAACGCGACGACTGTGCTACTAATTAATTATCATCACCATCTTCATTTATTTATCTTTTTTTTTGTCAGGGGTGAGGCTCATCGTCGTGCCATCCGTATTGCCAGCTTATGCCCGCTCCCCCGCCCCCCCACGCAACACACTGTACTAATATCGCTGGTCGGCGAGCAGTGAGTAAGAATCGCAGATCGGCAGGATGTAGCCTCAAAGTCGCGCCGGGCCGCAATTTGAGTCGCACTTTGTACTCTTCGCCCGCCCCCCCGTGTCGAGTGGCCGCGAGGTTTACCAACTGGTGCCCCCTGTCGCCGCACTGTACACATCCTTTTGGTCCCGCTGTACGACCTATTTTTATACCCTCGCGTACTGCTGTTGCCAGATTATTATTATTTTTTAACATTTTTGGGTGAAGATGACACTCCAGCCAAATTTCGGGCGCGGCAAGATAGTGGCGTCCCGCGGTGCTCGCGAAAGTGCCGAGGACGCATCGGCCGCCTGGGCCTCGCTAGAGAGTCGGTTTTGACGCCGCCCCCATCTGTCATCCTGAGTCATCGCCTCCGCCGAGACTTCGAGAGGTTATGGAGCTGTAAACACGAGCCTCGGCACTCTGGCAGAGACCAAACCGCGGCGGCCGGGCGCTCGGCGGTACCGAACAGAGGGGGTTGTCGGACCCCGGCATTCTCGCTCTTTTCTACTGATATTTGATGGTCAATGCAGCACGATTACGGGCTGCGAGCGCGTGCCCTGTTAACCTGGCATTTGATTGTCATCGGGGGAACTTCCCACCCCGATGACTCAACTGCCGCGAATGCGCTAGTGAGCTATTTTTTATACGGATGATCGAAGCTCGTAAAGCCATCGGCGCAGGAATAAATCGGGCACACTTATGGAGAAGAAAATGAGACTTACGTCTGTAGTTTCCTCTCTTGGATCCTTATGTAGTGGTTGTCAATCCGCAGAACCTTGACGAGCTTGACGCACTGCTCCAGCGGCTCCTTGTGGATCAACCAGTTCACCCTCCCAAACATTCCAGGGGTCTGCAATACCTATTTCAGCGAAATTCGACCCTTCATGGTCCACAACCGATCACGATCTTTGCTTCTGCTAGAACGGATTGCAGCAGACAGAAAATAATTAACCCCCTTCTTTTGTTTTTACGGGCGAGTCGTGCGTCAGCTGTTGGCAATGGTAGCGGTGTATGGGATACTGTCAGCCATTGGAATACAAATTTAGTGATTTATTCAACGCAAATTGTGTAACAGCCTTCAAAAACTTTCTCCTTTGACAACAGTACTCTTTACGCGTCGTATACGCCATATAAGGGTTTGGCGTCCCTTCCAAATCGAAATGGGCAGCGAGTTTATGCAAGAGTGCTAGGTTAGGTCGCCCTAGGTTCTTTCTTAGTTACCAGGGACCTGCCTTTTCTTCAGTATTCCAGATCAGCATCTGCTCATCATTATGAGACAGATTGTGGTGAGACTGCTGTTGAGGCAGTCTCTTGTGCCGGCAGCCGGTGTGTCTGGCTCTGGCAGGGCGTTCTTGCCGTGTACCCGACTGAATGGTGCTCTGCCAGCACAGAGGCATTTCCAGACGTGTACTGGGGCACAGGGCACCAATAAGAAACAAACACAAGGTGACATGGATGAAGAGGAGCGCGACGAGTATGACCAGCGCGAAGAAGCCAGGAGGCATGCCTTATCAACGGATACATTTTTCAATTCAAAGGAGAGGAATAAAGAAACGTTTGAAGTTATGCTAGAAATTTTTAAAGAAGACAATCATAACCGGAGAGGTGTTGTAGAATTTATTTACGCTGCCATGGAACACATGGAAGATTACAATGTGTCATATGATTTGTCCACATATAAGAAAATGATCCAATTACTACCAGAGGGCAAGTATGTTCCTGAAAACATGTATCAAGAGGAGTTTTATCACTATCCTAAACAGCAAGACTGTATCCTTAGGCTTTTAGACAGAATGGAGGGCAAAGGTATGATAACATGAAATATGTGTTGAATGAAATGTGATAACCACAACTTATTGGTTCTATTTTCGTGTAGGTGTGTGTCCAGACAAAGATATGGTCAATATACTGAAGAGAATATTTGGACCAACAGGACATCCTGTTAGAAAAGTTTGGAGACAACTTTATTGGTTTCCCAAATTTAAAAATGCAAATCCTTGGCCAGTTCCTTTTCCTCCAATTAATGATCGATTTCTACTTGCAAAGTTAGCCGTTGAACGAATAGTCAGTGTTGATGCCCAGTCTATAGTTTCAGTGTGGGAGGTAACGTATGTTTATTATCGGTAGTTTTTACATGTGTACTTTGGATCTTGGTTCTAATAAGATGCCTTTCATCATGTCTCTTTTTTATAGAGCAAATCAGTACCAGATGCAGTTGATGACACTTTTATTATCAGTGGACAGAGTCCTTCACAGAAAAAACTTCTTGCTGAGCACCCAGCTACCAAGTCTCTGTATGTGGAAGGACCATTTCCTATATGGGTCGGGAGAGCGTGTATGAATTATTTCCAATTGCGAGCTGATGGTCAAAAATTTGAACAGCCACAACTAGATCCAGATGGTATTGTATTTGGTACTTTTCCAACAATTTATGTGATTTTATTTCGGCTTGCAAGTTAAAATTATTGATAATTTATTTTCCAGATGTAACAAACATTGACAACCCTTTTGTGTTTAAAAAGGCAAGACCCCTCATTGTGAAGCCATCCGTCCATCAGCAAGAGGATGGTACAATATTAGCTGTGTGTGCCACTGGAACATCAAGCCGTGATGCCTTACTTTCATGGATTCGGCTGCTAGAAAAGAATGGAAACCCCGATTTGGAACATATTCCTGTCATATTCTCACTGAAGGCTCCTGTTGGAGATCTTGCTCGCACAGGTGATGGACCTCTTTCAAATGATGACCCTGAGAGAGTCACAGATAAATAGGTGGAGGTAGCCTGGAGGAAATAACGTCTTTTCTAAAAAATTCTTAGCCTTTAATAAAATTCAAAAATATACCAATATGACCATTACAGAGTTTTAACTTCTTTGCAACAGAAATTACAATTGAACCTTTCACACAAGCAACAATTTTCTGGATTTCCTGAAGGACAAGCAAAGGAGTACAGCAGGAGCATGAGAGTATAACAATTTGCTTTGAAAATGGAAAGTGCTTGTTACTGTGCTGGCACGCTTGACACTTTGCTCTTCTCTGAAATTGTCTGAACGAGGTCTTGAAAAACCTTTGCAGCTGGACTATTTGGATTTACAGAAATACAGCTTTTCCCTTTTTCACCACATTCACCAAGAGATGGATCAATAGGTAGCCTACCCAAGAAGGGAACATTAGTAAGGTCCGCAAGTGATTTGCCACCGCCAGAGGAAAATATGTTGGTGCACTCCTGGAAAGACATTTTTGAGAGGTGTCAGTTAGAAATAGTGGAACTGGAGCGTTCAAGATTTTGTTTGAACCATACTTACCGAACATACTGGACAGACAAAGCCGCTTAAATTCTCAAGTACTCCCAGAACTGGAATGTTAGCTTTCTTGCAGAATGACAGCTCCTTCATGCAATCTTCTACCGACACAGCCTGAGAGGTTGTTACCAAAAGTGCTCCATCACAGGGAAGGTCTCTGTGAAATTAAAAATGGTCAAACACATTTGATACGGAAGTGAGAGTATAAGCCCCCAGTTAAGTTTAAAAATAAGATAGCTACTTTAGATTTTCCATCACTGTGATGTGTTCATCAGATGTGCCAGGAGGAGTATCAATAATCAGAAAATCTATATCTTGCCAGTAGACATCTGAGAGAAACTGCTTGATTATGGCTGAAAGTTGACAATCAAAATAAGGAGAAAATCTACCTTAAATTTATTTGGAAAACAGCTCATAAATGTTTTTTTTTGGAAAAGTCATTTATACCATTTTTCTTTGGACCTCTCCATACAACACTATCATCTCTGTCTTTGAGAAGGAACCCAATAGACATCACAGCTAGCCTCTGGTCTGGATCAGCATACACAGGCACCCATCTGTCGACAGAAACAAATTCATTTAATTTGGATTGACTTGGAAATAAGAAATTGTCATGAAGAAATTCGGTACCCTTCAGGACACTGGTGCACATCTTTGCCTTCTAGTTGTAAAAGGTATGGAACACTAGGGCCACACAAATCAACGTCCAGCAAGCCCACCTGAAAATGGAAGAAACCATATGATTACAAACATGACATAATTAACCCTTTTTCTATTTTTCAGCTAAGGGTGATTGTAGAAGAAATTACACTATTATCCTGCTTTAGAGAGACGCTGAAAAGCAATAGCTTAAGGTAAAATGGAGAATTAAAACTTGTGATGAATCTCCACTTCCAGCCTAGCAGAAGATTATGAAACAGTAACCCCACTTGCCACTTACTTTAAATCCAGCTTCTTTCATAGCCAAAGCCAGCTGTGTGCTCACAGTGGATTTTCCAACTCCTCCTTTCCCGGACAAAACCAAGATTATGTGTTTTACACCTGACAGCATCGACATGGTTAAATGCTTTTTTAACACAATCACCTAATCACAACAAGATAAACGTGAACTGTCTGGGGGCTTTCAAAATAAGGTGCGTCAGTGACGTGCGGTGCGAATAATCGTCACTTGCTATTCGCACTCAATGTGGGATCATGGCATAAATATTTGAGTAAAATCTAGAAATTATGAAGAGATATCTAATAAATATCAGTGCCAGTCATTAAGAAACTGAAAAATATATTGCTACTGATTTTTTAAAAAGAATCAAAGAAAACCGAGCCGATGCCGATATGTGGCGCCCTCCTTAAGACCGACGGAGGGAAGTCCAAATAGAAAATACGCGCCAAAGTTTGAACCAGCGACTCTTCGAGCTCCTCGGTATTTGAATCCTATTCTGTAGCCCACGTACTTTTTAGGTCTAAGACGTTCCAAAATCATGCACCAAAGGCAAGGCATATCATATTAAGCATGTGAGGACCACCGCTGTAAGCACGGCCACCACTGCTGCCTCGCCTGCCCTCCTCTGCCCCCTCCGCTGCGCCTGAGTTCCCCTTGCAGCCCACGGACCGTTCAGGACCAGCACCAGTCCTTCCTCAAAGTGCACTCACGAGTGTCACCGGCCCAGAAGTTATATCAGAAATCTCCGACAGTCCCAATCATGGCTTCGTACAGCGGACGCGTTGTCGTGTACGGCGGAAAGGGCGCTCTGGGAGCGGCAGTGGTAAAGCACTTCAAGAATAACAACTGGGTAAGTGTGGGGTGTTGGAAGGCAGGGTCCGGCAGGACCTCTCAGGACACCGTCAACAGGTGGTTTCAAAGCACTTGCAGAACGTCGTGTCGGGGCTTCAGAGTAACAAAGTTCTGCTCTAGACATGTCAGGGTTTAAATATGAAAGGCACCTTAGTTCATCGGATGAGGTTATCTTGGAATCATAACCCTAAAATATGTGGAATCTACAAATGGAGCAGAGCCATCATGCTCTATCCTTGGCTCTAGACAGTAAAGCATGTGTCTTAATTGATGATCGATTGCACCTCACCATAATCTCCTTTCCTTAAATCTGCCATTTACATTTTCATTTCAGTGGGTGGCGTCTATTGACATGAAAGAAATGGAGGATGCTGATGCGAGCATCATCGTGGAACCCAGTGAAAGTTGGACTAATCAGGTACCTAGCGCCTGAATGAAAATTCTCTGAATGCTTTTAATTACTTTTGGTTTTCAACATTATATCTGTTTTTAGGAGAAGCAAGTTCTTTCTAAAGTGGAAGAAGTACTCGGTGGTGAGAAGTTGGAAGCTGTTATTAACGTAGCTGGTGGCTGGGCTGGTGGAAATGCAGGGAACAAAGGTGAGCATAGACAATATTCTAGATCAATGTGTGTATTATCCAATTTCTATTATTATTTGAATAATCCTTACTCTGGTACTTAATTTCAGATTTCATAGCCAATGCAGATCTCATGTGGCGCCAGAGTGTTTGGAGTTCATGCATTTCAGCTGCCATTGCTTCCAAACATTTGAAAGAAGGCGGAATTATTACCTTACCAGGTGCCAAAGCTGCTACTGCAGGAACCCCTGGTAGGAGGCAAATGTCAACTTTACTGAAGTGTCTATAACAAATAGGTCGTTCTTTCCTCAATCTTATTTGTTCAAAGAAAATATTTTAAATTTTAGGTATGATTGGATATGGAATGGCAAAGGCGGCGATTCATCAGCTGACTCAGTCACTTGCTGCACCAAACAGTGGATTACCTAACAATGCATTTGTTGCCTCAATTTTACCTGTCACTTTGGATACACCAATGAACCGCAAATGGATGCCAAAAGCTGACACTTCTACCTGGACCCCCCTCGAATTCATTGCTGAGTAAGCTATTTTTCCACTGGTGAAATACAGTAATTTTAAGTTAATTCTATCATTAATTATACTTTTGTGTTCTCTACAGCCTTTTTATGCAATGGTCCCAAAATAAAGAAAGGCCAGCATCTGGCAGCCTTGTTGGTTTGGTGACCAAGGACGGCCAAACAGAAGCTGTGGTTGTCTAAAGCACTTGTGAGCCTGTTGGCTTCATGTCCTTATTTTATTTAGGAGAACCTAGCAGAGGGGAATGAAGTGATGTGGGGAGAGAACTTTAAATAGTACCTGATGTTAAAATAACTTTTTTTAAGTTGCTGTGAATAAGCTTCACACTCTATGTGGGCCTGATTGCAAAAAGACCATTGTAGAGCTTTGAAACTCCATGAATTGTGAATGACAGTTAAGGATAAGACTGGAATGATGATTAAAGAGCCTTTTATGATTTGAATTATTTTATTTTCAATAATAAATATTCTTTCTATGACTTTCCATACATACAATATTCATAACAAAAATACAATACTTACATACCCTTTTAATTACTATAAAACATTTAACACTTAAATAGTTTTACAATATGTACAAGAGAGACAGAAAACAGAACAAGAAAAGCCAAAAGAAAAGAGCTTGGTACATTGAGAAATTTAGTGGTACATCGTGTATCATCTGCAATTGGTCATTTCTTTATAAAGTAGGAAAATATTTCCAGTTTAAGAAATGAAAATTACAAAAAATCAGTCACTGTGTCAAGGCAGTTGCTAAAGTCATACTGTTTCCAACAACATGAAATGGTCACAGTACCACAAAAAAAGGCAAGAAAATTTGGCACAAGCACCGTGAAAAGACAGTGTTATCAAAATACAGAATCCAAGCTATTCAACTTTTGGAAGACAAAATGTCACTTCAGACTTCATACATTAAAAAGAGGAATTTGTATCACAGCTTATAAGTTTCACTTCAGATCGAAGTGAATTCACAAAGTACAGTAAATATAAAGGGAACAAAATCTACACTCATTCTAATCATCTGCACTATATTCATAAGTGCAAACGAGAAAGAACACTCACTTCTGGTAACACATTCTTCCCAATCATATGTATAAATGTACAAAATTACAAAGAATAAATCAGTCATGTGCTTTGATCATAGATGGATGGGCTACATTCTCTTCAACCGACACAATACAAAATTCCAGAAAGAAATAAATTTCTTAAAACCCTGTTAACTTTCCCATACAGACTGCTCAAATTATTTTTTTCTTCAGGCGAACAAAAATTATGGCAATCATGTTTATCTGTGAATACAAATATAATTTTACATTTGAGACTCACAAAGTTTAGTTCTGACCTATCAAACAAAATTTGCACAAGGAAAACTGCAGGATACATCAAAGAACATAGTCAGAAGACAGAATCCCTGCGCGTGTTTCTAAGACAATCTTAGAGTTAAGGGAGGAACAATGGAATTCCTGCCACTGGATTACATATCACAACAGCATACACAGGACGTATCTTCCCAACATGAATATGTATATTTGGACTTTAGCATAATATTTACAACAGTGCAGGAGTCTTAATTCAACATAACCAGTGAGACTAAAACCAGATCTAGAGTTATGTTGTGTGACGATCCTATAACACCACATGAGACTACAAATTTAAAACAAATAACAAATAACACCACTGAACAAAGAAGACTAGCACTCGCTTCACCAAGCGCTCTCATACAATCATATCACATTGCCCTGTAGGGAAACTCCAGGGAGAGCATGGGAGGCACATTTAAGTGCTTAACTGTCACACTGGATCGGCGGTCTGAATAAGGACAGTCCAGGACCCAACGGCTCAATGACTGCTACCTCTGCCTTAGAATGGATCCGACAGTGAAGTCACGCGTGCCAAACCAAATAGCAATTAATCTTCAAATATCTATAGTCAAAATAATTCGTTTCTCTTATAGGAACCAAGAAGTGGATCAGTCAAATCACCAACACCAAGTGCTAGAAATCGGTGGGTTCGCCCGGCCGGGTGGTAAACAGCACAGGCACCGCCTCCTCTACTTAAAATTGATTTCGACCACGTTGCTATTTCGTTTGGCGTCACTGATCTTCGCATTGCTTCACAGTCAGACGTACGCAGACACGGCGCGACTCGCACTCCCCGTGACTCTCCTCTCCCTCTAGACGTTGGTGGGCGCACCATGGCTGCTGGTGCCGCCGCCGCCGCCGCCCCAGGGCACGAAGGACGCCAGCACCTGCTTGTAGCTCGACTTGGCCGACGGCGTCCCCGACGGCGCCAGCAGCACGTTGCGCTGGCTGTTGATGTTGCGGTGCACGTGGGGCTGCGGGGGCGGGAGGCAGAGGCCCAGGTTGTCTTCCTTGTGCAGGTCCAGCAGGTCGTAGCTGGCCGACGAGTAGTTGAGCTTGGCCAGCGTGTGGTTCTTGGGGGGCGTCGGCGCGGGCAGCGGGCAGTCTAGCCGGTTCACGCCCTGGCCGTGGCTGAGGCCGAGGCCGTGCCCCCAGCCGACCCCCGTGCCGCCGGGCAGGAGGGGCGCCTTCTTGTCGCTCGGGAACGCGCACGCGCTGCAGGCAGAGAGAGAGACACACACGTTTAGACACATGGATCAATCACTCCAGCAACGCAAGAGAAATTTTCGGAAAAAAATCCAAAATTTTTCAGATAAAAAAAAAGAATCTAAAAAAAATTCCGAATTAAATTTGCGAAATTTTCTGAATTATTGGTTGAGCGTGCAGTACCAACCTGAGCTTGCTGGCGCGGTGGTGCTGGCCGTCGGCCCGCAGCAGCCGCACGGCCAGCACGATGAGCAGGACCAGGATGAGGGCGCCGCAGATGGGCACGGCGATGGTGGCCGCCTTGAACCACATCTCGGCGGAGCGCGCCGCGGCCGCCGCCGCCGCCGCCTCCGAGGAGCCCGCGGCCAGCCCGGGCTGCACGGGCACGCCGGGCACCCCGGCCACCGCGGCCGGCCCGGACACCGCGGCGTGCGCGGCCTCGCTGCCGTTCGATCCTGCAACACCAGAGGAAAACGGGAGGGTCAATAACGCGCCGATCAAACAGGAGGAAGGAGAGAAGCGCGGACGTGCGGATAGTGCGCCTGGCGGCTCAGTGCAGGTGTTTGATCATGCCGTGCCCAAGGTGGACACGACGTTCGAGAGCGACTTAACTTCAAGTAGACAGGAAAGGGTGAATGCGTCCTCTGTACGGGAACAGAAACGCCCCCGAGCCCGCGAAATGATTCCGACAGAATCCTGTGAGATTTCTTTGGCTGCCTCCCCTCCTGCCTGCGCCTCTAACAGCCGCGGTTTGTCTCCCCGTCCCCAGACAACGGACTCCATATGTAGCCAGCAGGCCGCCGGACCCCGCCGGACCCCGCCGGGGCCGGAGGCGGCCGCTTTTTACCGGGCACATCCGGACATGCGTATTAATACGCGTCGAAATCTGATATTACTGATACCCTCTCCTGGCCTGCATGGCCGTGTCTGCCCATCGGGGGCCCCGGGGGCCCGGCCGAGCACAAGTCTCGGCTGGCGCTCGGTGGTCAGCGTCCCCCCGCCCGGCCCGTCCCGGCCCCCTGCCGCGCTGCCAGCGGAGCTCGGGGCAGGAATCCCGCTCCCGCTCCACTCAGCTCCCCGCCGAGTGAGGCCATAAAACTTGGTTTATTTGTTTTAAGCCGAGTTAGCGGGCGCGCGCTGCGCCGAGGGACGCTCCGCTACGCCTCGCCTCGCCTCGCCCCGCTCGGCTCCGCTCGGCTCCGCTCGGCCCGGTGGATTGATTCTGGCTCCGTCTCATTATCCCTTCCCGATCACATCCCCCGCTGATTTAATCCCTCAAAGAGTTCTCCGCGGCGGGGGGATGAGGGATTACGCTCAGTGAAGTGGAAGGGAGGCGGCGGCGGCCGTGCCAGTGGCGGGGCGCATGAGAGTATACGGACACGGCATGAGAGTATACGGACACGGCATGAGAGTAGTACCCTCCTGGGGCTCAGCGCTCATGGCAGCAGGAGAGGAGAGCGCCATGGACGCCGAGCAGGCTGGCAGGCCAATGCCGGGCTAATGAGCCAATAATACCCGAGCCGAGCCCGGCCCGGCATCACGGCCGGGCCCTCGAGGCCGGCTCCAAAGCCACGTATCTGCGGGTCACGGTGCCCTCACTTCAGGCCGCGGGGACGGGGCTTCTCACATACATACATACATACAAACAGGCACACACACACACACACACGGCGCACCCCCCCCCCCCCCCCTCTCTCTCTCTCTCCTCCACACGACCGCAGCAAGAAGGCAGCAGCCAAGCCTCCCGCTGACTGGTCAGAAACAAAGCAGACTCTTTTTCCCCCCGAGCCGAGGAGAGCCGAGAGCGGAGCCAGTGTCCGGCGCAGAACCACGTAAAGCTGCAGGGGCCGCCGTGGTGCATCATGAGCAACCCCCCCCCCCCCCTCTCTCTCTCTCTCTCTCTCTCTCTCTCTCTCTCGCGCAATCCTCCCATAAGACGTTAGACGCGAATAATTTCCATTTATTTACGACGCGGCCTCTCCGCGTGCCTTATGTAGACAAGGCGGCACGACGCGGAGAGTCTTTTTGTTTTATAGTCCATTTATCCAGTCCAACCGGGCGGCCGGTGTGTTTGTTTATCCGGCTGCTGCCGCTGCTGCCGCTGCCCCGTCGTCCGGCCGGCCGGAGCGGAGAGGGCCCCCATCAAATAAACGGGGAGAGAGAGAGAGAGAGAGAGAGAGAGAGAGAGAGAGAGAGAGAGAGAAGCGTGGCGAGCGTTCGGAGAAAGCCTCCGAAAAGCTGCGTGCTCTTCGTCTTCGGTCACGGAGTGCGCGGTCGCGGCGCGGTCACGGGGCGTGCGGTGCCGCGCCAAGTGGAGACCCTTTTAACCGTGTTGACAGTCTGGCCTCAGCCGACTCGCACTGCTCGGTGGAGCCGGTGACAGCACCCCGCACCCGGCACCCCGCCGCTGACGACGTTTTGACTTGGCGCTTGCGGGCCGAAGACGAAACAAACGTGCCGAAGCGAAGCCGAACCGAACTGAACGGCGCCGAACGTTGTGGCCGGGGCGGGGGGGGGGAGGTTATTTGGTGCTTAAATATGCAATGCTGCGCTGCCGAGAGAGAGAGAGAGAGAGAGAGAGAGAGAGAGGAGGAGGGAGGGCGAGGGCGCGTGTCTGAGTGTGACTTCTGAGATGACGCATTTTAAAAGCCCCGACGGGAAGCGGAGGGAGGGGGAGTTCAGGAGGAGAGAGAGGAGAGAGAGAGAGAGAGAGAGAGAGAGAGTAGGGGGAGGGTGCAGAGGGCCGCAACAGAGAGGGCGCCTCCTATTTTTGGCTCATTGGCCAAGATGAAGTGTGAGAGAGAGAGTGAGAAAGAGGAAAGGGGAGGGAGGGAGGGAGGGGACCGGCAGGGGGCCACACCGACCCCCAGGAGTCAAGCGCCGGGGCGACGATCACCGGCGACAGCAGAAGGCGGATGAAAAAGAGAGCGCGCCTCGCGGCGTCTCGCCAGCCGGCCGGGAGCATCATGCAATTCGCTGTCGTTTACGTCCCCGTATGGGAAGTGCACTATTTATAGCGTCGGCCGGCCGGTCCGTTGCTCTCTGGCGCCGCCTGCGCCGCCGTCGGGCTCTGCAGCTGCGAGGCCGGCCGGCCGTCACCCCCCCTCCCTCCACCGCCCCCGCCACGCCCCCCCCCCCCTCCCCCCCGCTGATATTTCGCACCTCTCCACACGCACTCAAATGTTGCCGAGGCGTGTGATGCGCTTTGCAGCGAGGCGCGGTGCGGCCGCGGCGTAACGGTCCGCAGAGAGGTTAAGCTAAGCCGCTGGCCGAGGCCCCTTCCTCCTCCTCCTCCTCGGCGTCCTCGCTACTCACCGGCGCCGGTCCTCATCCGGGAGTCGGGGCTGTCGATGTGGTTGCACATGTCCTCGGTGCAGCACAGCAGCAGCGACGGCATGGGCCGCGGCGGCGCCGGCTCCTCCTGCGGCGGCGCGCCCGCGGACGCGTCCAGCTCCCAGGGGTGCACGTCGTCCTCGGCGTCGTCGGCCGCCTCCAGGTCGGGCCGCGGCTGGTTCTTGCACTGGCGCTGCCGGTCGTCGTCGAGCAGGTCCAGGCAGCCGTGCGTCGCCCGGTAGACGTCCACGTGGTCGCGCAGGTCCGAGAAGCAGCCCTTGCCCGCCGACTTGCACATGTATCCGGACGCCACGCACTCGGCCAGGTTGCAGTAGCAGCGGACGTCGCCTGGAAGCAGCAAGAGGGAGGTGGCCGTCAGCGCCTGCCGAGTCCGGGGTAGGCCTCCCCGCCGGGCTCCGGCGCCCGCCGCCCGCCCGGGGCTGCCTACCCAGCACGGCGGCAGAGCGGGGCGGGGCGACAGGAGCACAGTACAGTAGCGGCCACCGGGCCGGGGCGTGAGCCGAGGACATAAAGCCATTGGGAGTCAGTAAGGAGGCCCCATGAGGCGCCATGGGGCCGGCGGCATCACCATGACAATGGGACGCACACACACACACACGTCATGAGGCGCGGGGGGCCGCTGCTGGCGGCTTCCCCCGGCCGGGTGCCCCGGGTTCGAGTACCACGGCGGCACCCGCGGCGGCCGTCCCGTCGAAAGCACCTGCTCCTCATTCACAGGGCGGTTGCGGCGCGGTGCGTGCGGAGACAGAGGGAGGGGTACGGCTGTATGAGTTACGGCCGCTGTCGCACGCACACACACACACACACACACACGGCCGTGAGGAGTGCCTCCTCCTCCTCCTCCTCATCCTCCTCTGTATATAAATTATTATACCCCCAGCCTTTCGCTCCGATTCCCTCTGTTTGTTTCTCCTCGACGACTAATACATGTTTAATCCGGGGGCAGAGGAGAGCAGAGGTGATGTGTGGGCCAAACCTAACCCGGCGGGGCGGAGGTGTGGAGGGGGGAGCTAGAGGCGAATAAGCCTATGGCGAGAGAGAGAGAGAGAGAGAGAGAGAGAGAGAGAGAGAGAGAGCAGGGCGGACGATGCAAACTGAGCTGCTGCCCCGGGGCGCAAGCGAGAGGCAAAAGGCAGGCACGGTGCGGTGCGGTGCCCGGCCGCCGCCATCTTGGAGGGTTTTGTTTATGTCTTCTAATTGAAAGACCCGCCGTGCTGTGGACACAGCGGGGAGGAGGAGGAGGAGAGGAGGAGGAGGAGGAGGAGGAGGAGAAATAAAAGGAGAGGGAGATGGGCGCGCAAGCGGTAGGGAGGGAGACGGGTGAAGAGAGAGACAGTGGAGCGGAGGCCGGCCAAGCCAGCAACACCCCGCAGCCGGCTGGAGCCGGCAACAGGGAGAAGGAAAAGGTTACGGCGGAGACCTATTCTCGCAGCGCGGTTTTGCACTTGTTCTCTCTCTCTCTCTCACTCGTTGTGCCGCGTACGCAGAGGGAGGCACACACACACACACACACACACACACACACACACACACACGCCCCGCGGGGACGGCAGCCACAAAAACAATATTTTTTAGAAGAGTGGCTGCTCCGCTGCTCCACTGCTCCGCCGGGTACGCACACCTTTCGCGCGGGCTGGCTGCTGCTGCTGCTGGTGCACCGGCTGGGTGTGTGACTCACCGCAGAGCCGCAGAGCGGCTGTGTGTGTGTGTGTGCGTGTGACGGGTATTGAGTACCTGCACACACACACACTATATATACACCCTCCCTATATAGCAGAAGCGCAGAGCGCTCTGCTCGAGCGAATTCAATTTTTATATTCAATGGTCTTGTGGTTTCCGTCCCGAGGCGCGTGCAGCGCGTTCAGTGTGTGTGTGTGTGTGTGTGTGTGTGTGTGTGGGGGGGGGGGGGGGGGTTATACCGACCCTATGATCCCACTCCTCCTCCCGCTCCCATTCACGCCCGCTCCCCCTTTGTCCGCGGCCAGCGCGGTGTCACCCACTTCAACAAAATCATCACGCGGCGGCGCCATACAAAAGCAGCGCGCGCCGTCACCACCGACATCGTCACCAACATCGTCATCTTCGTCATCGGGTTGAGAGGGCGGCGGTCATTCGACATGGGAAAGAAGAATAGAAGCACACGGCCCTTTCGGGGAAGTCCAGTGCGGACACGGTCCGGGCGGCGGGACCCCACTCAGACGAGGTGTTGACGGCGGCAGCGACAAGGTGAAACACCACCACCACGATCATCATCATCATCAGCAGCAGCAGCAACAGCAACAGCAACAGCAGCATCGCCGTCATCGTCATCATCGGAGACGTACGACACACGGCCAACAAACAGATGTCCGCGTCGACGACGTAGAAAAAACCACGAAGACAACACCAACATACGATGACACCGGCAGGCAGGCAGGCTGACCATGTCCGGCTCCGCGACGGCGGCGGCTTCCAAATGTGCCGTAAATTATGAAAATTAAATCAAATATACAACAAGCGCCGCCCGATCAACGCCGTATCAATAACACACACTCACACACACACACGACACGCGGGGACACACAAGAAGAGACGTCCATTATAATAATACAACACACCGCCTCATCGTCCTCTCATCCTTTTTTGTGTGAGCCTGTGTGTGTGTGTGTGTGTGTGTGTGTGTCGCCGCGCCATAGGCAGCAGCGGGCCGGGTGACATGGCGCCATAAGAGCCCGGCCCGGCCACCCAGCTCCGCTCCGCTACGCCAGTCGCCGCCCGGAGCGCCTCGCCGGGTAGGCAGCCGCCGGCACTGGCAGCGCACGCGTGTCGTGCGGGCCGGCCTACCCCGGCACCCGCAGGCGCCGTGCCCAGCGGCTGTGCGGGGCAGCCGACGCGACGCCCTCGGCCTGTGCTCACGGCGCGGCTGCCTCCAGGCCCTCCCGGCCCACTCCCCGCTGACCGCCGCGCTGCGGGGCCCCCGGCCGCCTGGGCCCCGCACCTCGGAATGCCGCCCTATAATCTCCTGCAGTGAAAACGCGAGCCGCGGCGCTGCGGCCGGCGGGCTCTCGGGCGGACTGGCCGCCGCGCTGGGCAGCGCTGGGCCCGCGGGGCGGCCGAAACCGTGCACCGTGAACTGTGCACGCAACGCAACGGCCGCGCCGCGCCGTGCCCCCGTCGGCTCTCTCTCTCTCTCTCTCTCTCTCTCTCTCTCTCTCTCTCTCTCTCTCTCTCTCTCTCTCTCTCTCTCCCTCCCTTTCCCCCCCCTCTCTCTCTCTCTCTCTCTCTCCTTCTCTCTCTCCCCCCCCTCTCTCTCTCTGTCTGACCCCGCGAAATATCCGCGAGAACCTGTTGGCCGGCTCCACCTGACACCCGGACTCATCCCGCCCGTGACGACTGTCGCCACCGACACAAATCCCGCTCGGGTCCCGCTCGGGTCCCGGAGGGGTCCCGGCCGCCGCCGCTTCGACACATTGGCGCAGACTTATGGTGCGGAACGGGTTCCGGCGGCGGCGGCGGCGGCCCGCGGGTGTCTGAACAGGCCGTCGACAAGGCGGAATCGCTGTTCCCCGCCGTCCGGCCGCGTCACGCGGACACACAGTGGGACCAGGGAGGGACCAGACAGCCGAGGCGCCGGCCGGAGCAAAAAGCAGCCGGCGTCCGCGGCACCGCGGAGGCGGGCTGCACGTCCGCGCCGCGCCGCGGTCTGACCTTTTCCCTCCGCGTTCTCACGACGCAGCCCGGACAGGACGGGCGGGCGCCGCTCCACACGCACTCGGACCGGGGGCACCGCACCGGCCGCCGCAGCCTGTGAGCCCACCGGCGCGCCCCTCCCTTCCGCGAGGCCCGCCGACAACGCCGTGCCGCCGCCGTGCCGCCGGAGGACGACGTCAGTTACCTGGCCGGCGGAGGCCGAGCCCCGCGCGCTCAGCAGGGCGCCCCGTAGAGTCCCGCTCGCTCGGCGAGGGGCCCGGCCGCGGGCGGGGTGGGGGCGCCGCCGCCAGACCAGAGTTATGTCGGCCCCGCGCTCTTAGATTGAAAATTCACGACCCAAAAATTTTCGTCACATCGGCACGATATCCGAGCGGGCCGGGTCCGGCCGGCGCTCACAGCAGGGGGGCAGCGGCAGTGAGAGCCGCGCCGAGGGATTCACGTTCGAGCCCCGTCGACGGGGCGACGACATCGGCGGCGGCCCCGTTTCCCGGGTTCAAATACTGGCATCAGTAGAGCAGCACGGAGGGGTGGGGGGCACATGCATTCCGCGGGCCGGCTGCAACTTTTCCCAGGCGATAAATAACGGGCGAGTTACTCGCTGGCGCGGTTACGTCACGGCCGGTCGGGCGGCCGCGGGTCCGCCGCGCGCCGCTTCGCTGACACACCCCTCAGCGGCACGCCAACGCCCCGCGCGTGCAGAGCGGCGGCAGGGGGGGGGGGGCGCAGCGCAGGGGTGCACACACAGTATATAAATTTCGCGCCAAATTGTTGCTTGGATCAAAGGCAGGCAGGCGGGGGGGGGGCGGTGGGTCCGGGGCGCGGTGTATTTACGGGCGCGGCCGGGGGGGGGGGGGGGCGGGGCGCGGCGCTTTGTCGTTCTCCTCCTCCTCCTCCTCTCCGATCTAAGAAAGTTGTCTGCGAGGTGACTGCCGCCGCCGTGCGGATACCAGAACCCCCCTCCTCCCCCAACTGTCGCCGGGACAAGTTTTTCTGCGTGGCCAGAGAAGAGAGACGGACGGGCAGGGACAGCCCGCGGACGACCGCAGTCATCCACTTACTCCGCCGCCAATAAATTGAGACCGGCGAGCAGAGCAGACCGCGACACACACACACACACACACACACACACACACATGGACGGTCAGCAGGCAGGCAGACATGCGAGACTGACAGCCGCGCGCCCGCTATAAGTCTAGGGTTTCTAGTCCCGAAAATTTCGAGGTAATTTTCGAAAAAAAAATCAATAATACTTTCAAAAATTTCACAAATTTTCCAAAGTTTTTTTTAGAAAATTTTAGGGCTATAAACTGCACGTGGTGGGCACGCCCGGCCCCCACAGATAGACGCCGCTAAGCCGTCAGATCCAGTGGTGCAAAGCGATCCTGTCGGCCCCGTCGTGACCAGCCGAGCGCAAGAGCAGCGCGTCCTCGCAGCTGCCGCAGCTGCACCTGCAGGTGGCCGGGCTGCGCCGTCAGGCCGTCAGGGCTGCGTGGTCGCACACGCTTTCCCGGAGAGCGCAGCTCAGCAACAGTAAGAGGTGAAAATTGCCAGCCGACACCGCAGCCGCCGCTGCAAGCCTGCAAGCCGAGCTGCGAGGCCCCAGACGAGAGAGAGAGAGAGAGAGAGAGAGAGAGAGAGAGAGAGAGAGAGAGAGAGGTAAGCCGGGCCGGGTCAGCGGTGGCGCCACCATGATGCGGCCCTCCTCGCCTCGCAGTCCGGCACCTGTCGCGGTGCAACTGACTGGCACCACGAGCCGCGGGCCAAGCCGAACCGCATGCCCACCCCCCCCCCCCCCCACTGCTCTGTCTCTCTCTCTCTTTCTATCCATCCATTTCTCTTGCACGCCCCCTCTCACTCTGTTTCTATCGCCCCCGTCCGCGCCGCGCATCCACGATACGCCCGACGCGAAACATAAATTGGCCGTTTCCGATCGCGACCCTCTCGCTGCTTGTCTTGTGCCGTCAGGCGATGCGGTCCGGTCGGACGGACCCCCGCGGTGCACGCCTCCCCCCCCCCCCCCCCCCCCCCCCCCCCCCCCCCCAACCTTCCCCCTGCCGTCTCGTGTCGCCTTCATATTCCGGTTTGGCGAATTAAAAGCAGCCCCGGTGTGGTGTTGCTTCAGCTCTGGCCGGTGTGTTGGCGCCCGGCCGCCGCGGCTCGGCAGCCTACGCGCCGCCGCCGCACCGCACCTCGCCTTCAGCCGGCTTCAGCACACACACACACACACACACACACACACACACACACACACACACACACACACACACACACACACACACATGACACGCCCGTTCATCACACCTTTCAAACATTCAGATCGCTGTCGGGCGTCCGCCTGGCCTGCGCCGCCAAACCGAGCCGCCGCCGCCGCCGCCGAGGGGGAAAAGAATTTAAACGCGGCCGAAACGCCGGCAACACCGTCGCAGAGGGCCGCGGGGGGGGGGGGGGGCATACGTCGTCTGCCACCACCACCAGGGCACACCGGCGCGGCCCGGCGGCCCGGCGTTCCATTCTGGGTTCATAAATCCCCAAAGCGAAACGGGCCGGTAATTAACGAGCTCGAAATAATGACCGCGCGTTTATTTCGGCCCTCTCGCCCTCCCGCGGCCGGCGGCGGCGGCGGGGCGTCGAGAGACGTTATGGCCGTCGCCGACGTCGCCGCCGACGACGCCGCCGACGACGCCGCCGCGGCCACGACGGCTTGATCGCGGCCCCGCGAGCGCCTGGCCCGCCGGTATCCGGGCTGGCGCGGCATGACGGGGCCCGCTGCGCCCCTGGCTGCGCTGGCCCCGCGCCGTATGATGGAGAGCCCGTCCCGGACGGTGCCGGGGCCGGGGTACGCGTTGTGGCCCGGTTTGCGAGCGAGGCCCTCCCCGGCGTGCAGGTGCACCGCGGACAGACAGACGGGCACGGACATACAGTACTGGCAGTAAATGCACCCCGCGGGGCCGCTGGGCCGGGCCGCCGTGCCGAGCCGTGCGGTGCCGGGGGGGTCCAGCGAGCACCACCACAGCGCACCGAGAGAGCGCAGTCAGGCCCGAAGGCTGCTGGCCGGCCGGCCGGCCCAGCTAAGGGGTACTTAGGGAGCATGACTGGCACTGACCCCCGCGAGCAGCAGTGTGCTTTCGTTAGCGGTGTCCCTCTCGCACCCATGGGATGGGGCGTAACCGTGTGAAGGGGTGAGTGAGACAGAGTCACGCAAGCACTGCCCGGACGGCCAAGCGTATGGGGCCGGCGTTAGCGGGGCGATCCTCGAAAGGGTCCTTCAGTTTTAATAAAAAAAATCATGTACACCCTTGAAAAAAAACCTGGAAATCAAAAAACGTAAATCAAAAAAAAAGTTATATAAAAACCAAATAAATGTCAAATTCTGGTTTTAAATCGTCGGGCGAGGACACCCCTCGGCGCCAGCTCAGCGGCGGCAGGGCCGCGCCGACGTCAGGCCGACGTCAGCCCCACGACGCCGCCCGAAGGCGAAGGTGTCCCATTACACGGCAGAGCACGCGGCGCTGTGCGGCGCAAACGGCGGCCATTAGTCGCCTTCACTGTACACAACACACACTACTCGTACTCTTTCTCTCTGTCTGTCTGTCTGCCTCTCTCTCACACACACACAGACACGAGCGTCATGTCCGCCTAAATGGTGGACGAAGACGACGACGACGACGGCGGCGGGGTTTTGTCCGTCGCTGTGCTGGAGAGGAATGGAATGCAGGGGAAGTGCCACCGCCGCGCCGGTGGTGCTGGGCTGGGCTGGGCCCCTGGCAGCCCTGGGCGGGGCCGAGCCTGGTTAGCCCGGACAGTCACGGCCGTGTCGTGTGTGTGTGTGTGTGTGTGTGTGTGTGCAGCGGGAAGCCGTACGGCCACGCACTTTACGCGGTGGGCTCGCGGGGAGAGAAAGTCCCGCGTCTGGAGCGGGGCGCGCACGGCAGCCGCCGCCACGGCCCGGCCCTTCTTGTTGCACGCGCTGCACCGGCACCCAGGCGACCCGGCCCCGCGGCCCCCGGCACCGGGGCGCCGCCGTCCGGGCCTCACAGGAGTTCCGAGGAAAGCGTCTGAGGCGGGGATGGGCGGAAGGGTCTGCTCGTGTAGCTCTGTCTCTGTCGCACTCGTGGGGGTGCTGCATAGAGAGAGAGAGAGAGAGAGAGAGGGGGGGGGGGGTCCGAGAATCTGTGCGTGCGGCGGCGGGGGTGCTGCGCTTAGGGAAGCAGAAGCAGAAGCGTCTGCTCTCTGCACAGAGAGGGCCTGCTGGCGCTGCTGGCGCTGCTGCCGGCGCCACACGGGCGTGTGCCGCGTGTGTCTACACCGCACAAACTGGAACATAAACTAGCTCACTTTATGACGTGCGTTCGAAAAAAAAAAACACGCGCGGGCGCCGCCGGACTCCAGACTCCGGACCAGACACCAGACGCCGTGTGTCAAACGTCAGCGCCCGCCCCTCCCATCCCGATCCCGCCCGCATCCCGCGGGATACGTAATGCTGATTCCAGTGCAAATAAGGATGCGGCAGATTTTTGGGGAGACGTCGCCACGGCGAAAATCATGCGGGTCGTTGTGGTGTGTCTTATGCCGTGGCGGCTTATCGGCAGGTCCTGGTCCGGCACGGCAGCCGGCGAGCTGCCAGCATGGGCGGACCGGGCGGCCGGTCGGGCTGGGGGGGGGGGGGGTAAAGCAATGTCAAGTGGATGGCCCTGGCGCCAGCACGGCAAAGCGCCACCAGCCACCCCTGTTTACGGCGCAGACATGTCATCTCCCTTTTCTCCTCCCGCCTTGTCTCTCTCTCTCTCTCACTGACCGGCCCGCACCCATCGACCCTGCCTCTCTTTCTCTCTCTCGCCGCGTCTCTACCTGTTGTGGCGACCGACATCGCCCAAACACGGCGCACAACTTTCTGCCTGCCCTCCTCGCCGCCGGCCGGCCGGCGAAACCTCTTCTATTCTCTGTCCACGGGGGGCCACCCCGGCCACCTCGAGACTTGGGAGGCCTTAGAGTTTCTAGTTTCGAGGAAATTTAAAAAAAAATTAATGATACTTCAGATAATTTGACAAATTTTCTAAAAAATTCTGGATTATTTTTTTTTTTTTTGAAAATTTCGAAGCCTTGCATAACAGAGCATTTCTTTCGTTTTTTTCGCGGTGCCGCGGGGGGACCCGCGAGGGGGCCCCGCGAGGGGCCCCGCCCTCCCAGTCCCGTCAGGAATAACCCCCGCGACAGGTGGACCTAACAAGGGTGCCCAAGCCGAGGCAACGAGTGTGGCCTGTGTATCACACGCGTGCCTGGCCCGGCCCGGCCGCCCCCGCGGGCCCGGGCAGGGCGGACGTCTGACGCCCTCCCCGCCGCCGCCCGCCACCTGGACGACCCGTCCGTGAGCGCACCCACACCGCCCCGCCTCGCTATACGAAAACGATCGACATTCAAGGCGTTCGCCGCGTAAATTGCTTATTGGGCGGGTTGCCGCGGTGCGTGCACACGGCGCGCATGACGTGCCGCCGTTGGCCGCCGGTGCCCGGCCGCGCCACGCCGCGCCGCTCCGCTCCGGGGTGCAGCCCTTTGTGCACGCGGCGTACACTCCCTTATTAACCAAATTGCCCGACATTTTATTAGAGGAACAACAGAGCAACAATTTCCCCATCCCACCGCCGGCCCGGCGGCCCGGCCGGCGCGTCCACGCTGTCTGCAATCAAAATTTTGTTCAAGGCGGCGTGTGATGGCGGCCGGACTCCCCCGGCCTGCCCTCCACTTCACCCTGTCGTTAGGTTCCGAGTAATTGCGGGGTCCCGGGCCGGCGGCGGGTCCTGCGGGCCCTGCGGGTCCTGCGGGTAGTCCTGGAGGGGACGGCGAGGGCCCGGAGGACCTGGGGGACGGACGGCGGCGCTAACCTGCCTCGGGCATTCCACGCGGAGGACTCGAGAGGACTCTCTTCGTCTACCTGGGTGCGGGACGGGGGGCGGGCGGCACGGCATGGAGGAGGCCGCCGGGGGCGTGGGTGGCGATCAAGAGAGGTGGGGGGGGGGGAGGGGGCTCGTCACACAGCGACGCACACACACACACACACACACACACCTGCTGCTGATGCACGGCAGTGTATGTAACGCTGTGCGCACACAGAGAGAGGCGCATGTGCAGACACTGGTCGCGGCATGCAGCTGAGGGGGCCCATTCCAGGGCCGTACGTAACTGCAGGCGCCGAGCCCTGCTCCGCCCCGCTCCGCCCCGCTCCGCCATGCCCGGTCGTGACCAGGCCACTCGCCCCGGCGGCTGCGGCTGGTTAGGTTAGGCATGCAATGCATGCTGAGGCCCCCTCCGGGGCTCCAAGTCTGCGGCAACGTGATACCGGGAAGAAAAGCCGCGCACCCAAGAGACAAAAGGAAAATCGAGTTTTTTTTTTTTTTTAGGGCCGCGGCGGCGCCGGTGCCAGACACTGGTATTATACACATGTAGATATGAAAAATTCATTCACACGACGCCATAGGGACGGACGGACTGTTGGTTTTGTCCTGACCAACGCGGGTGCAAGCTGGCAGAGAACAAGAGAGAGACAGCGACAGTGAGACAGAGAGAGAGAGAGAGAGAGAGACGGACGGAGGGGGGAGGGGCAGGGGAGGGGCAGGGGAGGGGGCGTGGCAGTGAGTCTGACGGGGTCATGGCTGACACGGGAGGAGGAGTGCACCGGGTGCCCCCGGGTGCCCCCGCCTCCCCGAAGGTGAGCCCCACCGTGGTGAGACCTCTCCGGCTCCTTCCGCAGTCGACTGTGGCTGGCAAACGGTTAGGTGTATAAAGTGCACGGTATACAGCTGAGAGAGAGAGAGAGATGCTCTCCTCCAAGTTTGCGCGGCTGCGCGCTGCCCCGCTCGCGCGTCGATTAATCAAAAAGGCCTCCGACATTAATTTCTCATACCTCTCGCCGCGCGCCGCCGTAACCATGGCAACGGCCACAGACTTACAGCGCGATTATACCCGGCCAGAAATAATAAAAAGAGAGTGAACACACACACACAGAGCACAGAGCGGGTGGCACACGGCGCGGAAGGAGCAGGGCGGTGAGTCATCGAGAAAGAGCAGAAGCGAGAGGGAGAGAGAGAGAGTACAGTAGTAATGAATCGTATAGCGAACAGGATGCAACAGAGTGAGACAGAGCGCACAGAGGGGGGCGGCGGCGGCGGCATAAGGGGGGGGGGGACCGGAAGGGAGTGAATCGCAGACAAGTATAGTAGTTTGGGGCCGAAAACTAAAAGCAGAAGGGGCGGCTGGCCGGGTGTGCTGTGTGTGTGTGTGTGTATGTGTGTGTGTATGTGTGTGTGTGTGGGTATACAACAGCAACACACGAGAATCACTGTGCAGGTAGCGGCTCTCACCCAGACTCCAGCCTGTTGGGGGCCTCTGCTGGTAATGTAAGCGCAGTATGCAAGCGCAGCTTCTTCTGGCCAAAGGGAGAGGAGGGGAGGGGACCGGAGGAGAGGAGAAAGGGAGAGGAGGGGAGAGGAGGGGAAAGGGAGAGGAGGGGAGGGGAGGGGAAAGGGAGAGGAGGGGAGAGGAGGGGAGGGGAAAGGGAGAGGAGGGGAGGGGACGCACACGATCCTCCGGCCGGCCAGCCAGCCCGCCGTGCCTTCGTTCGTTGCTTCCTTTGCTCCTCGTTTTTCACTAATGAAAAGTCTACAAGTCTGCGAGCGCAGCGCGCCCCTTCCTCTCTCTCTCTCCCTGTGTGTGTGTGTGTGTGTGTGTGTGTGTGTGTGTGTGTGTGTGTGTACGTGCGTTCCTCGCGAGCAGCAGCGGAGGAGTGAGGCACAGTGGGCTACAGGAGGAGCCCGGCCCGGCCCCCGGCCCCTGCGGGACACGAGCCGCGCTGCGTGCCCCGCGCCCGGAGGTTGATCAGAAGGTTACGAGGAGCTTCACGTGGAGGAGGTCCCGGAGCACCCGGGGCCCAGCAGCACGGGACCACCGCGATGGTGGCCGCGGCCGCCGCCGCCCTCCACACCGATTGCCCCGTTAATCGATGGCCGATTGTTAATTAGTACACGGGCTGGGAGATGGGTGGGCCGGCGGGCCCGGCGCACCGCACGGCCTAGGAGAGGAGGAGGAGGGAGGAGGGCCTTGTTGCGGCTGAAATTTATACACCGCGCCGCGGCGCGCCAGGCGGGCTTACGTGCGTGCAGGCGGGGTGCAGCAGGGCCGGCAGCGAGCAGCGAGCGTCAGGGACGGGACGTACCTGGAAGCACACAAGAGGAGAGCACCGTTAGTATACCGACAACCGGGTGGGAATGACACCCTAAATTTCTAGTGTCAAAATTTTCCAAAAAAAAAAACATCCTGATTTTTACAAAAAAAAAATTGGGCTGCCGCGTTGCGTCCCCGCCCCGCAGAACCCTTCCGTCCGCCCTGCAGCAGCCCGCCCCGACTGCCTCACGTACTGCGCCACCACCACCGCCGCCGCCGCCTCCGCCTCACCTCGGCCGCAGCACGGACGGCTAAAGTAAACTCAAATGAAATTCCTCGCCGGGCTGCGGCAGCCCGCGCACAGACAGCGGCCACGGGCACGCACACACCGCCGCACACAGCAGCGCACGGCGATGCTCTTTTACTTCATTTTATCCCGCGCGCGTCGTCTTTGTTCTGCGGTTTGCAATGAGGCTCGGGGCGGCGGCGGCGGCGGCGGCGAGCCGAGTCTGCCTCGCTGCAGCCGCTGAAGCCGCGGGATGCAGAGGAGCGGGGGGGGGGGGGGGGAGGCTCCCTAATGAGGGGCCGCCGCCACGGCGCAGCGCGGCGGCGAAACACCGCGGGGTCGGGGTTGTCCCGCAGGGCCCGCGCCGCCGCCGCCGCCGCCGCCGCCGCCCGACGTGGGAGGGACACCTGTTGAGCGTTTGGCGCAGCAGAAGACGCGACGCGACGCGACCCGCCCCGTGCTGCTCTGTCACCGACCGCCGCCCACGGTTTAATAGAGCCGAAATTTTCTAAGAAATTTCGGGCTGGCTATCTTCCCTCCCCCTCCCCTCTCTCTCTCCCACTCCCCCCACTCTTATTTTGTTATTTCGCACGCTGGAGAAGGGGTTGGTCCCGGTGCAGCACACACACACACACAGAGGGAGGGTGGCATGAGTCATTACCGCCCCCCCCCCTGGCTCTGCTGCCGCTGCGGCCGGCCGGGCTCCGGCCTGGAGCTGGAGCCTGGAGCCTGGAGCTGGAGTCTCCTCTCCGGCCGTGAGGAATGTCTTGATGGCCGGGCGGCCGGCCGCCGGGGCCCCGGGCAGATTATTACGACAGAATAAACACGCGTGATGGGCTCATGCCCTCGGCCGGCCGGCCGGCGCTGGATTGACGATCGCCCCGCCCCGCCCCCTACCGCTAACGACCGGCCGGCGGCGGCGGCGGCGGCGGCGGCCCACCCCCAGCCGCGGTACCCGTCCAGTCCGGGACGACCCCCGCCGCCGCACTCCCTCCTCCTCTCCTTGATGAGACCCAACAGCATGTACGTCGGGGGCGGAACACGGGAATCGCATTTGCTGGCCCACGCGGATAGACCCTCGACGCGGCGGCGCCGCGACAGTTTCGCGAACACGGCCCGGTACACGCGGGTAGTGTAGTGAGGTCGTGTGTGTGTGTGTGTGTGTGTGTGTGAGTGAGAGTAAGAGAGAGAGAGAGACAGTGCGCGTGTGATACCCTTGTCTTACTACAGGAATAGCGGGCGGGCAGGGCGGGACGACGCCCACCTACTAGGGACGAGGACAGCAGCGGCGGCAGCTGTGAACATGACGGCGAAAATACTACACACACACACACACACACACACACACACACACACACACACACACATAGACACCGGCACACGAGCGAGCGGCGGCAACAGCGGGGAGGAGAAAAGTGAGAAATTTATGTCGCGCTATAAAAACCGAGTGGAGTGTATAAATTTGCGGACCGGCGCGGGGTAAAAAGCCGGTCGGTGGGCGCGCGGCGGCGGGCGGCAGACGGTGGTGGACGCCGCGCCTGTTGCCGCGGCCTGTTGGCCGGCCCGGGCCGCGGCCACCCGTTCCCGTGACGCCCCGCCTGCAGTCCGGCGTCTTCCGCCCACGCCACCGCCGCAGGCGCCACAGGCGCCACAGGCGGGTCTCTAACACCGAAAATCCCAAGGAAATATTCGGGGGGAAAATCAATAGTTTTGCCAAAAAATTCAACAAAAAAATAAATTTTTTTGGAAAAAATTGGAAATTAAAATTTTTTTGCATTTTTTTCTGAATAGTACTACATTTTTTTCCCGTTAATTTGTTGGATGATTACTAGAAACCCTGCACAGCCCAGCACAGCCAGCCGGCTCAACAGGTGCAGCCGCTCCATTCATACGGACCGGCCCCCGCTCTGACCTGACCGGGTCCCGCCGGCGGCGGCGGTGGCGGTCGCCCCCGCAGAGATACGATCGCCTGGCCCGCTTTGTGGAGCAAATAGCGCCGGGGGGTCATTCGTAAGCGGGGTGCGTCCCGGCGGCCCAGTAATGCAGTCTTCTCTGGCTTGGCGCCGCACCCCGCGACAACCTTTGACTCGAGCTGTAAAATCGCTTTGCTTTCGAACCAGGATCCTTTTCGTCTCGAAATCGACACAATCCTCCACACGTCCCATACGCGAGAACTGGAATACAGTACTGCAAATTGGGTATTTTCCAGGCAGCTGTGCTGTGCGCGCTCGATAAGATAAAGGCGTGGTCCCCTTGGTGCTGTTGGCCGGGGGAGTGACCGGCCACAGCCAGGCCGCGGGTGCACTCCGGGGGCACGCGGGCCAGTGCAGTGCAAGTGCAGTGCAAGTGCAGCGCGGTGCAGGGCCGCGGCCTGCACGCTAACGAGCACCACGGCCCGCCGCGCCGCTGCCGCTGCCGTCTGATTGGCCTGGCGCCGCCGCCACCGCCGCCGGGTAGAGCAGGGGGGGGGGGGGGGGCTTTAATCATTAAATCCAGATCGTTCCGTTTTAATTGTCGCCGTGGCACGGTCGTCACTCATCGCCGGCTCGGCTCGGCTGACCTCGATACTGTATGCAGCTGCACGCAGCTGGCCGCAGCTGCCCAGCTGCCGCTGCTGATTGGCCACCAGACCCGGTCCGGCCCGGCCGGCCCGGCCCCTGCAGAGGCGCCGGCGCGTTCCACTTGGGAACGGCCCGCACCCGGCGGCGGCGGCGGAGCGGCGCCACGCAACACGCGCCCCGCCCCGGCCATCAAGTCCATGACGGACGCGGAAAAATTCGCCAACAAAACGCCATGAATTATTAATTTTCGTAATTTTTTGAGTGAATATGCGGCCGTGACGCGGCGCCGGGCGGATGGGGCGCAGGGCAGGGGCCAGGCGCCGCGCGAGTTGGCCGGTTCTGATCCCCCCGGAGCTCGGACACCGGAGGCCGCAGCAGCGCCGCCACCGGAGGCGGGCCGGAGGGGGCCCGGAGCAGGCATGCCGGAGGCTGTCGCTGCGGCGCGGCCCGGCCGCCGTCACCGAGTCACTGAGCCGTCCTCAAGCTCAAGGGCCTCGCGCTCCAGTGAGCAGCGCACCCAGCGGCGGCGGCTCCGGGACTCCGGGCCGGATAGGAGGATAGGACTCCGGGTGCCGGAGGAGCCGCGACCGGGGGACCGTGGGCCGTGTTACCCTGCCCGTCACAGAGTGCGTCGGCGTGCTCAGATAAGGGCGGCTCCCCGGGCTCCGGGCCGGAGGGCTCCGGGCTGCCGCGTCCGCCGGAAACACCTGCCGGGAGGGGCTCCGGGGGCTCCGGCGGCTCCGGGGGAGGACGACGACGCAGAGACGCAATGCCAATAATTAGCTCTCCGCCGGCGGCGCCGACCCGCCACGCCACGCTCTGCCCTCCCCGAGACGAAACCAAACAATAACGCCGCCCCGGGTTTCTTCTGTTTCTTCTGCCCCGGTCCGCCCGAACCTCCGGCCGCGCAGCTGGCGCAGCTCTGCGGCCCGCGGGCGCGAGTTGGCCGCTTCTCGGCCCGAAAGAGGTGCGCCCCGATGCCGGGCCCGCAGCAGCGCCCCCAGGTAGGCGCAGGGCACGGCACGGCAGGCCAGGCTTGTGCATGCACGGACATATTGCGAGGCAATCGACAACAGCATCCTCTCTTTCTTCGTCTTTTTTTTTTGGGGGGGGGGGGATCTCTCTCTCTCACTCTTTCTCTCTCCCCCGCTCAGACGATCCTTCTTCCTCTCCTTCCCGACGAAGCCCGCCCTCCCTTTGTTCTAAAGGCCATCAAGAGGCACAACGAGCTGGAAGGGCCAAAAGCGCAAAGGGCCAGGTAAGGGCTATGGGCAGGGCCCCAGACTGCTCAAGTTTCGGTTCGGCTATGGTTTGGTCGGCTTCCTCAAGGCATAGCATGCGCTTCCCTTCCCCCCCCCCCCCCCCCTCTCTCTCTCTCTCTCTCTCTCTCTCTCACACACACACTAACTCACTCTCAACAAGAAAAACAAAGCGTATAAAACTTGCGAAAACTAGCCGCACAGTGCAGGGCGGCGGCGGCGGCGGACTTTGTGCATATCGCAGGTGAGCCATCTCTCCCGAGCAGAACGGAACCCGATGGGACCCGATGGGACCCGATGGGGGACAATGGCCTGCCTTGCGCGGCTGTGAAATCGGATCACTCAGTCCGTTGTCGGCGGATCGTCTCCCACGACGGCGGCGGCGGCGGCGGCGGCGGCCGGGATGTGAGCGCCGTCCTCGAGAGCATCATCGGCGCACCACCGGATGCGCGCCCCGCAGGGGAGGGCGGATACCGGGTGTGCCCTTTCAAAAGCCGTGTCCGGGCGCACCGCCGCCGCCGCCGCCGCCGCCGCTGCCGCCGCCGCTGCCGCCGCCGCCGCCGCCGCCGCCGCTGCCGCCGCTGCCGCCGCCGCCGCCGTGTGCGCGCTCAAGCTCATCACGCTCATCCAGAAGGGCTTTCTCCCCGCGCCGCCGTATCGGCTTACAGCGCGGTCACGTGGTGACGTCACGAGAGAGAGAGAGAGAGAGAGAGAGAGAGAGAGAGAGAGAGAGAAGGGAGTGGAGACCGCCTGTGCAGCAGCGGACACGCACTGCTCGGAGGACGGCCGCGCTGCCTACCCTGCAGGCGGCCCCAGATACACGGCAGCAGGGCCGATAAGCAGGACCGATCACGGCCTTAGTTTATACCCTGCAGCCTCTCTCTCTCTCTCTCTCTCTCTCTCTCTCTCTCTCTCTCTCTCTCTCTGTCCCTCTCTCCCTGTCCCTCCTCCTTTAATGGGCCGTTCGCCCCGGTGTACGCGCCTTGTTCGCCCGTCGGGAGAACAGCCGGAGAAAAATAACGCCGCAGCGCTACTTGCATTCCATCGTTATCTAGAAAGGACCAGGTGACCCTTCTCCGTCGATGGCGGCGGCGTCCACGGCGGCGTCCCCCCACGGTCCCTCCTCCGTCCCCCGTCCCCCCCACGGGCCGCGCGGCGAGGACGACGACGACGACATGAGACGCCCTGCCACGGCGACGAGCCCCGCGGCCCCGCATTCCCAGGGGCCCGGCCCGGACCAGTCCGATTCTGAGTGTGTTTCGCTGTCGGCCCTGTCGCCCGGCGCACGGCTCGGCTCGGCCTGGCCGACGCGGCGCCGTCCCGACTGGGCTCGGCTGGGCTCGGCCCCCGCGGCCGGCTCGGCTCGTCCCCGTGTGATGGATCGGGTGCACGTCGCCGTCGTTGTCCGTCGGCGGCGGCAGCGGTGGCGGCGGCGGCGGTGTGTGCGCGCGTGTGTGTGTGTGTGTGTGTGTGTGTGTGTGTATGATCTGATTCCCGTCGGGACAGGGGAGGGCGGTGGGACGGGGCCCGGCAGCCCGGACCGAAAAGGGAATAATAATCGCCTCATATCGGTTTTATTAACCGGCCGGGTAGTACCGAGTCGAGAGGCCGAGCGGCGCCCCGAACGTAGTACGTGCACTTGCTGTGGGCGGTCCGAGCGGCGGCGGCGCCGCGGCCGGCCGCCCCGGCCCGGCGCTTAGAGATATGCTAACGAGCCCAGATTCCTTGAACGGCTCGTTATGAGAGAGCCGGCCGGCCGGCCCGGCTGAACACCCACGGCCGCGGCTGCCACGGCGCACGCCGACCGCGGGGAGCTCCGGATTAGAGCACATTACCAACGCGGCCACGGACGCGGGGAAATGTTTCGATACTCACAAACCCGCTCCATTATACTGTACGCGTTACACACGAGAGGGAGAGAGAGAGAGAGAGAATCAGCGTCCGTATCTCATCGTGCCGAATATGTTGGACGTATAAGAAGACGAGGGGCGGAGGGAGGAAGAGGGGGTGGTCGTGAAGGGTGGTTGCGGGGGGTGGGGGTGGAAGTTTGTGAGTGCGCGCGGTGGTCCAAAACCAAATCCCCACGCAGCACAGCAGACAGCTGGGTACACGGCGGCGCCGTCTGTTCCTTATCGTTCGCGATAAGACACTCGTTGTGCCGCGGAGGCGAAGCTGCGTAACGCATCTGAGAGAGAGGGAAAGAGAGGGCGAGAGAGAGAGAGAGAGAGGGGGGGGAGTAAATTGGGCAACAGGCGCACAGTGGCGCCTTCAGGGGTCGGCGGCTGTGGTGTCTGAGGGCACGCACACACAGAGATACGGCTTTACGGACAAACACACGGCCCGCACCCCGCCCGCCTCCGTGGAGACCATTTAGTACGCCGACGCCGGGCTGCTGCTGCTGCTGCTGCCGACGCTAAGCTCCGAGCCGCGCTCTCATACTGCCACTCCACGTTAGAGGGGCCCGCGCCATAAAAACATAGAGGCGGCTTAGCCAGGGCCTTAGAGGGCGGAGAGCAGAGCGCGGCGGCGGCGGCGGCGGCGGCAGCACCCGGCCCAGATGATGCAGGCGCCGCCGCGGCCGCCGCCGTGGGCTCCTCAAGAGGCGCGGCCGGATTAATAAACGGCGACCGAAAATAGTAACGCGATGGAGACCGCCGCCGTGGTCGTCGCCGACGTCGTCCACCGAGCAAAGGGGCGGGTGTTGGGGTAGCTCTCTCTCTCTCTCTCTCTCTCTCGCTGCCTCTACTTCTCTCCGTCTTTTTCTACTGTAGGCGCTTCTAGTGCTGCTGAGCCTACAGTACTGAGCCTGTGCGGACTCTCTCGGAACGAAGCTACACCGACGGACGTGTGTGTGTGTGTGTGAGCGTGTGTGTGTGTGTGCTCAACGCCGCCGCCGCCGCCGCCCTGCAGGGACGCAGCCGATACGGGTATAGGCACGCACATATAGCAACTATAGCAACGTTACTGCTGTATGATGCAAGCGCAACAGAAAAGGTGACGCACCTTTGCACACACACACACACACACACACACACACACACAGACGCAGACCGTGGGACACGACGCGCGACGAGTCCCGACTTGCTCCCTCGCGTTATCAGTGGCTTCACAGCCAGCAGGCGAGCCAAGTGGCCGCGCCCCCGACGAGGAGAGCACGTCTGAGACGGGACGGCCGCCGCCGTGCTGCTGGCTCAGGCGCTGACCGCCCGTGTCGTGTCGTGAGCGCCTCGGGTTGCCTCACACGTCCAGGACGCCGACGTGGACGAACACTTTCCCTATCCTCATCCCCTTCCCAGTGCATGCAGTACTACACATGGGAGGCGGCCGCACCGCGGGGCAGAGCGGGGCCGCACGCCATCGAGGCGACACGTCGCAGCAACACCGCCCTCTAATCGGGCCTCACAACGCACTCCATCCCCCACGCACACTCGCCCCCCTGCCGCTGGTTGCGGGACGGTCCCCCACGCGCACCTCTCCGCTCTGTTCTCCGCCCCGAGTGCGGCGGTGGCGGTCGCTTTTCGGGGAAACACAACGGCTCTAGTCTATTAAAAGTGCATCGCCTGGCACCGCCGCCGCCGCCGCCGCCACCACCCGGGGGGTGAGGAGGGGTGGGGGGGGGGGGCTGCTGCAGGCCGCAGCGCATACAATGGAGCCGCTGCCCAGCCCGCTGCCCGGCATACTGCAGCCCGATGGCCACTCCATGCCGGGGGCACCGGAGGCACCGGAGGCAGCGAGCGGGCGCCGATTACAGCACGGGATGATGCACCGCAGAGGACGCGGGCCGTGCGGGGTCCTGGTCCCCCACGCGGGGGGGTTGCAGGATCAGGATCTGCCGAGAGAGAGAGAGAGAGAGAGAGAGAGAGCGGAGGCTTTCTCCCAAGTGGCGGGCGCCGCCGCCATCATGTTCATGTTCCCCGGCATGTCGGCCCTGCTCGGCTTCTGCGGCGCTTCCGTGACGGTGTGGAGTGCCCGCACGCCCCCCACACGACGCACACACTCGCAGGCACAGACAGGCCGGCCGTCCCCGTCCCCATCCTAGCCAGGGAGGAGGAGACGCCGCCGCCGCCGCCGCCGCCGCCGCCGGCCTGCGGCACTGGCGCCAGTCGCCCCCCGAGACAGACGGCAGCCGGCTCGGCTCGGCCATGGCCGCCGCGCCCCGGCCGTGCTCCGCTCGGCAGCCAGCCGGGGCCGGGTGCATGGTCCCATCCCTTCGGCGGCGGCAGCGGCGGCACCCCCGCCCGAGCTGGCGGGCAGGCAGGTAGGCAACCCCTCCTGCCAACCGGCCGGCCGGCGGCCCCGTCTGTCCCGCCCACCTTGTCGTCGCCGCGCCGCGCCGACCTGCCACACAATGCTAAGGCACTCCAACGTTTAGTTCGACGAAATAAAAGTGAAGTACTGCGGCGAGTCACAACTGTTGAACGTCTAGGTGAGGTGGCAGGGGACGTCGCGGATGCGCCGCGGCCATCGGTGTGTCACGTCATCGAGTGCGTGCTCTGTGGAAGGCCGCCACACACACACACACACACACGTGTGTGCCCCCTTGCGCCGCAGACACAGACGCCGCCGCCGCCGCCCCCCTCATTTATAAAGACTCGAAAATTGCGAAAATCGTCGCCGATCTCCTCCCCCTCGCCGCCGCCGCCTCCCCTCCACACATCACACACACACACGCACACGGGTCGGGCCCAGGCGGCGGCGGCTGACTGGCTTTGCAACGGTGAGCGAGCGCGGCTGCAACTGGCGCCTGCACGGCCCGATGCCCGGCGAGATAGGTCGTCTAGGTAATGGCACGCATCCGCCGCCGCCTCCGGGCCTCCGGGCCTCCGGGCCTCCGGGCCTCGGCGGCTCCGCACCGAAGTGCACCACCGGAAAGTTGCCCCGTCCGCAAACGCCGCCGGCCTTCCTGGAGCCCGGAGGCCCCGGAGCCGGCCGGGGCGCCGGAGGCGGCGACGGCGACCACCGACCACCCCCGTCGTCCTCGCCGCGGCCGGAGATGACGGACGCAGAAAGACTGAGAGTCGGCAGTGCAGCCGCCGGGGGATCCGGGTGATCCCGTTCCCGTTCCGGCGCCAGTGTCGCCAGCTCCGGGCTTACGGCTCGGGCGCGGCTCCGAAAAAAAATGAAAAAAAAAGCAAAAATGGGTGGGCACTACCTCGTCCCAGGCCTCCGCCTGGAACCCTCCTGCTTAACTTCGGTGTTCGAATGGGAACCGGTGTACCAGGTATTGACCGCCGCAAAGACACCGGCACAACGCAGCGGCCTTTTTCAGGGGCACGCTTCCGCAACGGTCAATGTAGCCCCCTCCGCCAGCCAGATTTCCGGAATCAACTCCCTTCGACTGGCTGGTTGGTCTGTGGCACTGCGGCCACTCCCGAGCGGATTGGGGGGGAGGTAGGCTTTCCTATATCGTACACAGCCGAAGCTGCTGTACTTCACGACGAACCCTAGTCGCGACGGCGTGTCCTCGTCTGCCAGATTCACAGGGAGCGAAAACGAAGGTACCGAACCCTAGGTACCCCCGTAGCATACACCCGAGTCTCCGAACCAAGTTTCCTTGGTAGACACAGAGCCCCCCCGCCGGAAACCCCGGGCGACCGAGAGAACCTCGGACCCGGGAACGGGGGTAAGCCCGACCGTGCTGCGGGAATCTTCAAGTTGAAACCCAACGCTTACATCTCTCAGTGACGCAGCGCGCACGGCCGTTCAGACAGCCATACCGACGCCACGTTCGGAAGTATATTTTACCCACCGTCTTCCAAGCGCAGACACAAGAAAAATTTAGGAAAGTGGGAAGGCTTGAACCGACAATCTTTCGGTCGCCGGTCAGCCACCTCACCGATGCGGCCACAGAGCCGCGATAATATTGGTTGCACGCCCCCTATACTTTACACACCGTCGTCTTAGCTGAGCCGACATAAAAAGTGCACGGACCGGTAAAGAGTTGAACCTCAGACCACCCGCCCGCCGTCTGGCCTCGCTAACCACGCGGCTACCGAGCCTCGGTGCGAGACAGTCGTGCGCTCTCGGTACTGTAGCCGCACGACGTGTCCGACTGGAAATTGACCGGACCGTGACTGGAGAGTGACTGGACTGGAAGGCGTACACTGACTGGAAGCACCGGGGTACCCCTCGGCTGGCCCTCGACTGTGAACTGTCAGAATGGGGCCGAACATATTGTGCGAGTGTGTGTGTGTGTGTGTGTGTGTGCGTGTCTCGCGGCGACGCCACGCCCCGCCAGTCTGGCCCTTGCCCAGCCGGCGCCCGCCCCGCCCCGCCACGCCGCCGTCACGCCGCACGCCTTTCACCCGATTGCGGGCCGCGAGCCTGGCGCCACACAAGCGGCGGCGCCACCAATCCGCGCAGCGCGGCCGACCCACGCGGGCCCGCGGAGCCGCGGCCGCGGTGGTTCTGGCCTGCACGCCGCGGCCGCGCGACAGCTGCTCGCCGTCGGCGATCGACGACGCACTCCGCCGCCGGACGGCGCCAAGCCGCACGTCAAAAAATAAAAAGTACACTGAACCCGCCGTGGGACGTCCCGGCACGTCCTGAGACACCGAACCCTTTTACATTACTGTGCCTCGCCGCCGCTGAGTCCCGCTGCATTAAGTCCCCCTTTTGTCGCCGCCTTCTGGCTGCGCTTAAAATGCAAATCCACCGGCGGCCGACGCGGCCACAGGGAAAAGGTACGGCGGCGGCGGCGGCCCTTGCTTCCGGAATCAGCTGGTTTGGTGGTGGCAACGCCGGCGGCCGCGGCCGGTGCGGTCGTCAGTATCCGTCTTGGCCCGCCCCGCCCCGCCCCGCCCCGCCCCGCCCCGCCCCGCCGTGTCGCTGTCCGTATCGGACCGTGGCATCGCCGAGGGGCACCGGCACCGCCAGCCGGGCCCCGAGAGGTCGGCGACGTGCGTCGACACCGCGACCCCCGCCCTGCCCGTCAGACCCCCCCGCGACCCCGGCACACGGCCGCCCCCTCCGTGCTGCTGCACACCACTGTCGCCTACCTGGTGCGCGCACACTCCACTGCTCCATGTCGACGGGGTGGTGATGGTGGTGGGCGTGGTGAGGGTGGCCGACGTCCACCTGCAGGGCGAGCGATGACGGGGAGGGTGCCAGTGCCAGCACCAGCCCCAGTACCGCCACCGCCGAGGACAGCGCCGACGAGCACAGCGACGACGGCATCCTGGAGGGGTTCCTTTCCGCCCGGGTGTACACGGGCAGCCACGGCATGCTAGTGGCACACGGCGACACTCATCACACGCGAGACAGACACTCTGTTCGGCAGGCGCGGAGCGTCGGCGGGGGGGCGGGGACGCGCGGCACGAAGACGTCCTACTTCGTGCGCGCCACAGGGCAGACTGAGGCCCGGCCCGAAGAAAAGAAGAGAACTGGCAACTGGCCGGTTTGGTTTGGCCTGGGCCCCCGCCTCCCCTCCCTCCCCCTCCCCGCCGCAGGGGCCGGGCCGCCAGAGCGCCGGCAGCGCCACAACGCCCCCCCCCCCTCCCCCCTCCACTCCTCCGACCCCGACCGGCAGGCGCCGTCGGCTGCCGGTGCCGCGCGCCGCCCGCCACCCGGCAGCTCGGAGGGGTGGGGGAGCAGGGGGCCGCCGGGACCGGCAGCCGGCCGCGCCCGCCCCGCCCGACTACAGCGCCTACTGCCTAACGTTGCCTACCCTATTGCCTAGCCCACTGCCTACGAAGCAGGTGGAGTGCCGCGGCATCTGCCGCAAACATCGATGCGCTGCCTTAACGCTTAAGCAGGCTTAAGGCTTAAGCGTAGGCTGAAACTAAAGCAGACCCCGCCCGCTTGAAAACAAAAGTGCAGCGATCAGTCACTTTTCAGGCTTTCGATCAGGCTTTTCGAACATTGGGCCGGGTGGTCGCCGCCGCGTCGCATCCTGTGTAGTTAGCGGGGGATGGGGGTCTGGCGGGTGGGAGTTGAAGAGGTGGATGATGATGGTGATCTCGACGGCGGGCAGCGCAGCTGACGCAGCTGACGCAGCTGACGCAGCTGCCGGGGGACGTCAGGGGCACGTGCGCGGCAGACAGGACCCCCGGGCCGGCGGGCGCGGCCCTCCTGGCAGCTGGACTTTGATGCCGACACCTGGGATCGTGTACCCGGGATCACTATCCAGCCGGCGCCAGGGCGGGGATGGGTGGGAGCCGCACCACGACGCCGGCGGCCCCGGCCAACACGCGGCCGCCACCGCGTTTTGTCTCCGAGGCCTTCAGGGGTCGCCGTCGTCCGCCCCCTCCAGCCTGGACCGGCCCCCGGCTTATCCCTTATCATTGAATAGCAGCACTCGAGCCCGGCGGCCGGCGCTTGCTATCGCCTGCCTCGCGCCGCGGGGTCATCGGCCCGGCGCCGACGCCACGGCGACCTCCGTGACCTCGTCCAAGAGGTCATTTACGGGAGTGTTTTGTTTTGTGGCCCCGAAGTTTCCAAAGAAATCCAGAATTTTTCAGAGAGAGTTTGGGACTGGTGCTTTGCGCTGCTGTACTCGCTGACATGGGAGTGACTACGTGCCCCGCCCCGCGGCCGTCCGTGTCTTCATGACGACGAGCGGTCGGCGTCGGCGGATCCTGACCCGAGTCAACACGCCGCGACGGCCGCGACGGCCGCGCCGCGTTGCGGTGACGTCACCACGGCGCCGCGCTGCTGTGACTCCACACCGCCACTCGACTCGAAGGCCGTGGGCCGAGCCGCGCCGCGCCGCGACGCCGCCAGTTTCGCTCACATGCATGCTCGCCTTTCACCACCACCGCCGCCGCCGCGAGACTGAAAAAACAGAAAGAGACGGAAAGAAAGAGGAGGCCCGCAGAGGCGGCGGTGGAATATAAGGTTTCACAGGAAACTTCCCCCCTCCGCGGTGGAATAAGCCTGCGCGCTACAATTATGTGCCGTTCGCTTTGTGTCGCTTGCCGACTTCTCGGACTTGGATGGCGCTTGGAACCTGACTCCACGCTGACGGCATGGCGCGGCGCGGAGGCTCGCTCCGGCCGGCGGCGGCGTCTCGGGGCCCGGCGGGACCGGCAGGCCCGGCCTCTCCCATTATGTCCCTACCCGTCGAACAGCCCGTGGCCAGAGCATTCCCCGCTAATAGTGGCTGTCGGGGCGGCCGGGGGGGGGGGGGGGACGGGAGGGGCAGCGCGGTGCATTCTGGGAGGTGAGGTGGTGAGTGCGCGCGCGGGGCGGCGGGGCGGCGGGGCGGCTGCTGCGGCGTGGGCGCATAAAGCGGTTTGTGTGGTGAGGCATGGCGACAGAGTGCATGACGGGGCTGAGAGGCAGGGGAGGAGGTCGGGAGGCGCAGAGGTCGAGGGTGCCGTGCCGTGCCGCAGTGCAGCAGTGCGGGGTGGTAAATGCTGATCGAGCCGGCGAGCGTTATTCGCACTCTCTACGGGATATCCGCAGGACGCAGGAGGCGCGGCCCTGCAGGAAGCGGCTGCCGCAGGCGGGAGTGTTGAGTGCAGTGCGTGCCTCTGGCGCCCCCGCAGCCCCCTCGGCGGCCCCGCCGGCCCCCCGCTGGCGCCCTCCGGCCCAGACGGAACCCTCTCACCCCCTTCGAACGCAGCCCAGTGATTGACTCCCAGACGGCCTTTGCTGGCGCTGCCCCGCTCCGCCGCCGGTCCGTGTGAGAACAACATCACTCGTACTCCGTGCGGCGCCCCGTCGGTTAGAGCCACAGGCGCCGCCTGCCCCCCCTCATCCTCCCCCGGGTCTGGCCCGGGCTGTGGCTCTGCCGTGCCGCGCCCGCCGGCCCCCTCGACGCTTATTTGAGGCGCTTTCAGAGGCGCCGGGGGCGCCAGGAAGGAGAATGCATCCAGATGGCGGCAGTGTATACGACGACCCCGGCGCCCGCACCCGCACCCCATCCGAGCCCCGGCCGGCCGGCAGGCACCGCCAGGCAAACAGAGGCCGTCGGGGGTCCAACACACGGGGCGACGGCTGCGCCGCACAGCATGCTTGCAGCAGGAGGGAATTCAAATTTTCGCGCCGTGCGGAGCGCGCTGGGAACACGCACTGGTCGACGGTCGTGCGTTCAAGTCCCCCGGTGACGGCCGTTTTGCTCCGCCTCGCTCGGAGGTGCCGTCACACATTATCCCGCATTGAGCCATGTTGCGCCTGCCCGCTCGCCCGCGCCGGCCTACCTGGCGCCGATAAGATAACGGCCGCACAATACGCCCTGCTCACTGATAGCGCCGTCCGAAAGTATTTCGCCGCCGCACACTTTCATCTTTGTCCTCCCCGAGGAGACTCTCTGCCGACGATAAGATAACGGGCGTGCCGAAAAAACCCCGGGTGCGATCGGAAAGCGACGCGACGCTGCTGCCGCGCGGCGGTCGGCTCCTCACACGCGCGTGGCGCGGCGGCGGCGTCCACTCGACGAGGCTGAATCACGGAGTCGGCGCCGCCGTCGCCAACTTGTGCCGAGAGTGACTCACTCTCAGCGTGACAAGTGAAAACACGGCGGGCGAAGTGTCTTAACGCGCACTTAAAGAGGATTAGCGAGTCGAAAATACCCGTCGCAACGCGCCGCCTCCCCCGGCTCTATATCTCCATAGGTGTACCCGGGTATGCCTGGGGGGGCGGGTACACTAGTAGCTTGTCCACCGCAACCCCAGCAGACAAAAGCAAAAGATGCAAGGGCAGGGGGCACCCGGGTTTGAACCGGGGACCTCTCGATCTGCAGTCGAATGCTCTACCACTGAGCTATACCCCCACCGCTGAAGGGCCGGTCTTATCACTGGCAGCCCAAGCTCCGCGCGGGCCGGGGGACGCGGGCTCGGCCACACGGCAGCAGGGGTGGGGGGCTCGTGGAACCCCCTGTGCTCACGGACGATGCGCGGGGGGGACTTTGGTTTTCATTACACAAAGCAAGAAGATGGCTCGCGTTGCGGCGAACCAATCAGGGCCGGGGAGCGCAGAGTACCTGGGAAAGAGACGTCGTCGGGGAGTCGGTGGGAGCCGCGGTCGGGGGCGCCGCCGCCAGCACGGCACGACCACCGGCGAGGGGACAGGGCGGAGGGAAAGAGCGGCCCCCGAGAGTAAAAAGAGCGAAATAACCCCGAGCAGCGCCGGCCGGGCAGCCGTGCCGCCGTGTGCCTCCGCCGCACGACGCGACGACGCTTTGGGTGCACAAAACGAGGAGCAGTGCAGCGTTACCGGGAGTGCATAGTCATGCCTTAGCGCCGATGAAGCCGGACTTCATTCCCCCGCTGGTGTCTGTTTGAATTCGTTCGAGTCGATTTTTCATATCTACACGCACGGCCTTTCGCTCCCCCCTTTCCCCTCACGACGCAAACCGAGCCGAGAAAAATAAACGGCGCAGGCAACGTAGGCATATTTAGTCCTGGAAATGAAATGTTTTACGGCGAGGGGTTTATTTTCGTGCCGCGTGCAGCGCTGAGTGCAGATAGTGGACGTCCGGCCGTCTGGCTCCCTGCGGCAGCAGAGCGGCCTAATTAGACCGGTACTCTCTGCTAACTACTCCAGAGTTTTGCCCTCTTTGCAGCACCGACATCGCTCCGCCGCTTCGTTTATTTGCTTTTCGTTTTATTGTTTTGCAGAAGTCTCCCGGGAGGGAGTCGGCGGTGAGCGAGGGTCTCTCCCGGGTCTGCAGGAGGACCCCGTCAGACCCTGTCCTCGCCCCCCCCCCCTCCCCGACCCCCCCGCCCGACCGACGAACCGAGACAAAATACTTGCTGTCGATCATCACGTACCGCAGTCTGCGAGCCGTCCGAAAACTGAAAGAAAAGGGGGGAATGAAATGCCAAAATGTAAATGTGTGGCGGTGCCGCGCCGAAATGCAAATATGTCTCTGATTGTTTTGCGCAGAGTCTTTCATTACTGTAGTCACGCTGAGCGTTTGTGTGTGTGTAGAAACTCTCTAACAACGCCGCCGCATAGTATAATGGCTCCCTTTCCTCGGCTAATTGGCGAATGAGTTGAGGACGCCACAGAGATCTCGGGCGATGACACTGACGACGTGGAAACCACGTGCGGTTTCCGGTCTGCATAGGTCCGTGTGAAAGTGCGGCAGTCTCTCCGAAAAAAGATGCTTTCGGACGGCGTCATGTAGGGGGGGGGGGGCGTCTCGGCAGTCCCGCGCGGCGAGTGTGTATATTAGAGGCGGTTATTGGCAGACAATGGTTCCACACGGGCCGACGCGGCCGGTGCAGACAGAGATCGGGGCGCACCGACAGCGCCGCAAGCAGACAGAGGGTATTAGCGCCCGGGAAATTGTACACCTTGCGAAGCAGTATTATCGGGCGGAGACCGCCCCCGGGGGCGGCCCCCTGGGGGGCTGCGGGGGCTCCGAGGCGCCCCCTCTGTCGCCCCGGCAGGCCCCTCCGGCCCCGCCAGTCCGTTGGTCCTCTCGGGGGCCCCATGTCATTACGCACTATTAGAGTTGTTAATCGGCCTGTGCGCCCCGGTGGACCCGTCCCCTGCCGCGTCCGTGTCCTGTGGGTCCTGTGGGTCCTGTGGGTGTGTGTGTGTGTGTGTGTGTGTGTGTGTGGCGGGCCGCAGTGGCGCCAGGCGAACCCGCCGCGACCCGCTCCGTCGTCGGCCTCCACACGACCCTCCTCCTGTCTGTCTGTCCGTCAGTCAGACACCGGAGGGGATGATCAGAGGGATCGGCGGCGGCGGCGGCGGCGGCGGCGGCGGCGGCGGCCCGCTCTGTGAATGGGCGACGCCGACAGGAAGCGATTTTCACCAATTTCGTTGCGAGGCGACACTTTCTGGTTTGCCCGCCCTGGACCAGCAGCGCCGTATCGCAAAAATAAAAATTAAATAATAAAGTTTCACGAAAATTTCATGACAATAGGTTTGATTGGGTTTGGTGGTGACAAGTTGCTATTCCGCTTACCGGATCATTGGGCACCGCGCTTCATGAACACTCGGTGGCGTCTGCCGTGAGGCCCCGGGGCCCTGCGGAGTGACTCATGCGGGGCCGGAATGCTGTCCCCCCGTGAGATGGCCGTGTTATCGGACGCGACACAAGGCGACCACTTTCCTCCGGGCCGACGGACACGGATCGGGGCCGACGGACGCCTCCGGACACCTCTGACGGAGACCTCGGCTCCCCGTCAGGCCGCCGGGCCGTCGGCACACCCACCATCCTTCCACACGACAAATCGTTTCCCGCTAATCCCCGCACAAGCTACACCCTTCAGTCGTGTGGGCCATAAAGATACCAGTTGACAACACCTCTCTTTCTCCCCCCCCCCCCCTCTCTCATCATTTTACTATACTGCTCGCTATGTGACCAACAGTTCCAGGTGACTCAGAAACGCCGCGCACTCTTCCCAAGTCACGGAGGACATGTCCGAAACTACTGGATCCGGCACCATTTCGGGTAGAACAGCGCGGTCTGGGCGTGCTTCATCGATACATAAATTATATCCACGTCCATTTTGTGTTATTTGGACGTCAAAGATGTCCGCCGTGTTCGCCTATCGTGGTACTTAGGACGCAAGTGCTTATTGTCAGGCTAGGTCCTCTTTCGGAGCCGCGAGGGGCCCCGACCCCGTGCCCGTGCCGGGGGCCCTGCATGTCGGGGGGAGCCCGGCCCGCAGTGCACTCCGACCTGAATACGGCCGGATTACACCCATAATGGGGCTGACCGGCGCTGGCGGCGCTGGCGGCGGCGCTAGCCGGGCGGCAGAGGGCCCGGCCGGGCCGACGATCAAGTCGTGAGCGGCCATTAATCAGGCCCAGGCATCGGCGGCCGATTAAACAAACCCACCTCCGGCGAGGAGAAACGGAATTACGACGTAACGAGATGTGAGTAGGGCGCAGCGGCGGCCGTGATGCAAGAGCGCTGCGGCTGCTATGACTTCACATCAAAACTTCGATAGGACGTGTACTTGTGGTTTCTTTTTGTTTGTCTCTAGTCCCTAAAATTTCGATGAAATTTTTCCCAAAAAAATGTCTTGTTTGAGAAATTTCGAGGCCGGAAACCCCTGTCCGGAAGCCGGCCGCCGACGTCGTCGTCTGCTCCGGTCCGCCGTGAATCACCCGCCCCATATCGCGCACTGCGGACGCGAGTATCTTTATGGGCGACGGACTGACCGCGCGCGGCCGACGCTGCGGCCGCTTACATTCTTTGTTCATTTGGACTCGACTGAGAGAGTACTCCGGGCCGGAGCGCCGGCCGCCGCTAAAGCGGATAAGGCGCGATAGCGCGGAGTGGACCGGCGGAGTGCTTCGCGCTCACATCGTCGCTCACTCTTTATATTTTGGCCGGAGTCTTTCCCCGCCCAGTTCGCGGCGGCGGCGGCGGCGGCGGCGGCGGCGGCGAAGGGACCAGACGCCGACCTCACAGTGTCCGCAGGAGATTATGTCTCAGGGATTCGGTCCGGATGAGGGCGGAGAGCGCGGGAGTTTCGAAAAAAAAACAACAACATAATATATCAGAAAATTTTTTATAACATAAATATTTCTCAACAATTCTAGATTTTCTCCGAAAATTTCTTTGAATTGAGGCAGCTGCCGGTCTGTTGTCCTGCTGCGAGGGGCCTTATGGGCAGGGCAGCAGCAGCGTGCGTGGAATCTGTGCGCGCCGCGCCGGGAATCCGAGGCTGAAAAAGCTTTCTTGCGCGCGTCGCGCGGCAGGGCAGCCAACGCCGCGGCGGCGCTCCGCCTTCTCGGAACGACAATTAATCCGGCGCTACCAACACAATGTCGAACCGTGAGGGGCATTATCTTCGGGGGCGGTGGCATCCGCGCCGCGGCTCGCCGGCCGGCGCCGCGGGAATGCGGAGCGCCTCCCCTGCCTCCCCTGCCTCCGCTGCCTCCCCTGCCTCCCCGCCTCCCCGCCTCCCCTGCCTCCTGCCTCCCCGCCTCCCCGCCTCCCCTGCCTCCTGCCTCCCCGCCTCCCCGCCTCCCCGCCTCCCCTGCCTCCCCTGCCTCCTGCCTCCCCTTCTCCACGTCGTGCAGCGCAGCGCGGCGCGCCTGGCCGCGGGCTCCGAAAGCCCGGCCGGAGGGAATTCTCGTGTCTTCATTACAGCAATTAAAGGGCCGTTTGTTTGGTTGGCCGCGGCCGTGCCCTTCGCAGTCATCTCAGCACCGCGTCGTTTGAGAGGGGAGGGAAGACTTGGAAATAAAATGATCCGGCTTATTTGCAGTTCTGCTCCGCTGCTGCCCGCCCGCCGCGGTTTCTAATGAACATCCTTTCGTGCTGCTCTCGGCCTCTTCAGCGCCGCTCGTGTTCCCAGAAAGTTGCGTTTGTATGCCGGCCGGGTTTTTGGCGACAGATCGCGGCGCCTCTGTTTTCGGCGCCATATGTGCTCCACCGCCGCCGCCGCTGCTGCCGCTGCTGCGGTGGGTGCGTTCAGACGCTCGTTCCTATGGACGGCACGATACCGACGGCATTTTTTTTACGACGATGTCGCGTCCGTGCTCCACCGTACGCGGCGGCGGCGGGCCGGGACTTGGCAGCAGACCGCCACGTTGGAACAGGGGAGAGAAGCACCGAGAGAGAGAGAGAGAGAGAGAGAGAGAGAGAGAGAGAGAGAGAGAGAGGGGGGGGGAGGGGGGAATAAGGGTTTCACTGTCATGGAACTGGATTGCACTTCAGTTGCCGACAAGTAAAGTACATCAATCAAAATTTTATACAAAAAGGTAAATATATAAATTTATTTCTATTAAGTACGTACAAACATCTTTCTCATGAATGGAATCGCTTTTTGCCTACCTTCATGGAGTGGGAGGGAAGAATTTTCATTTTGCCTCCCACCCCCTCTGTACAGGATCCACACCTGGAGGGAGAGAGATACAGACAGACAGACAGAGACAGAGAAAGACTCGGCGTATGACGTAATATTTGCGAGGGGCCCCGCGGGCGTGGTGGAATCCTCGCTGTTTGCGGCTGTTTGCCATTCACCGCCGACAGCCGCCCATCAGCGGCTGGATTCGCACGCGAAATGCAGTTGGCAACAAGCGCCGGCCGCCGGCTGCCGCCGGCCGCGCCTCGTGCATACGGCATCAGGGGGCCGGCGAGGAGGCGAGGCAGGCCGTTTTCAATTACAGAAAGTCGCGGCGCGGCGCCGTGCGGAGGCTCGGCCGGCTTCCACGCTGGCGCCACCGCGACGCCGCCGTCGTCTCCGCCCGTCGGCGGCCCCCGCGGCTGCCCCGGCGACCCCGCGTCGCCGTCACGGCGCCTGCCCAGACATAATGGGGCATCGGCGCAGCCAGTCAGCCCCCCCAAGGCGCGCCGGCACGCCGCGCCACGCCACCTGGATATCGTCCCCCGGGTGCGTGTTACGCTGCGCGGACGCCAAAATTAGGGAGAGGTAATTGAAGCCGCCGCGCGGGGAGGAGGGGTCGGCGGAGGCGCGCCCAGGGCTCCTTGTCCCGAAATTTTCAAAGAAATTTTCAGAATTTTTCTTTTTTGAAAAGAGATCGGAAATTTTCCAAAAATGAATCCGAAATTTTCGGGAAATGTGTGTGAAATTTTCTGAGTTTTATCGCGGAATTTCTACCGTCGACCCTCTCGGAGACGCGCGGGGCGGCGGCCTCAGCCTCCGTCGCGTGCGGGGCCCCGATGAGTCGTTCCGAGTGTCCGCCCCGGCTCCACAGGCCCCGCTGCGGCCGCTCGGCTCGGCAGGGGGGGACGTGGTGCTATAAATTCAGTGGACGAATTGGGATCGCGAGGGCCGTCGTGTTTGTTCGCTGCGCAGCCGACTTCGGCTATTAACTTTTGCAGACTCGTAATGAGTCATAAGCCTGTTTGCTCTCTGCACCGTTCACGGCCCGCCGCCGCCGCCTGCGAGAGCTAGGTAAATCAAAAAGCGATAAAGTGAGGGGATATAGAGGCCGCGAGGATGTTGTGGACGCTCGTGGGGACGCTCTGGTGTCGTTTCTTTTCGGGTCTGATTTGTGGGAGAGTGAAGTAGGCCAGACTAGGTAAGGTGATTGCCTCGGGGGGAAAGCAAGCCTCTTTGGCGTGTTCTCGTGATTTTGCGCGAATATGTATCGTCTGCTTGTCGCGAGTCCCGGAGGTGAGAGGCCGATGCCATGAAACGGCAGAAAGCAGTCGGTGATGGGTGCCGTTCCGGACTTTTCTAGCTGAGAGAAGCAGGTGTAGTGCCGCCGGGCCGTGTTGTCGCCTCCGCCAGTGCGACTCCTCCCCCCCCCCCCCCCCGGACACGACGCGCCGCGGCGGCGACAAGGCCCTCATTTGCCTCTTCCCCACCACAATTACGCGGACCCTTTACCACTAAATTGATTTCGCTTTGGACGCCGCCGACGCCGCCTTGGCGCCGTCGTCGTCGTCGCCGCCGCCGTCACCACCACCAGGACCGTCACGACGGAGACCGCAGGGCACCGCAGGGCACCGCAGGGCACCGCAGGGCCGAGGCGACTATTTTATTTTTCCATAAGCTCCCCGAGCAGCCGCCGCCGCCGCCACTTTCCACTCGGCAAACAGACAGGTCTTGAATGACACATAAACGCTCGGCAAGTGCCCCCGGCGGCGGCGGCGGCGGCGGCGGCGGCGGCGGCGGCGGCCGTCGCCTCGCCTGCGGACATAAACAATTAAAATGTGACAGCGGCGACGGCAGCAGCGGGTGGAGTGCGCCGCGCCCGTGACAGCGTCCACGCGGAGGCGGGGCATATTTCACGGAGTGATTGCCGCGAGGATTACGGACGGCGGTGAGGAGGTTTGGCGCCGGTGGCGCCTAAGCCAGGTGCCGTTATAGGCTGTTCCGGGTACGCGGCGGCGCCCTGCCAGCGGCCAGCGGCCTCGGGTGCCTCCGGTGCCTACGGCCGCCCTGCCGTCGCCTAGACGTGTCGTCGGCAGCGCCAGGAGAGCCGGCCAGCTCCCGGATAACGGCATTCCAGTCCGGCGTCCTGCATACGCCAGCATATCTGGAAAAGTTTCCTGGGGGACCTGCTGCTGAAACACAGCAAAAACACTGTGACCGGGACCCCCTTCCAACGAACGGTCTGCTAGTACATTCCTCGCCATCTCAAAAAGAGAAGGGTCGGATTCTGAAAATTATAGATTAAATCTACCAAAATATTTTGTCTCAAGAGATATGCTACTATTTTGCACAGAACTAGTCGGGTGTCGACGCCAGGTATTTGTCATCATCTCATCATAATTCAGCCCATATTCTCGAATTTGCATTATTTATTCTGATCCTTTGAGCCCGCATGGTCACACAACGGATCCAGTGAGCAGAGAGAGAGAGAGAGAGAGAGAGAGAGAGAGAGAGAGAGAGAGAGAGAGAGAGAGATGTGCGAGCAGCCCGTCCCGTCAGGGTCACTTGGTGGTCTGCCAGCCCGGGCGGGCGGGCTCGCAGCGGTGGGGTGGTGGTGGGGGGTGGGGCGACCGCCGAGCGGCGAGGCCCGAGGCGCGCCGACCGCCGAGCCGAGTCGGGCGAGAGTCCTCGGCGCGTGGCGGGCCACGTGGCGCGGCGCCGAGGAGCCGAGCCGAGGCGGCCCGACCGCCGCCCGATGACTCATCCCCACCGCGCGGCCGGGTCCCGGCCAGGCGTCCTCTACCAATGCTTCGTGCGCGGCGCGGCTCTTATCACAGCCCAGTTAGCTCAGTCGGTAGAGCGTGGGACTTTTAATCCTAAGGTCGAGGGTTCGAGCCCCTTACTGGGCGGTCTTTTTTTCCCGCGCGGAAAGGCAGCGCGTCCTCCACCGGTATTTTCGCAGAGTGTGTGAAGGGTTTTGACCTGCGCCAGCAGCCGCGGGTGAACACTCCGCCGCTATATTTCCTGTGTTTTGATGTGGCGTGTTGAGACGCGCTAGAGTACTGCAGGACTGTTACCACTCACAATTACGAGCCGTTTTATGAGTCTCTTCCCTGCCAGTGCCGTGCGCAGGACGTCCGGTGTGCCGCCCGTAAAGAAAGCCCCGCGCGCACTGCGCACTCCTCCGGGTAATGGCACTGTAATGAGACGACCCCCTCCCGCGGCACCCCACCGGAAGCACTGTTTGCCCTCTTGCCACCCCGGAGCCGGCCGGAGCCGGCCGGAGCGGGAAGGGCGGCGGCAGCCTGGCGCCGTGCGGCCGTGTGTGTGTGTGTGTGTGGCGGCGCCAAGGGAGCGGATATCAACGGCTCGTATGTGGGGGCGGGGCCTCCTCGGTCATCATCATCATGTTGTTGTTGTTGTTGTTGATGATGGGGAGTGGGGTGGTCTGCGTGCGGCCGACGGCGGCGGCGGTTCTGCAAGGCTCACTTTTGAGTCGACTTTTGGTGGCCGGAGGCCGGAGCCGACAGGCTACAGCTGTCATTATGAGGCGTCATTTTCAGCGAAATTTTTGGCAGAAAATCGTGATTTTTTCAGAAGAAAATCATAAAATTTGGAAATTTTGTGAAATATTAATGTTTTTTTTTTTGGCCCAGAAACCCTTCCCTCCCCCTCCTCCCCGCTTCGCCCTTGTCGATACTGTAGTCGACGGCAGAAGGCAGACGGCGGTGACGTGTCCGTCGCCGTCGGCGACTTCCTGCTCGTCATTATTTCCGCTGCAGTCCTGGCCAACGACGCGCGGCTAATGCGCGGCTCGCGTGCACCGCGCCGCCGCCGCCGGCAACAGGTGCGGCGGGGCGCGGGGCGGGGCGCGGCGCGTCGGCCGGGCCGCGGGTTGACAGTCCGCCGCCGCCGCCGCCGCCGCCGCCGCCGCCGCCCACCGGGGCGCCACGCTCGAGCGGCGCGGCGGCGGCGCGGCGGTGGCGCCGGTCAGGCGGGCTGGACGAGGACGAGACGAGCCTGTGGCAGGCTGTGGCGTCGCGACGCCCCGCCGCCGCCGCCGCCGCCGCCGTGTCGCGCCGTGTGTGACCTCATCCCGATGCAGGGGGGCAGGCGGCGGCGGGGTGGCGGCCGCGGGCACCGCAGGACTAGGCGGGGGGGCCGCCAGGAGGATGGCGTCATGGACTAAGCAGCAGCGTATTGTGTACCACGGGAAGTGCGGGCTGCGGGCTCACCGGCGCCTGAATAAGGTTAAGGTCTCAAGCAAATTTTCGGGGTAAAAAAAAAAATCATATTATTTCAGAATATTAAAAAAAAATGATTCTTTGCTGAATAATTTCGGAACTAGAAACCCTAGGATGATGTTGACAGTGCTTGTCTCATTCGCACCCTGCTGCGCGGCCGGGCGCGGCCCATGCGTGCGACAGTGACAGGGTTCGCCCTATGATTTGCACGCCGCGGCCCCCGCCGCGTGTGTTGACTCCATCCCGCCCGGTATCGCCGGCCCGCCTTGCGGACGGCGGCGGCGGATGACAAAAAAAAAGTAAAAACGCGTCCTCTCTCGGCTGTTGCGTCGTCGTCGCTGAGAGCGTCACGCTGCAAAAATAAATAAAAAGCACACAAACCGAGCCGTCTGCTGCTGCTGCTGAGAAGGGAAAGGGACGGAGAGAGAGAGAGATGGAGAGAGACGCGACGCGGAAGGGGGGGGGGGAGGGGTAGGAAGAGAGAGGCAAAATATTTTACCATGTTCCCGGGAAGACAGATTGCTCCTTTTACTTGTCCCGATCGCGGGAGGCGACCGGCATTACTTGCAGGGAGGGCCCCAAATTGGTCCCCTAATGGAGGAGGTTGAATGATGCGGGAGGGGGGGGGGGGTGCAGGGTGGCCTACCTACACACACCTCATGCAGAAGGAGGACATCCCAGCGGCGCGACGTCACAGCAGCCACATCCCGCAGGCCGCGGGGCAGAGGAACGTGTCCTGATGGGTCCCGAGACTTTTATTTCTTCCCTGAAATCGAGAGGTTGATGATGGTTGGACAATTACTGCGCTATATGCTGCGCATAAACACACACGCACACACAGAGTCAGCGCGGGCGGGGCGGAATCCGAGCGGAGGGCCGCGGCCCGTCCGGTCCCCCGCCGGGCGTCCGCGTCCGTCAGAGGCCTACACGGTGGTGTTCGGGCCGAATGCGAGACTCACGTCCGGGCGAGGTCGGCGATGAGATAACCCGCACACACACACACACACACACACACACACACACACACACACGCGCGCGCCCGGGAACGTTTGTTTTACGCCCCAATGATTTGATTCCGCGAAGTGCGAAAAAGCACACGGCGCGAATGGTGGCTCTGGCAGCCGCCGCCGTATAAAGTGATGATGAGAAGGAGACGGGCAGGAGGAGATGGGGGCGACGCGATAAGGGCGAGCAGGGACCGGGGGACGGCCGGATCGGCGCCGCATTTTCGAATTTTTATTTATTTATTTTATTATAATTTTATTATTTTTTTAAAACTTTTTACGGTTTTATCACCTATCAGCCTATCACGTCGGTGAGCGGGTTCGGCGGCCGATACGTGCTTTTGTGCATTCGGCTGCTTTAATGCAAAATAACGCCCCGCGAGAGTGCACCTCTCTCTCTCACACACACACCGCGCCGAGGCCGTGCCATGTCACCCCCCCTCCCCTCCCCCCGATAAGCGCAGAAACAAAAGTGGGGCTAAATGACCATTAGCCGGACGGGGCCCGGACGGAGGGGGACGGGGATAAAAGTGGCAATAAAGTGAAGATAAGCAGAGCAGCCCGGCTACTCGCGTCCAGTCCGGCTCCTCCGGCACTCTCTGGCTCTCCTCCGGCACTCTCTCGCACTCCTCCGGCACTCCTCCAGCCCTCCACTGGCTCTCCTATGGCTCTCCTCCGGCCCTCCTCCGCATGCTTGGAATCTCCTTGCTCCCTTTTTGCATACACTGTGTATTGGGTCGGTGAGAAATAAACGAAGCAGGTCCTTTGTGAGGCTTGTGTCGCTCCTAGCAGCACCCAGACCAGACGACCCCCCCCCCTCCCTCCCATCCCCTTCCAGGCCGTCGTCGTCATATCACCCGGGGAGATGCGCCTGGCGCCACCGCACTCCAGGGCCTCTCCAGGGCCTCTCCAGGGCCGGCGGGCCCACCTGGACCGTTTCCAGGCGATAGCACACGGCGGCGGCGGCCCGGAGGAGGATGGCAGCCGCCGCCGCGCCGCGAGAGTGAGGGAGATAGGGGATGCCACTCAACAGCACCGAGAGAGAGAGAGAGAGAGAGAGAGAGAGAGGGGGGGGAGAGAAAGACAGGAAGAGAGAGAGAGAGGGAGAGAGAGAGGCGTACTCAAGGAGGCATAGCGTTATCGGCGGAATGAGGCAAGCTACTTTGCGTATCATCGCGGCGGCCACAAAAGGAAGTCGTCGTGTGCTTGGCGCTCCCCCCGTCGGCCCCTCCAGGCCCCTCCAGGCCCCTCCTCCAGGTCCCTCCAGGCCCCTCCAGGGCGGGCCTCGGCGCCTGACGGTAGAGGATGCGGGCGCGGCGGCGCGAATGGGTGCGGCGGCGGGCGCCCTCACATGACTACATGCACCGTCTGAGCACCTGGGCCGGGCAGGCGACGCGCAGCCGCGCTCAGCTCAGGTTCAGTACAGAAGGAAAGTGTGCGCGGCGGCCTCCAGTACGCCGCCGGGGACAGCAGCCCGGGCCCGAGCACGCCGACGATGATGTCCCCCGAGCACGCCGTCGCAGGAGTGTTGAGAGACCTGTTGTGTCGGGCCGGTGGCAGGGCGGGGGGCAGGACGGCGACGGCTACTGTGAGAAACAAATGTCCGCCGACCGCCGTGTGCTGCGGCGGGTCCAGTGGGACGGGGGGGGGGGGGGGGGGGCGATGAGGTATTTAGGATTGATCGTAGCGGCGCGACGATGGCGGCGCTCTAGCGCCGTGAAGCGCCATCCCCCCCCCCCCCCCCCGCTCCTCTCCCGCCCCTGGACCGACAGCATGCATACCTGCCGCCCCCCTCCCCTCTCACCTTAACGACAGCAGATGGAAATGTATCACGAAATCCACTTAGTCGGCGATAAGCGAGTCCGCCGCCGCCGCCGCCGCCGCCACGACGGCGTCCTCTCGCCTTTCCCGAGGAGGACCGGGGGTCACGAAGGTCCCCCCACCGTCGCTGTTTCGGGCGTTCCCGTCGAGTCCAGCGTCCGTCTGTACCTTAGAGCTGTACCAAAGAGCGAGTCACTTCACGAAATCGTGTGAGCCAAACTCTAGGAGGACTTAAATATCGGACTTATACTGGAAACCGATGCTCAGCTATCCAGATTCTACAATTCTAAAATTAACGCAAAGCAATGGGTGTAATCCGACAAAATCCTGATACGAATGCGAAACCTTGTGTTCGTGGTCTAAACGTGCAGTTTCTTTTATATACTCTATTATTGCCCAATTATTTTTGTGCGAAAATTCAATTTGCTGGATAAACAATCAACACAGTCCGGCGTTTATGTACGGCGGGCCGTTAAGCGGGCGGGCGCGGCACTCGGGCGCCGACAAGAGCCTCGTAAAGAGTGACTGATCTGGCGACCCTCTTCTCTCCTCCCCTGCGACCGACTCATCCCGACACAGCCATTCCCGGGCGCGCCGATCACCCAAATAATGATACGTATGGCGACGGGCCGGAGTCGGCGGCGGCGGCGGCGGCGGCGGCGGCGGCGCCTCGGCGGTGTGCCGGGGCCTGTGGGGCCTGTGACTGTACCGCCCCGGTCGGCGGTGGGTGGCGAGCCGGCGCGGCGCCGAGCACCGATTCATGTTCCACCATTATTAAAGAGAATTACCTGCTCGCCCTAATTAATGGGGGCGCGCAGGGCGGGGCGGGCGGTGCGGTCACGCCACGCTGCGGCCCGCGCGGCGTCGTGTCGTCAGCGAGGCCCCCCGCTGAGGGAAGGAGGGCGCCCAGGTAATACACCGGATCAACTATTCGCAGTCTCTCTCTCTCCGCAGGCACTGTTCGCAGTCGGCCCTCTGGTGATTGGGACGCCCGTCACGCGCACCCGACGACGACAGCGACATCAGCGAGTCGGCGCGGCGCGGTGCGCCCGCTTCTTTGTGAACCCGATTAATACTAATTACTGCATTAATTATTTTAATTATTGCGCGGATGCCGCGAGCGATGGGCGGCGGCGCGTTGCGGCGGCCGCTGATGACGGACCAGCCGCGAGCCGCGTGTTCAAAATTCCAAACATCCCTCCGCGATTTCTTTTTTCTTTTTTTTCTCCTTTTCTGTGGGTTTTCGTTTTGCTTGAGGCGCCCGGCTGCGGCCTGCGGCGGACCCAGATCCAGTCCCCGGAGGGACATCTTTACCAGAAAATGACTTCAGACCATCATCACTACCGGAAACTCTTGACTCCCCTCCCCGCACCTCCGTGGCCGCGTGGTTAGCGAGTCCCGATCCGGTTGGCGAGCGGCCGGTCGGGGGTTCAACTCTTTGCCGGTCCGTGCAATTTTTCTGTCGGCTCAGCTAAGACGACGGTGAGTGAAGTATGAAGGCCGGGCCGCATCTTCCATCGCGGCGTAGTGGTCGCACGGGTAGGGTGGCTGACCAGCGACCGAGCGGTCGTAGGTTCGAATCTTACCGATTTCTCTAAATTTTTCTTGTGTCTGCGCTTGGAAGACGGTGGGTAAAATATACTTCCGAACGTGGCGTCGGTATGGCTGTCTGAACGGCCGTGCGCGCTGCGTCACTGAGAGATGTAAGCGTTGGGTTTCAACTTGAAGATTCCCGCAGCACGGTCGGGCTTACCCCCGTTCCCGGGTCCGAGGTTCTCTCGGTCGCCCGGGGTTTCCGGCGGGGGGGCTCTGTGTCTACCAAGGAAACTTGGTTCGGAGACTCGGGTGTATGCTACGGGGGTACCTAGGGTTCGGTACCTTCGTTTTCGCTCCCTGTGAATCTGGCAGACGAGGACACGCCGTCGCGACTAGGGTTCGTCGTGAAGTACAGCAGCTTCGGCTGTGTACGATATAGGAAAGCCTACCTCCCCCCCAATCCGCTCGGGAGTGGCCGCAGTGCCACAGACCAACCAGCCAGTCGAAGGGAGTTGATTCCGGAAATCTGGCTGGCGGAGGGGGCTACATTGACCGTTGCGGAAGCGTGCCCCTGAAAAAGGCCGCTGCGTTGTGCCGGTGTCTTTGCGGCGGTCAATACCTGGTACACCGGTTCCCATTCGAACACCGAAGTTAAGCAGGAGGGTTCCAGGCGGAGGCCTGGGACGAGGTAGTGCCCACCCATTTTTGCATTTTATGAAAGTTTAACATTTTTGTCACGACCGCTGACTTTTTTACGACGTTTGAGGTCACCAGTCAGTGTGCACCCGTGGGTACCCTACGGGCATGACCGCGGCCTGCTTTCCCCTTAAACGCATCGTGTATACCCCACGCGCGGCACGGACGAGGAGACGCCACCCCACCGCCGCGCCACGGCTATACCCCGTGCCGCCGCCGCCGCGCTGCGGACGGTGGAGACCCCCGGACGTCAGCCTACTCTTCCGACGCGCACGCCCCGCCGGCTGCCTACCCGCGGGCCGCCGGGCGCCCCGGGCTGGACTGTCGGCGCGCACCTGGCAGGGCGCGGGGGCCACCTGGGGAGACTCTGAGTCTGTCGAGGGCCACCTGACGAGGCACCTGTTCAGCTGCCACAAGTTTCGGCACGAGTCAACACCAAACTCCTATCCCGCGGGCACAGCCGCCGGCCCCCGGCGCGCCCATGCGTCAAACCGTCATACTAACTGTTGCTCGGGCGTCCGGCCACTCACAGTCGGTGCGGCCCGCCTCAACCCGGACGCCTCCAGTGCGAGGCACTGCCAGCGTCGGGGTGCCGCGGGGAGGAGCGCGAGGGGGTGGATGCTGGTGAGGACGGACCGGGCCCGCCCCGAGGGCCGAGCCGGGGGATGAGGACGCGTGCGAGGACGAGGGCGGCCCGCGGGCCCGCGCGCCGAGGACGGCGGGGGGCCGGTGGAGGGGGCAGCCCGTATCGATCCGGTGCGGTGCGGGAGCCCGGCCCATCCCCCGCGGTCCGGGAGCGCGCGGCGCGCGGCGCACGGCGCACGGCGCGGCGCGGAGGGGCCGGCGGGGGTTAGCCGCGGCCCGGCGATGTGCGTTGTGGTGTAGTACTCCCCTCCGCCGCGCCCCGGCAGGACACGGCCCCCGGCGCCGAGCCCCCCCGGAGCCTCGGCACCTCGCCGACGACGCCGCCCGGCCAGGAGCACCCCGCCGCCTCCGCCGCCGCCACCGACACCCCCGGCGCCTACGGGACCGCCCGGCCAGTCGCTGCACGACCGGGTGAGCACGCAGCGGGCTGCGGCTGCCCGGCCAGTCCTCAGCGAGGGGGCCACAACTCAAGACAACGGAGACGGCCGTACAGAATCGTGGACTTAAAATAAGGGGCTTCTACTGCCGGAGGTTATCTGTAATATTTTAGAAAATGTCACTAGTTTTCCGAATTTTTTTTTTTTTTTGAGAATTTCGAGACTTGAAACCCTACTCACCCAACACTGGAGTACGAGAAACGCTTCTGTGTAATTTTGAGTTTTTTTTTGCGACTGAAACATGCTGCCCTGTCGTTACGCGCGATTAAAAAGAAATAAAAAAAAGAGGCACCATGAAAAGCGAAACGAGAGGTGAATTGAATGGAATGGACAAAAGGATGGAGCGCGCAGCTGTTTAACCGGCCGCGGGGCAACAGGCTGGAGCTCATTGGCCGTTTCAAAACTTGTTCTTCCCTTGTGCTGCGGCTCTGTTCGCTCACCCCTTTGCCCCGGCCCGCATTACACGCTGAACTACCCCGGTGCTGCCGGGGCTGGCCGGGGCTGGCCGGGGCTGGCCGGGGCTGGCCGGGGCTGGCCGGGGCTGGCCGGGCTGACTTGTTGCGTAGACATCCCCGTCCTTCGTGCCGGCGGCGAACAGCAGGGCCGCAGGACCGCAGGAGCGCTGGGCAGGGGGGCGGGATAAGGCCTTTCTGAGCACCTCTCCCACCTCTCGAGTTGATAACGGCGTTATTATACCCCGGGCTTCGGCGGCGGATAGCGGCCGGCTGTCTCACTCGCACCCGCGGGGCGTTCTGTAAGAGAGCGAGAGAGAGAGAGAGGTCCGAATTCCGGAATCCGCCCGCTGGGGCAGTCGTCACAGACCTGGACACACACCACCCACCTCCACCGCGCATGGAGTTTCTAGTCTCGGAATTTTCAAAGACATTTTCAGAGAAAAAAAAATCCAGAAGTTTGCTGGAGAACTTTGCAAATGTTGTGAAATTTTCTGAAATACTATAAATTTTTTTGTGCCGTTCCCGTCATCGGCATCGAGAGGGGGCGGACCGGGTCCAGAGCCGGGCGGCGGCGCACGCGGAGTGCTTTCTATAACACGGTTGCCGGCTGCGTGTTTCGCAGTAACAGAGTTTGCCGGTGCACTCCGCTAGAGAACTAACCAGACTAGCGGGGAGCGGGGCCGGGTCCTGGGGATCCTGCCGTGCTTAGGGTTTCCAGTCCCGAAAATTCCAAGAGAAAAAAAATGCACAATATTTTACAAATTTCACAAGCCGTCAGAAAAAATTGTTGGAAAAAAGTTGGAAATTTTGTGACTTGAAACCCTAGCCGAGCCGTGCGGAGGGCCGGGGCACGGGCCGCGGGAGAGGTCACCAAATCAATAGGAGCGAGAGAGAGAGAGAGAGAGAGAGAGAGAGAGAGAGGGAGAGGCGAAGCGCGCCGCGTCGGGCAGGGCAGGAAACGATTTTAATTTGCAACGCTCCCTCGCCCACCCCCGTGCTGCCACAGGAGGGGGCCCCAGTCGATAACAATTGGCCCAACTTTCCAGTTCTGTGCGTGTCGCGTGCCCCACGCGGGGGGCTCGACGCCCCCCCCCCCCTCCCCCTCGCGGGAGGATGACGGGGCGGCAGACAGGGAGGCTGGAGGCCGCGGCCCGGACCGTTCACCCCGACCCCATGACTGGTTCCGGTCGGACTGGCAGAGGGGCAGTGCAGAACAGACGAGGGGTGGTTAGGGGCGGGCGGAGGGGGCGGCTTAACCCAGGTTAGGGTCACCCTCGCCCCCCCCCCCCCCACTGTTCCCGCCCCTGCCTGCTGTTCACGACCCGACCCACGCGTCGCCAATTCGTCGACTCACGTTACCGTCTCAAAGGGACGGCTCCCGCGGGCCGAGGTGTAGTTCTCTTTTCCAAGGGGTCCGAGCACACACACACACACACACCCCCCCCCCTTCTTTCTCCATTTCTCTCTGTGTCTGTGTTCTCTGCCTCTTTCTCTCTGTCCCTCACACACTCGCCGCCACCAGCGGCCCCTGGCTGAGGACTGGCCGGCCAGGCAGGGCGCCCGGGCCGTAGGCAACCTCAGCCGCTTCCATGCAGGCGTGCGCTGCGGGACGGCCTACCCCCGCTCCCGCGGGCGCTCGCGCCGCTCTCCGGGAAGGCTGTTGTGTCGATTTGGACCGCTCTTTCTGTCCGGCCGGCGGCCGCCGAGCGTCTTGGCGGAGTCGGAGCGGAGCGAGCGAATCTCCATGGAGATGAGGCGGCGGTCGGGGTCCGCGCCTCGCTGGAGACGGCTGGAGGCGCTGGGGGCGCTGGAGGCGCTGGAGGTTGGGGGTAGTAGCCGCTGGCTTCTATCTCCCTCTCCCGCAATTACAGTCCGGTCCGGGGAAGTGGGTCAACAGGCGCCGGTCTGGAAGGGAGGGAGGGAGAAAGGGAGAGAGAGAGAGGGAGACAGAGAGAGCAAGAGTGAGACACAGGCAGACAGGCAGGCAGACAGAAAGAAAGAGGGAGAGAGGCGCACTCGAGGGAGTTCAGTTTCCAAGTGCGAGGCCAGAAGCGCCACGCCCTGCTCTCCCCACACCCCACCCAACATGCTGGAGAGAGTTGGCGGGTCCTGGACATCGTGTGGAGGTGCTGGAGGCCCTGGAGAAGCCGGGCTCCGCCGCCGCAAAGCTCCGCGAGACAACGCCCCACGCAACCAAAGCAATGCGAAGCGAGGCGAAGCAAATAGCGCTCGCTCGTAAATTTGTAGAGGGCATTCCTATTCGTATACACGTTTACCCTGTGCGACCGGCGCGGTCCTTTAAGGGATGAGGGACGCCCATGGCCGAGGGCTGCCAAGGGCTCCCCAGCCCCCTCTCTCTCGCTCTCTCTCTCTCTCACACACACTCTCTATGTCCCTCTCTCTCTGTCCCTCTCTCTCTCTCCCCTTCTCCCGACGGCGGCATCTCCTTTTTCTTGGCCGCGTTCTTGGCCGCGGATGTGTGCGGCGACAGCACGGGGCCGTTGGTGCCGGGAGATGAACGGCCCGGAACGGAGACTATCGGGGACCAGCGGGGGTGCAGGGTACTGCCCTGACACACAAAAAAAATCAGTCTAGAAACAGCTGGGAGACAAAAATTATACTTTTTAAAAAAATCAAATTATTTGAAGAGTATGCGACACTCATGGGTGAAGGGTGTGCGGTGCCCCCCCCGGATGACGCGGTGCCGCTGTCAGACGTACGACTGCTTCATGAGATTCCCTCAGCTTATGCCATCGTGGCCACGCGGCGAATGGAGCCAGATTAACCAGCGAGGGGGGGGGGGGGGGAGCTACTACTGCGCCCTCGGGAAAAACAGCAGCGCAGACCCATTTTTTGGCGACGGCCCAAGTGAGAATTAATTACCTCGGCGACCCCCTGAAACGACTAAGTCGGACCGAGTCTGTCGGCGGGGCGGGGCTCCTGCACCCCATCCTTCATGCTGCCCAAACGACATCCTCGTCCCCGGGGGTCTGACTGGAGGTGATTATTGCGGTTTCTAGTCCCGAAAATGTCGATTACATTTTCGAGAAAAATCCACAACAGTCCAGAAAATTTCACAATTTTGTCAAAAATTTTGGAAATGTTGAAAATTTTGATTCCCCCCCCCCCCCGAAGAAGAACTCAGAAAATTCGGGACTAGAAACTCTAGTTATAATGTCGAGGCTGCTGTGCTGGTGCGGAGGCCACACACACACACACACACACACACACATGCCAATGTCCTGGGACACACTACGACGAGAGCCATATTGGCAGGGGTGTTTGGCACGGCAGCGTCCCTCAGACCGGCGGCATCCCCTTCTCCTAGCAAATTGTGATTTACGTCGCGACGAGGGCGGCGGGGCGGGGAGTCTGTCGGCAGCAGGGGGCTGCTGCCGGCTCCGCTCAGCACACGGGATATTGCCAATCACGGTGGCACAGCCACAGCCGTGTCGCTCTTGTTGTTGTTGTTGTTGCGGGAGGCTAATTGACGTAAATGGCAAGAGGCGGCGGTGGGACAATAGGGGTGAGTTTCCGCCCCGGGAAGGCAAGCTGCCGGAGGGCCGCCGGGGCAGACACGGCGGCGCCGGGACACCCCTCGCTTATGGTTCCTCCCTCTGCTGCTGCTGCTGCCCGTCCTTCCGCCCCTCCATCAGGGCCTCTCGTCCCGTAATTTATCAAAAATAATTCCGAAATTTTCGGGGGCTAGAAGCCCTGCTCTCGTCCTTGTGTTTTCCCTCCCCCTCTTCGGAGCAGCGCGGCACGGCCGGCACAGCACACAGCGCCCTCGGGGCGGCGCCACACGGCATCCGTCCTCCTTCCTCCCCCTGACAAGGCCCTGCCCCGCCCCGCTTCCTGTCCTTGTCTTGTCCCCGTTTGCCGTCGTGGTCGCGGCCACCACAAGGGGCGGGGGGGGGGGGGGGGCAGACAGTCTGCTTCCAATTAAACGAAAAACCACCCTCGTGTCGAGTAGCACAGAGGAGCAGAGCAAAGGGGTGGTGGGGGCGGACGGGGTCTCACTCAAACAGCGACAGTTGCGTTCCCGTGCCGTGCCGTGTCGCCGGAGTGATGCCGGCCGCTGGGTTTTGCTTTTGCCGCCGCATGCGCACACAGATAACGCAGAATCGATACTCCACGCCGCGCCACGGCACGGCCCCTGTCCGCTGTCGCCGCTGTCGTCGGGATGCTGCGCGCCGCGCGCCGCGCTCCCCCGCGGACAATTAGCGGCCCCCCACGACGCGGCGGGACGCCGGCCGCGGCCTCGCGGCCAGGACATGACGCGGTGCCCGCTTGCAGGACATGGGTTAGGTCGGCATGGTGCCGTCGCTGCGGTTCCTGCCGCGCGGGTGGCCGCTGCTGCTGCTGTCGTCGCTGCTGGCCGTGGCCGTGTCCCTGGTGCTGGCGCTGGCCGCGTGGCTGGCCGTGCTCGCCAGCCGACCGGCCCCGACGGCCCCGACGCCGCCGCCGCCCCGCTGCCCCGGCGCCTACCCGGAGGCCGGCTGCCCGTCCGTGCCGCGGCTCCTGCTCGCACTGCGCTGCAAGGTGAGAGAGGCTTCAGAATTTTTCAGAGAAATAACGAATTAAAAACATTCGGAACTAGAAACTCTAATATGCTAACCGTGGCGTCCCCGCTGGCAGGCCGTGGACAGGGCGGCGTACGACGAACACCTCGCCGACCTGTTCGGGGCCCACATGGACCACGTGCGCGAGTACCAGGAGCTGCACCCCAGCGTGCTCGTGCCGCCCGAGGACTACATCGGCGTCCTGGAAGACCACATCCACGGCCACCACCACGACCACAATGACGACCTCGATGACGAGCACGTCCACGACGCGGACGATGTCGGACACCACGGCGTGGCGCACCGCGGCCTCGGCCGCGACCTGGACCCGCGGGCGCGTCCCCGGCGGCCGTCCGACCCGGCGGCCGCCGGCGTGCTGATCCTGGACACGGTGAGGCCGCTCGCGGTGCGAGGCGACTGTGCCGCGCGCGGCTCCGACGTGGACTCCACGATGTGCTCCGGGTTGCAGCCGCCGCGGCGCGGCCGGCACGGACGCCGGGCCCCGGACACCACCACCACCATGGTGTGCTACCTGCTCGTCACGCTGCTCGTCGCCTCCGCCGTCCTCGCCATCGGGGAGGTCCTCCGGGACTGGTGGACCAGCATGGTGGGCAAGGTGAGGGCCTGGGGGACGGGGATGGGGGGGGATGGGGGCCGTCGGGGCGTTGGGACGGCGGGGGCGGCCGGCGTCTGAAATGTCCTCGCGGCCGTAAGCCGAAATAAGATGATGCGGACGGACCGGCGTGGGCGAAGAGTTGCTTCCAAGGACGAGGGAATGCATCCCCCTGGCGCTTGGCGCGAGTCCTGGCCACATCTCTCTCTCTCTCTCTCTCTCTCTCTCTCTCTCTCTCTCGCCCACGCCGTCTCCTGCCATGCCATTCCTAAAACAGTGCCCTTGCCTTGTTGTGTTGTCAGTCAGCCCGTCGCGCGGGGAGGTATTAGGGTTGGGGAGTAAAGTGGGAGCAGAAGAGGACAGGCCCAGATAAGTTGAGGGAAGGTGAGGAAGCCAACACACTGTACTGACGGGGCATCGAGCGGTGCGTCGTCCTGCCTCAGCCGTCTGCTTTCTGCCCCCCCCCCTCCGCCTAAAGCCTGCCGCCACAGGCTCCTCCTGCCCCAGTGTGTTGCCAGAAGAGTAGGCAAAGAGTGGCCTAAACGTATCACATTTAGGTGAATATCGTGCCTAGCCGCACCTCGGCCACCTGGCCTACTTTTTGCCTACTCTCCCGGCAGCGGTGCCCCGCCCTGCTCGCCCCCCGAGGAGGGTCCCCTGCGCATGAACACACGCAGAGCAGCTCGCCTATTCGAACCGCTTCTTAACCAGTTGTCGTCCAGCGGGGCCGCGGGGCCGCGCGGCGGCGTGGGGCAGCGCAGTCCGCTTGCCTAGCATGCGTACACGTAGCGGCGGCTTCATGGTGGCGCCCGGCGGCCCCGCGTGACGCCCGTGTCTTGTCCTCGACAGGCTGCCGAGGCCGCCGCGGTCCAGGACGACGCCCGAGGCCGGCTCCTGCCCGGCATGCCCGCCCCCGTGGGGGCGGTCCTGGCGGCGGCGGGGGCGGCGGCGGCGCCGGCCGGGGGCAGCCCGGCGGGGCGCAAGCAGCTGTCGCGGCGCTGCTCCCTCGTCGACCTCACCGTGAGCCGCCACGAGCGGCGGGAGTCCATGGCCGCCGCCGCCGCGCACCAGGCCCACGCGGGGCCGTCGGCGGCGGGGCCCTCCGCGGCAGCCGGGGGCCCGCTCATCGGTAAGGCCAGCTGCTACCGGGCGAGGGCCGGCGGCGGACCCTTCGAAGTGAGTTACCCGTTCGCTCGTCAGCATGGCGCGGCACGCAGTGGCACGACACTCTCAGCACGGCACGTCTGCTGTAGCAGGAGCACGCCGACACGGAGCGCACAGAGTCGAGGGAGACTCCTTGTGCTCGAGGGCGCCCGGTACGGCGCCGCGTAGTGAGTTGCTGTGTAGAAGTTGCCCTGTCGCGGTAGTCCCCCGGTGGTGTCTGACAACCCCTCCCCTCCCGCCCCCCCGCCCCCCCGTAGACCGTGTTTCTGATGTTTCCGCTTTACAGGGCCGCCACCGCTTTGCCGACGGAGCTCCTTCCCTGCTGCGCCGACCGTCGGGCGCCCCGCCGCTGGCGCTGCTGCGGTCCCAGCCGCCTCCGGGGGCGGCGGGGGCGCGGGGGCGGGGGGCGGCGGCCGCCCACCTGGGGGTCTGGGAGAGCGTGGAGGAGCCCTAGGCAGCGCCGGCAGCCTGGGCGCCTCCCCGCGCCGCCGCCCCTCCACGTCCACCCCTTCGCTCTCGTTCGAGTACAGCGACGGCGACTCATCCCCCGACGCGGGCCGCAAGCGGGTCCGCATCATCAGGCGCCACTAGGGGCCGTCCACAAGTGACGTCGCGCTTTTTGATCCGATTCCGCCCCCCCCCCCCCCCTAGTCACATGCATTTAGGATGGGACCGTCACGCGAACCCCGTCCTCCCCCTGAGCGTGACGTCATTTGTGAACAGCCACTTAGGTACCACGCCGTCCAAGTTCGGGCTCGGTCCTTTGCCTTTCTACCCCTCCCCCCCCCCTCCCCTCTCTGCCTCAATACATCTGAATCACAATGTGCACAAAAACAGCCAACTAGAGTTCGTTGGAGACATTGGGCAATCCCGAAGCCACCCCAAGTCCTGCTGCATACCAGTAACTGTTTGGCTCCTATTCTTACGCTGTAGTGTGTGTGTGTGTGTGTGTGTGTGTGTGGCACGTTGGCGTTGGACTTTTAATGGCAGAAGCATGACGGCTGATGACTGCGATTTAGAGAGATTGTACCTGAGCCCTTGCAACCCCATGCATAGACGGGTTGAACTCACTTTGTTATCATAGTTTCACGAGAAGAGAGATTTATTCCAATCCCTCATTCCAAATGTTATTTTTCTTCCTTTTACTATCCTCGTACTGTGTATATTATTCTCTATCCCAGTCCCTTTTTGTGTATAGGTCTTTGATGCTCCCCACTATTTTTTTATAGACTGTAGACCTAAGAGGACACATGGCATCCGGAATAAAATGAGTTATGATTATAAACCATGGATGGAAGAATTTTTCAGGTGTGGTATGTGTTGAGGAAAGTGTAAAGAGTGTTGTAATATTTGATGTTTTGATCTACCAGCTGAGGTGAAACAATAAAACGCAAACTTACTGTCTTTGCCATTTATATTATTTTTTTCCCAGACACAAGTCAGAGCACAAAATACTGTGGAGCGTGTGTTTTTGAGGCCGCCAATACTGAACTGACTGTCGCGCGACGACATACGCTCAGACGAAAATGTGCGTCATTTCGCACGCCGGCCTTGTGTCAGAGCAAGGGGACGGCGGAGCAGCGACGACCCGGACGCACCCAGAAGAGTATCTTCTATCTGCCGCACGGCACCAAGACAAACACGGACAGGAGGCGAATTCGCCCCCCACCCCGGTCACGGCCGCGGGTCCGAGCGTGCAGTGATGGATTCAGCCTGGGCAGGTCGTTCTGGCGTCGGACGGAGCACACCCCGCGCAAAGTTTGTCCGCGATCTTAGCGCCATCTCTCGGCCGCTCCCCGAACTACGTCCCCACAGCGCCTATATGTAGGCAACAAGCACGACACGCGCACCCAAATGTAGTGCTTGTTGCCTACATTCAGGCGCCGTGGCGACGTAGTTCGGGGAGCGGCCGAGAGATGGCGCTAAGATCGCGGACAAACTTTGCGCGGGGTGTGCTCCGTCCGACGCCAGAACGACCTGTCCAGACTGCGAGATGCTCTTCAGCGGTGAGCGCTACGTAGTTCGCGCGCGCGCGGATGGATGAGACCTCCATCGCGGTGCGGTATGGGCGGGTGTAGGCCCCGTCTGGAATTCCGGGAGCGGGGAGAGTTCGTGCGGATTGGAACCGTGTGACAACGTTGATTCTTAAATTTACAGTTAGTCTCAGGTGGTAAAATTTCTGTTTAATGAGATATGTCTAAGATATGATCTTAAGCAAGAAAGACAGATACAATTCAACATGACATAAGTAAGTAAACTTACTAAACAGCTCAAAAAAGCTTTTACAAAAACTCGACTGGGGCTTCATTTCTTTGGTATGTTTATAAGTGAAATGTAACAGTTTTTATGATACTAAGTTTACAAATAATAATAAAAAGAATTACAAATGCCCACTGAGATCACTGAAGGGAGATGGATCACATTGAGCTAAAACAATGGCAAAAGCCACAATGGGAAGACTTATGCTTAAATTTTAACACGACCAGCAACAACAAAATAAAACATTGTATTACGAACCAGAGTTTTGTGCTAAAATGGCAATAAATAAAACATCTCCAAAAAATATTTAAAACAGCAACAACAGTACTAAAAATATCACGATCATCGAATAAATCGAATCTTAAAACCTGACAGCTTAGCCATTCCTAATACTAAACACAATTTTTTTCCTTCTAGGCTCATTTATGCTCTCTGAGTTGCCACTAAACCACATAGTGAGTTCTCTGAAAACCCTGGGCTGCAAGAATAAACAATGGTTTAGGAAATTATTTTCCATAACACTAAAACTTGCACAGAAGTAAATGATAACAAACTACTATACCCACCAATACTGTTGAGAATTATATTTATCTGCAAGGAGAATAAGAAACTAATGTTAAGAAAGGCAGTCAACATAAAATTGCACATGAACGAACAGAATCCTACCCTCTCTTCATCCTTCCAGTAAAATACATGGCAGGTAAAATCTTTGGCCACATTGCAACTTTCCTCCCTGAAATGGCAAGAGGAATTTGGAGATGAAAATAAACAAGAATTGCATTGAAAACAAAACAATCGGTAATTAACATGCAGCAAGTCAAAGAGAACATACCCAGCAATGTAACCAAAGTAGCCTTGCCTCTCATAACTACTGCCACAAGAGGAGATTTGCATGAATGTGTGTCTCATCAGGGTCTAACAGAAAGAATAAAAACATGAACCAATCAAAAGGGTACATGTATGCATGCTCCAAATCAATGCAATTCCCACACTCACTTTCCCAGAGCTTTGGCTTGCAACACGAACATTCATTTCCTGGCATTCCAATAATACAGGCTGAAGTGATGGTTTCTCCAAGGACTTGAAAAGCTTTTCCACAGCAGTCTCTACAAGACTGAAATCGCCTTTAACACCAACTGGTATAGATCCAACGTACATGACAGGATACCCAGTTCTGCATGAGAAGACAAATATGTTTCAAACAGGAGCTTCATGAGTGGTTGAGTGCAATACAGAAATAAAATAATAAATACTTATATGAAAAAAAGTAAAACATAATGGAAATTTACCCTTTAGTGACTGTATCACTTGAGGATTTTTTCAAATACGAACTTTTCCCTTCAGAATTAGATGCTGTTGAGAACTGAAGTCTTTCCAATTCTGATGGATCAGCATTAGCTAATCTCCTCAAGAACTGTATAGGTGGATATGGTTGTTTTGAATCAGGGTAATGAGACTGAAAATATAAATTATCAGAAGGTAAACTCACTTTAACATTAATGTGAAAGAGAAAAACACCATGATTGTAAAATTAAGGAAATCACACTTTTATAATGCTGAGAGTTGTGGGTTGTCCTCCATGACGACGCAATGCTGATGCAAGTCGTCCCTTCATTGTTCCTGAAACTACTTCGCCATTTAACTCTTCAAGAACATCACCAATCGAAATAGATTCCTGAAGGAAAAAAAATTGTGTTGATTCATAGCCACTTGTAATTCAAACAGAAAGAAAAGGGATGATGTAAGAGATTTACATTTTCAGCAGCAACCCCATACTCCCTCAAACCAACAACCACTCCTTTGCCTCGTACAAATCTAGAATAATATTTTTATTAAATGAATTAAATGAATTAAAACATTCATCAGTCTAAAAGAGTGTTAACAGATTACTCACATCACACAAATACCCAACTCCTTACTAGGAACAAATTCAAATTTAAATCTCGGTGGAATTAGCCAACTCTCATCAAGAAAAAATGAATTAGATATGTCGAGGTGGAACGTGAGCTGACCAACTTGATGCATAACAGACAACAATATTTCTCCTAAAATTTCATGAGCTACAATTGAATTAGCGGTGTGATACCATCTTGATGCTAACTGAGGGTGGCCAACCTAGAATTTAAATTTAGAATTATATGCACATAAAAGCAAAGCCCACTTTGATTACTTTACCATTGTGAAGGAAAATACATACAATCATTTCAATTGGTTTAAAAAGACAGTGATGAGAGAGACATGATCGAATTAAAAGGCGCATACGACCCACATTTGTGGAGACCTTTGGATCTTTCTTGACGGAACTGACAGCATACTCATAGCCGAAAGTTGCACTGGAATACAAATCAATGACCGAATTCAAACGCAGCTCAAAATTACATTTTTCTACCTGACGCAAAAAAAAAAAGTTCATGTCATGTTTACCCTTTCCGTTGATCTCCAAAAAAAGACATCCAGGACCAAACATCTCCTTCTCTTCCAAAACCAAGTGGAGATAACTGCGGCTTAAGACCCTTTGAGAGGACACTTTCAAGAGATTCACAAAATTTTACTAGTTCCACATTATCATCAGTGATTGGTAATTTCTTGCCCCCATCAGAGTTAAAGTGCTTTTCAATTAAGATACGAAGATGTCCTGAAATATTGAAGGGAAACAAATGTATGAAATGATAACTCTTTATCTATCTATCTATCTCTCTTAGTCACTATTAATTTAAGACAAATTTAGTTCCATTACCTTTCAGATCTTTGATCAAAGGATCACTCACAGACATGTTGCTAGTCGGTGGTTATTAACAATTTTTTTCCTGGAATGGCTTTGTTCATGCTTGTTTTAGGAAGCGTGTGGGTTGGAGAACTGTAGAAGCGAGTTTCACCGTTCAGGTGCCCTCACAAAAAGTCGGCAAAAGTAACATGTTGGCGTTTTCTTGTCAAACCAGTTCACCTAATCTTTGTTGGTCAACTAGCAGACAACACACAGCAGACAGCGGAAGTGCAGATAGACAACAGGGCAAGCAACGCCATGCGGTGAAGGGCAAAAAATTTATTCTTCGGACTATACGTTTAAAAGATAAAGAAACGTTTACATCCAATCGTTTCCAAAAGCTACAGTAAATTTCCTGTCTCAAAAAGAAAAGGTTGTGTAAACAAATGGAATCTCGATTTTCTGTCAACGGCGTCCTGTAAATAGTGGTGTGGTGGTGAATAATCATAAACAAGAGCGTGTGTTTTCATTCCTCATTATTACATTTGCAGAAGGCGTAGAAGGTTGCTGACAAGTAAATTTTGGTCGAGGTCCATTCATTTCCATTGTTCGTCATTTCGGTAAATACGAATTTGATTTCGTCGGCTTTGTGCAAATTAGTATCACAACTTGTGTTGCTTTATATTATGTGTTGCTGTAAGCCCAAAGAAAATTGTAAAATCTACCGGAACGGAATCAAGGAAGGGATAGGTTATGCTCGTCGTTTTGCTGCTTTGACTTCGTAATTTTGAATTAATTTATACCTTCATTCTTCTCTCTGAAACTTAAAATTTTGTCGAAGTTATTCCCCCTTTCACCGTATTGTTCGATTTTGAGACCGCATTTCTATTTACGTACCGGAGGAGCAGCACCTCTCTGACAGTCGGCCTCATTCCTGTCATGTACACCAGATTTTGTCTCCCAAACTAACTGCACTTTAGTATCTAGTGAAAAACAAATCATTATATTTTTGTAGTTATTTAGGCAACTTTCTCAGTGCCAACTCTCTGAGCTTTTTGTTTGCTGCCTTCTTGATAACTCATTTTCTCCATGTCATGCTCGAACCAAAAATGGTCATTCATGCTAGTTCACTTTTTATCTCTGTTGTTCTACAGTAATTGTTAAACATGACAATGGCTACGGATAAGCCGCTGGCTGATGCCAATGGCCAAATTATCAAGATGGAAGTGGATTATAGTACCACATGCGATGAGAAAATTCCCCAGTGCAAAAAGATGGCTGCTGAGGGGAAAATGCATGATGCGTTGGATGCCCTTTTGGTCCTAGAGAAGCAGACCCGAACAGTAAGTCATCTCTTCTTCAAGTCTTTCTCACCATCCTTATAGCTCCAGCCCCTTACAAATGTTCTAATTTATTTTATTTTTATCGACAGGCAGCTGATATGCTTTCCACAGGGCGAATTTTAGTAGCTATCGTTCAAATTTGTAAGGATGCCGCTAACTGGGCTGCACTAAGTGAGCACATTCAAATGCTGGCGAAAAGGCGTTCGCAGCTGAAGCAGGCTGTTGTTAAAATGGTACAAGAGTGTTGTTCCTATGTGGACATTATGCCGTCCAAGGAACTAAAGGTCCAACTCATTGATACTTTGAGATCTGTCACTGAAGGAAAGGTATGGTGACCCTCAATGGTCATTGTCGCATCCTTGTAAAGGCCACAAGTAGTTTGATTCTCCTCTGCTGTTTTCAGATCTATGTTGAAGTTGAAAGGGCTCGTCTCACGCACATCCTTGCTAAAATGAAGGAAGAAGAAGGAAATGTTACTGAAGCCGCAAATATTATCCAAGAATTACAAGTTGAAACATATGGGTCAATGGAGAAGAGAGAAAAGGTAATGTATATATTCCTCTGGTTTTTCAGAGAAGGGTTCTAAAATACTGTGGTTGGTTAGTGTCTCTTACCTTTATTGGTTTATAGGTTGAGCTGATCTTGGAGCAGATGCGTTTATGTTTGGCCAAAAAAGACTACATTCGAACTCAAATCATCTCTAAGAAGATCAATGTAAAGTTCTTTGAAACAGAGGATACGCATGATCTGAAACTCAAATACTATCGGTAAGCTGTCTCTGTGTATTCATCAGTTAATATTGTTTGAAGTTTATTTATTAAAGTGGCATGTCATTTGTTTAGTATAAAAATGGCTTGCATTATGAGGAATAACAAAAATAACCATTTTCTCCCGTACTCTTTCTAGTTTGATGATTGAACTTGACCAACATGAGGGTTCCTTCCTGGCTACGTGCAAACATTATCGTGCTGTTTTGGACACTCCTTCTGTTCGAGATGACGCTTCACAGCGCACAGTGATCTTGCAAAATGTGGTCTTATACCTTGTTCTTGCTCCATATGACAATGAACAAGCAGACCTTACTCACAGAGTTTTGCAGGACAAACTCATGGAAGAAGTTGCTCCATACAGGTACAGGCTATTTTCGAGTTTCTGAGTGTTAAGAAAATTTCATCTGCATTCCCAGTGCTAGTTTGATTCTACATATTTTTCACGTCACAAAAAAAAAATTTCAGGGATCTTTTGCGGCTATTTATTAACCCAGAGCTGATCAAGTGGTCAGCTCTCCGTGAGATCTATGAGAAAGAGCTGAAGTTTGGATCTACTAAGTTCCCAGCTACTGATGTTTTCAGTCCTAAGTCTGAAGAGGGGCAGAAGCGCTGGAAAGACCTGAGAAACCGAGTTGTTGAACATGTATGTGTTGTTTATTAATCATGTGCTCTGGTCTTGACATTTCTATACAATCTGTAGTAACTGTGAAATTTGTTTACTTTTAGAACATACGAGTCATGGCTAAATACTATACAAGAATAACTTTGAAACGCATGTCAGAGCTACTGGATCTTCCTATTGAGGTGGGTTTTGATCTCATGAATAAACGTAGTTAACCCAGGCTAAATTTTTGGACTTGTACTCTATTGATTGTTTCTATTTATGTCATGCAGGAAACTGAAGATTTCCTCTCCAATATGGTTGTAAGCAAGACAATAGAGGCCAAGACAGACCGACCTGCTGGTGTTGTGAGCTTCACCCGTAGCCAAGATCCTAATGATGTTCTCAATAACTGGGCCACCCACCTTAGTGCACTGATGCAGCTCGTTAATAAGACAACACACCTTATCAACAAGGAGGAAATGGTTCATAAACACCTGCACCTTATGTCAGTAGGGGACAAGAATTGACTTACTTAATTTTTTGTTCTAAATACAGTTCTGGTCTGTACTTGTGGCTAAATCCTTCAATCAAGAGTATTTTTTATTAGATATTGCCGTCTTCAAGTGACAAATGTACTGTATTTTTTACTAAACCTGTTTCCCGCTTGTATCAATCAAGTTCTCCTAAACTAAGTACTAAATCTTAAGCACCATTTTTTTCTTAGTGATATTAAAAATGATACTATGTAGGCCACCTGTGTTTCTTTTCTTGAACCCGCCCTGCAAGTTCTTATGAACTTGAAGAAAAAATAAAAAAAATTTCTAAGATCAAAATCCTGTTACCTTTATTTCAACACTCTGTGGCTGTGGCTGTGGCGATGAGGGACCAGGAGGAACTCAGTCGTTTTCATACTTTATTTTCATAATTTCAATATTTTAAAAAGTTACTCCTGCCAGACGCAAAACCCCGTGGCGAGCGTCAAGAGGTACTCTCAATTTAAATGTATTTTTGAAATTTGGCCACCAGACCCTTGCCAAGTCCAAGCCAGTCTAAGTTCGGAGAAAGTACGGTACAAAGTCAAAACTTGCTCGGCGGGGCCGGGCGGGGCGGTGGCCTGCGCACAACAAACAGAAGACAGCAGAAAGCAACGCCAAGATGGCGTGGGCGTAGATGTTTTCTCTGGCTACGGCTGCAGTGAGGCTGGGACTTGTCGCGGATTACCTTCCCGTATCTGCGCGGTCGGGTCGCGATCTTTTGCCGAGTGATTTGCTGACGGTGTGGCCTTATCATGCGATATCGATAAGTGCCCGTCCCGTCCGGGCGTCGCGTGCCTCGGCTGGGCTCGGGCAGGCCTTTCGCTGGGAGCGTTTGTCCGCTCCTGTTCCTCTCTCTCTCTCTCCCTCCGTCGTCCACCGTCATGGGAGACGCGACTGACAGTGACGAGGGGGCCTTGGACCCCCGCATCCAGGTTGGTGTTCCCGACAAAATGTTAGCTTTCTGGCCAGCAGTGTCCAGGCATGCCCCTAACGGGTCAGTGACTCCCGAATTTTGGAAACGAGAGGGGGGGCTCGGGTGCTTAAGTTAAGGTCAATGCACTTATTGGCCCTTTAACAGTCAATTTTCAATACTGTGGGGAAGTACTTGGTGGTTCCCACGAAACTGCCATTGTTGTGTATATGTTGCCTTGACATTTTTAATTTTAATTACGTAGATTGCATGGATCGAAAGGTGATCTGTTTGTGGGTAAAATGCTTTGGAACTCATGATTGGAATTATTCATGGATTTATTTCTTGTTTGGTTCCAGATTGAGTTGGAAAATCTCAACACTGCCACCGACGAAATCAACCGCCTTGAAATTGCTCTAGATGTAAGTTCGTGTCAAGAATTTCCCTTCCCATTCTTCTTTGTATATGGTCCTTATTGAATTCATCCCTTCTTTTCCTTTTTTTCTTTTTTCCATCTAGGAAGCAAATACAACTTTCAGGATTTTGCTCAATGACTGCACCAGAAGATTGAAAAATAAATCCAAGAGTTTGGGTAGCTGTGTGGAAAAGGCTCGTCCATATTATGAAGCATTGGATATTGCAAGACAGGCACAGATGGAGTGTCAGCGGGCTGCTGTACATTACCAACGGGCTAATGGTAACTGTCATATTTAGGGAGTGGGACTGTTGTTTAAATGGATGTTTACAATTTGTAATCTGGTTTCTAAGAACACACTTTTGAAAATGTTTCCCTTCAGAAATTCACCAGGCTGCAAAAGAAACCGTTGCCCTAGCAGAGCAGCGTTTTCTAAGTAAACAACATGAATGGCAGTTTGACAATGCCTGGCAGGAGATGCTTAATCATGCCACAATTAAGGTATAGTTTTATCATTTTACTTTTTAGACTATTTTGTTTATGCTATTAATCTCTCATATTTTTTGTACCCTTATTTATGATATATTTCACAGGTTCGGGATGCTGAAACTAAAAAGGCAGAGAGTGGAAGGGAACATCACAAAAGAGCAGTCTTCTTCCATACAGCCGAACAGAAGGTATTGACTTGTATTTCAGTTTTAATACTTACTCATTTTTTAAATGTTGGAATGTTTATTTTATTTACTAATTCAATTTTTTTGAAGCTTCAACAATTGGAACAACGACTCCATCGTCAAATTGTCAAGTCAAAGCCTTATTTTGAAGAAAAATTGCTGTGTAATGACCAATTGGCTGCTCAGAAAGAAAGAGTGGAAGTTCTACAAAGTCAGGTTGCAGCTGTTAAAGGGGCCTATGCAGCTTCACTTAAAGAGTTGGAGCGAATTTCTGAAGAAATTCATTGCAAACGCAATAAAAATAAACAGGTGGATGTAGACCAAGAACCACCTGCCGGACCACGAGAACCTGGTGTTGGAGCTGAGCTTGATCCTGTATTTTGCGAAACTCCTGTGCCAAATGATGCTGCTGACAAATCACTCCATGACAATAATGACAAGAGTCCAGTACATCAGCCCAGTGAGAAAATTCATGAAGAGAAAACTGATCTGATTGTTGAGGCAAGTAGCCAGGCACTGTGTTCTGCTGAGCCTGCGCCCTGGCTCCCTCAAACTCCAATTGCAACGCCACCTGTGAGATCCAACATAACGGCATTGCCTCTGTTGGATAATCTTACCCATTTAAAAAACTCCAATGAATCACCTTCAGCTGATCTAAATCCGTCTGTCCTCTACTTACCTGATTCATCTGAGATTTTCCAAAGAGGCAATATTTCTGAGGGTGAGGAAAATAAAGAAAACTGCAGAGATGAAGCCCTACTCATGTATTTGATGGAAAACTATGAGTCTGAACTAGACCGTTGTGATATGACAAGTTTGAGTGGAACATCTGTTGCCACTGGCTCATCTGCAGTCAGTGAGAAGGATGAATGTGAATCCTATCTGGATGAGGTATGGTACTACGCATGGATCTATTTTCTTTTTCTTTTTTTTTAAACCTGTACATCTCCTAATTATAAATTTTAATTTTCTCAGGAACTTGAAGACTTGAGAGAACAGATTTGCAGCACAACTCTTGGAGGTTCAAAGACGACAAGTTTGCCAGGGTCAGCTGTAGGCAGCAGGTTGCACTCTGCTACCCAAAGCCCATCTAAGCAGTCACAATATGCTAATATGCACTTGATAAGTTCGAAAAGCTGCAGTAGCATTGTTGGTCAACCATCAAACTCTTCATTGCCAGAATAGATATATTTACAGTTAATTTTCTTTGTAGTTCAGATTTCACCCACCGACATTAGGTAAACCTGCTGTCATTAGAATAAGAGCATGACAGTGTAGAATTTGCCATTTTGTGCTGCCATGACTGAGACCTGTGATAAATGTGCAACTAATTTGTGTGCATTCAGAGAGCAGGAGTTTCAAAGTATCCAAACTGCTCGCTGATTCTGGATATGTGATAATGTGATTACAATGCTTTTAAACTATGAAATGTGGTGAATTTTCTATGTAACTTTTTCAGTGCAACTATGCAATCAAAAAAGAGGTTTTCCAACAAAAAAAAAAGCACTTATATCTAAGCAAATCATAATTGTGATGTGGTTTGTCAGCCTTCATTCACTCTCATTTTCACAGTGCTTCCACACCATGATTTTTAGATGGTTTGTAACATTTTGACCTTAGTGAAACCATTGTCTTCTTTTTCATTAACTGGGTGTCGTTGTAATATGACATTTAACATGCTTTGCACATGCAATTGATTCCGTGTTTGGCTTCTCCTTGCCGTAATTTATTACCATTTATTTCATAGGTATTTTTGTGGTATTTCTGTAAGTACAAATCCATAAGGCGTTTTCTTTCCCTTATTCTGGGTATGCATTAGTATTCATAGCTGCTGGAGTATGTGTGTGAGGTGGTGTTTTATTAGCACTTTCATGCCCTCGGTTAACTTGATTGATGCAATAAAAGGCTGTAGTTGTAAATTGTAAGTTGTCGGCAATGTAGGTAAACCCTCTAGAAATCAAAATATAAAGTAGATCAGTTAATATGTTGCACTAAAGAATATTTGAATGTATGTTCCAAACAAATTTATAGAAAGGAAGTGATTACAGTGATTACAGTACTTTGGGAGTTCTGTAATTCAAAACATCTTTACAGAAGAGCACCTAACAAGTTACTGACAAAATGAAAAGAAATTAATTGCACTGTGGTGGATTTCACAGTAAGGTATTTTGTAGTTGTCTAAGCCGAGGTTACTAACATCTGGGGTGTTGAAAAATAGTTGCTGTTATTTTATGTCATCTGATTTGCCTGTATGCTTTTTCACACACTCTTTCTACTTTGGTTTGTCAAAAAATTTATACATATGGAGCATTAACTTATTTGTCCACTCAGAGTTGTGTAATTTGTGATCCTCACCATATTTTTATAGAAGAACTGTGACTACCATCTGAATACAAAATTTTGTATCTATTTGAATAATAGAAGTATTGAGTGACCAGTGCGCTGTGTCTATTTGTCTGCACTGATTTGATGCAATGAACTTGTCATTGTTTAGGCTTGTGGTTGTGAGTTCTTTTTTTTAAACAATTCTTTTTTTTTTTTTTTGAAAGTGTATTGTATTTCCACCTGATTATAAATTCCATCTTTTGTCTGATTTGTTGTTTAAATGAGCCACCAAATAAGTTTGGTGTCTCTTGATCCAGTGAATGCTCAAAATATCTTCTGATATTTTTACATTACAGATTCAGAGAGAACTGTGAATAATAAATGTCATTTGTACTGATACAACCTATGACTTCCCTAGGTTTTATGAAGTGTTCATCATAGTTTGTTTGTTCTTATGGCATCTTTTTCTGTATTATGCTTACAAAAACTTTTTATCTTGACCTAAAAGCTTTGTTGTAAAAACTTGTTGTTATGAAGACGGACTACTCTTCACTTTATTCTGGAAAACAATTGGCAATTTTCTCAGCTGCAATTTGTTTTTGGTTCATGCCAATTGTGCCATTTGAAATGTGATACTGCATTATTGAATTTGGTTGCTACTTGTTACTTGAGCCACATAATTATTTTTGCTTACCAAATTTAACGGTGACTGTTATTTGCGCTCTGAAATATTTTTGATCCTTTTTTGTGTATAATTATAATACTCTTGAATCCAGCTCAATCAGCAATGTGATGAATACGGAGGCTCCTACTTGTAATTGCTGCAATTGTTATAGCTTTAATATTTTATGTTTTGTAAAATATATGTGTGCATGGATGATTGATAAGAGCTTGGAACAATTATATTTAGACTTGTTATTGATGCAAAAGTATAGTAGTTTGTTACTAAGAATAGGCTGCAGCCAGAAGACACCTCTGCTTTTATCTTGAAAAACAAATAAATTTATTAATATACACCTAAAGTGCATATCGCTCTTCATCCCCCCCCCCCCCCCCCCATAATCACAAGGGAGTGCCCATTAGTGCCCACACATTAGTATTGCAGCTCATACTTGGAAATTCCATAGCACTATGGCAAAGTTACAACTGCGCCAGAAATGCAATAACAGGAGAAAATAAATAAAACACTAAGGCTAGCTGAAGCTAAAACTTCATCCGCTAAAAATGTTGCATTTGCTGCGATCGTGCAAGCGTCTCCCCCGCCATACCGGCATAAACGGTGAGGCGAGGGGGCGTCAGGGCCGCGCCGGACGTTGCCATGGCGACAATGTTTCTCTGCATAGGGGGCACGGGGCCCCAGTCGTCTAAGCGATGTGGCGCCGGTAGCCACGCATTCCGCGTTTCGCACACGCCGGTACGTAACCTGTCACGCGTCGGCCAAACCGTTCGAAAAGGGAGCCCAAAACGGCGGTGGCGCCTGGAGCGCCTGCCAGGCCGAGGTAGGCAGCCCGGCTCGGCGTCGAGCACGGCCGCGCGGCGGTACAGCCTAGCCTCCCGGCGCTCCGCTCCGCGGCGAGAGCTAAGCAGAGCTAAGCGGCAGCACCGGCGCAGTGCCGGCGCTGGCAGCTGACGGGCACGTCTGTCGTTGAGTGGTGTGAGAGCGTTCGGCGATCGACAAGTGGAAATCGACGGAACGTGCCGCCGCCGGCTCCGACAGCCGCCTCCCTCATCCATCGGTCGTGCATATTTCAAGGCATGGCGAAAACGGCTGGCGAAGTCGCTCCAGGTCCCCGGGGTCCCCGGCCGCGGCAGGGCAGCGGCGGCGACGGCGGCGGCGGGGAGGCGGGGGCCACAGTTGTGGGGGCCGCCGCGCCCCCGCCGCACCCCACCCTGGCCAGCATCGGTCGGAGCAGGACCTTCACCATCGAGAAGGAGCCCGAGCCCACCCCCGCCGCGACTGTGGGCGGTAAGCCGGTCTGAATTATTGCCCCCACCACGCCCAGCTGCAGAACATAAATTGATCTTTCCCGTAAATACTGCAACGTGCTGTTCTTTCATTCCGCCACTGCCTCCACATTTTGTTGCAGACGGTGCTGGGGCGGGGGTAGGGGAGCCGACAGCGCCCCCGGCGCCCACCCCCGCGCCGCGCAGCCGGAGGCCGCGGGGGCCGTCGGGGGGCTCTCCTGCGGTGTCCACCGAGGGGGGCTCGCCGTCGACGACCACCGCCCCGAAGGCCGCGCCTCGCAGACAGCGCACGGAGGGCACGCAGGCTCCACGCCCCGCGACAGAGGCCGCAAGCGGAGGCGGCGCCTCGGGTGGTCGGCGGCGGCTGCTGCGGCGCCAACAGCAGGCCGACGACTCCTCGTCCTCGGACGCGGACTCGGGCCTGACCGGGACCGTCGGCAAGGTGCTGCTGGTGACGGAGGCCGAGGTTCACGAGCCCCCGGCACACCGGAGCCCCGCCCCCCGCCAGGACGGCGGCGGGGCGTCGTCGAGGAGGGGCTCGGTGGTGGTCCTGGACGAGATAACGCACGCCGGCCCGGACGAGGACATCACCAAGCCGGAGGATGCTGACGCTGACGTGGCGGGGGACGATGCGGGCCGCAGGGTCCTGGGGGACATTGAGGAGGCTACGGATGAGCCCGGAGGGGGCGGCGGCGCCGAGGGGGTGCCGGACAAAGCCGGGGGAGCCCTCGGGAGTCACGAACCGGGCCCGGAGCCGGGCGACGCGGAGGACGCACGTACGGCAGGGGACGGCCTGCAGGGCACGGACGCGGCCGCCGAGCAGGGGGCCGCCGACCAGGTGACCACAGCGGACGACACCCCCGCCGCCGACGCCGAAGCCACGGGCGTGGAACGTGACGTCCAGGATGGCACCGACGGCGCCGTGCCTGATGACGACGTGGCGGAGGGCGCTGTCGTCGCCGACACCGACGTGCAGGGCGCGGAGCCGGAGCAGCCGTCAGTCCGCCCCGGCGAACGCGCCGCTGACGGCGAGGCCGCCTCCACCGCCGCCGATGACTCGAAGGGCGTCGAGCCCCCAGGAAGGGACCAGCAATCTGGAGCACGCTCCCCTGACGTGGCGGCGGCGGCGGGGAGGCCGCCGACCACGGCCCCCGGTGTGACACTCGGACTTCCGGCAACAAGTGACGGCGTCGAGGTCGGCGCCGAGGCGCCCGCGATAGTGTCCGCGGTGGTGCCGGTGGAGGACGAGGAGCCCGTCGAGGAGGTCGTGGGGGTGGGGGAGGTGGCGGGCGGCGGCGGCGGGGGCGGCGGCGGGGGCGGGGCCCCAGAGCGATGCACCGCCGACGGCGGCCGAGGCGGGCGACGGGGATGTCCCATGGGGGGCTGCAGACGCGGGGGCCGCCGAGGCCGAGGAGGAGGAGGAGAAGGAGGAGGAGGAGGCTGCGGCCGTGGCCGTGGCCCAGCAGGAGGAGGCCGAGGCCGAGGAGGAGGCCAGCACGCCGACAGGTAGAACCCTCCACGAGATGGACGAGGCGACGAGGGAGCGGCTGCAGCAGACGGTGACAAGGTACGTGCCGCCCGCCGGCCCCGGGGAGAAGGGCAGGGAAAGAAAACGAAAAACTCACCCATCGTCATTCCTCCGCTACGTTTTATTTCTATCTATTTTATTTTTTCGATTTCATGTCAGGATGCTGGAGGAGAGGGAGCACTCGTTCACCTCCCGCGAGGCGCTGCGCCGGCAGATGGACGGGTCCGCGGCCCTGCTGGCCGCCTTCTATGCGGCGCCGTCGGCGGACGCCGGCGCCGTGCTGGAGCAGGGAGAGCTGCTGCTGCAGCGGCTGCGGCGGCTCAGGGGTGAGGACGCGTCCTCTCGGACCTCTCCCTCGCCCTCTTATGGAGCACCCCACGAGTGCGACAGAGACCGAGCTACGGAGGCCGTGTTCGGAAGCATCCGGGCATCCCCCACCCCCACCCCCTATCTTGTCTGGGATGGAAAATTGGATCAGCCGCAGTGCCTGTTCTATCTCGTACCCACACTGGGTCTACGGCCGCGCCGCGCCGTGTACCCTTGCCTTGGCTTTGATGTGGCCGCAGCACCGCGCCAGTGCGTCACAGCCCCACAGCGCTCGCCACAGCGCCACAGCGCCGCCCCCTCATCCCTTCCTGGCCGGGCCGGCGCATGCCACAGCGCATGCCACCGCCCACCCTCTCTTTCTCTCTCCCTCCTGGTCAACTTTGTCCTCCACGCGCCTTTGTTCTTTGTCCTCTTTTCTGGCCGCGTCGAGAGGTGGTGGTGGTGGTGGTGGTGGTCACCATACTCCCCTGTTAACGCCCTCCCTGCACGTCTCTCTCTCTCTCTCTCTCTCTCTCTCTCTCTCTCTCTCTCACGCAGCGTGTGACGTGTTGCAGGCGAGGTGTCCGCCCTGTACCCGGGCTGCTCGGAGGCGGCGGCGTCGTCGCCGTCCGCCCGCCTCCCCAACCGCTCCCGCCGCCGCACCGGCCGCCCCGGACTCGGGGCCGACTTCGGCGTCAGGCTGGCGGGGGTCCTGTGGGGGACAGCGACAGCGCAGCCCTGAGCAGGAGCAGCCGGCCTCCGGCTTCTGTGGTCCCGAGATTTTCAAAGAAATTTTCGGAGAGAAATCCTGCTGCCGAGCTGCTTGTGCAGCGCCTGTATTGCAGACCTCTCACACCGCGTTTCGACCCTTTTTGACTGTGATATTAGTTTTAAGGCAGCCACACGACTGGCTTTTTACAGGCGTTGCTAATAGGTTAGGCTAGGTAAGGGTTAACAGTGTTTTTAATGTTTGATGTTGATTGTAAAAAGCGTAATGTTGTAAAATAAATTTTTTGACAAATTTTTCTTTTAAACGTACACTCCTTTCATTTTTGCCTTTTTTTCCCCGCCGATTTTAGGCGAAACAAAAAAATTTTCCTTATGTCATGAAAGTTTAGAGTTTTGGTCACGATGGGGACGGTCGACCGCTGACTTGACTTGACCTGAACACAGAAAACCATTAAATGTTTTTCATTATCCAGTCAATGGAAAAGTCCGGTCCAGTCACCCCCAGTCGGTGTGCCCCGGCTCTCTGTGCTCTCCGCGGGGCGCGGGGCCGCCGCCGCTCGCGTATGCACGGCTGCGGGGGCTGCGGGGGCTCCGGCCGGGCTCAGCGTGAGCGACTTGACGCCGTGAATCGATCGGACCGTGAGTCGACAAAGACTGGCCGCCGCCGCAGCCCGCCGCCCGCCCTGCGCTGCTCCGGGGGAGGACGAGAGGAGGGGGGGGGGGGGGGAGGCACGCATACACACACACACACACACGCACACACGCAGGACTCGGGGCACTCGGGGGGGACCATACCACCTCCGGGGCTGAGCTTGGCAGGTCGACAAACACGACGCGCACATGTGTGTGCGTTAGAGAGAGAGAGAGAGAGAGAGAGAGAGAGAGAGAGAGAGACAGAGAAAGGGAGGGCGGGTGATGGGGAGGGCGTTGCGTGGCGTTATTTCGAAGCACGGAGTAAATAAATAAATCCCCCTTTTCTTCTCCTGTGTGTGCCCCCGGCTGCTGCCTTGCCTTTCCGCCGCCGCCGGGTGGTATGATCCCCGGGGGTTATTATAGGAGAGGAGGAGGGGAGGAGGAGGGGAGGAGGAGGGGAGGAGGAGGGGAGGAGGAGGGGAGGAGGAGGAGGAGGGGGGGGGGGGGGGCAGGAGCGCACAATCAGGGGCATGTCGCAGACATAAGCGCAGGGTGACGATGCGAGCCTCCGTGCCGCCGCCGTCGGCCTTCCCTCCGGGACTCCGGGGGACGACGGGAAGGAAGTCGTCTCATTTCATCACATCCCTTCCTCGTCCTCTTTTCTCATTCCGCTTCTCGCTTTTTGACCGCCCCCCCCCCCCCCCCGCCTCGAATGGTTCCACCTGTCCGCTTCGCACACTCACACACACTCACACACACACACCCAGGTTCACCACAGGGGAAATCTTGAGCCTGGCTGGGCTGGGGGTCCGCGGGCGCGGCGCGGCGCCTGACGGCTCCGCCCCCCCCCCCCCCTCCCCCAGAAGTTTTCAACGCCGTCGAGAACAGCGAGAACAGTGCCGGAGAACACGGCTCGGGGAGGCAGACGCCTAAGACTCTGCCGTCGGCGCGGGCCTCGGCGGGGCGCGGCCGACGCCGTAAGACAAAGGCGCCGAAACGGCGGGCGGAGAGAAATGAAAAGAGCGCGATGGATTCGGGGAGAATGAGAACGATGGATGAAGAGGCAAGGGACCGCTGCCGCCGCCGCCGCCGCACCAGCGCTGGCCGTGCCCCGCCGGGGGTGGCGTGAGGCGGGGACGGGGAGGGGGTGGCGGCCGGGGGTTGGCGAGACGGGTGGGGGCCCCCGCGGCCCCCTCGGCCCCCGCAGCCCTTGCGGCCCCCCCTCTGCGCAGCCCCAGTCCCGGGTGGCGTGACGCCCCAGTTGGAATCCAGCGCCCGGACGGGGAGCACGGAGGACGCGTTCCCAGGGACTCGACTCGGCTGACACGGCGGCCACGGCCTCGTGGCGCGGCTGTGCGTGTGCGTGCGTGTGTGCGCTGTGCGTGTGAGCGTGTGTGTGTGTGAGAGGGGGAAGAGTTAACCACCGGACCGGACCCAGCGCCGCCGCCGCCGCCGCCGCCATGTCACGCCGGACCATCTCTCAGGAGGAGGAGATTGACGAGTGAGTACCCGTCAACACCCTCGCAGCGGCGCAGGGGTGGCGCGGGGCGGCCGGGACGGCAGGCAGCGCGGCCGGCGGCCACCACCTGGAGGACCCGCAGGACCGAGGCCCCGGAGCGGCCGTCACAGGGCCGACCCGACCCCCCGGCCGTCAGCTGGAAACCGGGCCATATGGCGGGGGAGGCCGGGCCTGGCTCATGACCCCTGTTCGCCCCCGGTGCCGCCGCCGCCGCCGCCGCCGCGCCGCCCCCGACGCCCCTCTCCCCACGGCTGCACATGACCCCCAAAACGGTGGCCCGTGCACGCACCCCCCCCCCCCCCAGTCCCGGGCGGCGAATTCACTCTGCTTTTGAATAAGAAAATCGCCGCGCGTCCACTTTCATAAACCATGATACCGGAGTCCATGAAATATTTGGAGGTGAAAGGGGATGGAGAGAGAGAGTGGGAGAGAGAGAGAGAGAGTGAGAGAGAGAGAGAGAGAGAGGGCGGACAGTGTTCGGAATCGGCGTGCGTGACGGCCCGCAGCGGCGGCAGAGCAGAGACGTGCCGAGCAGAGCCCACGTCTCCGCAGAGCGCCTGCCGGCCGCCGGGCAGGCAGCCCGCCGGGCGCCCGTGCCGTCGGCCACACCATGTTGCCTACCCCGTCCACGGCAGGCGCTCGGTGCGGAGAGGCGAGGGCGGGGCGGCGGAGCCACCGTGTGGTCAGGGCAATTTCGACGAAATTTTCGGAAATGAAATATACAATATTTGCAAAATTTTCACAAATTTTCCGAAAACCTTGTTTTTTTTTCGCCTTTAAAATTTTTGCCTTTTTTGCAAAAGTTTTTTTTTTTTAATTTTTCTGGAATTGAGACTCTAGGTGTAGTGTTCCTCCCGAGCGCTGCTGGGGCGCGCCAGCCGGGCACGGCAGCGGGGGGGGGGGGGGGGGGGGGGGGGCCGCGACCGCCGCCGCTGCTGATTCAGCCTGAAACGAAAGTGAAAGGGGAGAAGAAGAAATAAGGGGGACGCGAATGAGAACGTACGGCACACGGGGAGGGGTGCTCGGGAACACGGCGGGGACCATGGCGGGGACCAGGTGCCGCAGCGGGCTCACAGATAACACCCGCGTCTCCTAACTAATAGCCTCGGTGGAGGGGAGGGGGGAGGGGTGGCTGCCGCCCTCCAAACGCTGCGCAACCGCCCCGCACACGCCAGTACCGAGGCGAGGGACGGACGGGACACCGCGGCCACGGTCTAGGTGGCTCCTCGAAATTTTCGAAAAAAAATAAATATTCCATACTATGTCAGAAAATTTTATTTTTTCCCCCGTGCGTTTTTTGAAAACTTGCGGGGCCTCCGAACCCCAACACGGTGTCGGCACGGCGCGTCGCGGTCCCACTCGCGGCCGGACGCTGTGGGGCTGGTCTGCACGGGCCGTGTGCTCCGTGCACGACCTTCCTGCCCCGCCCGGCCCCGCCCACCTCTCTGCTAGCCGGCCCCCAAAAGCCAGAGGCCTACTCCCCCTGCCTCTCCTCCCCCCCCCCCACAGGGGCGGTCGATGCCCGCCCCCTCACCCGCACCACCCCCCCCCCCCTTTTCCTCCCCCCTTCGCCCGCCCTCCACTGTATATCTATCCCCTTCTGCGCGCAACAACTAGTGCGAGCCCCCCCCCCCCCCCCCCTCCTCCTCCCCAGCTGGAAAAACTGGAGGGGTTGGGCGGAGACGCAGCGAGGATCTGCATTCGGGCGGGAGAGGGGGGAGACGGAGAGGGGGGGGGCGTCGTTTAGAGGAAAGATCGACTGTTCTGCTGCAATGGCAAAAGGAAAAAAAAAAACACGAAGTGCCGTATTCCATCGAAAATCAGCTGAAGAAGGAGTAAAGGTACTAGTTAACTTCTGCCAGTGCCCCCCTCCCTGCGTGCTAACGAACCGCGGTGCCACCCCTCCCCCTCCCCCTCCCTCTCTCCTCCCAATTCCGTGAATGTGAGGCGGACGCTATCTCTCTGCAAACAGCGGAAGAGGTGCGCGCGCACGTGTGCGCAATCACTCACTTCCACACGTGTGGCGCCCCCCCCCCCTCTCTCTCTCTCTCGCTCTCTCTCTCCTCTCTGTCTGGAGTGCACTCAGCCGGTTACGTAACAACGGTCTACAACAACGAGCACCACCACTATCATTAACTTCATTAACATAATTATCGGCTAATCTCGCCCCAGTTTAGGCGCGGGCATCGCGGCGGCGGCGGACCCTGATCACCAAGTCCGCGGCCGCCGCCCGGCGCGATATTCAAAACCGGATGGAAGAGAAACAAGACGATAGTATGTTATCGCAGCGTCCGCAGCGGCCCGATGAGTGTCTGATTCCGGACCGCGCGGGACGCCGCTCTCTGTCTCTCTCGCACTCACACGGGTGTCGGCGGGCGTCCGACCAACCTATAGGAGTCCAGTCAATGTCCAGTCGGACACGTCGTGCGGCTACAGCACGGTCGTCGCGCACAGAGACTCGCGGTAGCCGCGTGGTTAGCGAGTCAAGCCGGTGGGCGGCTGGTCGGAGGTTCGACTCTTCGCCCGTCCGTGCAATTTTTATGTCGGCTCAGCTAAGACGACGGTGTGTAAAGTATAGGGGGCGTGCAACTGATGTCACCATCGCGGCTCTGTGGCCGCATCGGTAAGGTGGCTGACCGGCGACCGAAAGATTGTGGGTTCAAGCCTTCCCACTTTCCTAAATTTTTCTTGTGTCTGCGCTTGGAAGACAGAGGGTAAAATATACTTCCGAACGTGGCGTCGGTATGGCTGTCTGAACGGCCGTGCGCGCTGCGTCACTGAGAGATGTAAGCGTTGGGTTTCAACTTGAAGATTCCCGCAGCACGGTCGGGCTTACCCCCGTTCCCGGGTCCGAGGTTCTCTCGGTCGCCCGGGGTTTCCGGCGGGGGGGCTCTGTGTCTACCAAGGAAACTTGGTTCGGAGACTCGGGTGTATGCTACGGGGGTACCTAGGGTTCGGTACCTTCGTTTTCGCTCCCTGTGAATCTGGCAGACGAGGACACGCCGTCGCGACTAGGGTTCGTCGTGAAGTACAGCAGCTTCGGCTGTGTACGATATAGGAAAGCCTACCTCCCCCCCAATCCGCTCGGGAGTGGCCGCAGTGCCACAGACCAACCAGCCAGTCGAAGGGAGTTGATTCCGGAAATCTGGCTGGCGGAGGGGGCTACATTGACCGTTGCGGAAGCGTGCCCCTGAAAAAGGCCGCTGCGTTGTGCCGGTGTCTTTGCGGCGGTCAATACCTGGTACACCGGTTCCCATTCGAACACCGAAGTTAAGCAGGAGGGTTCCAGGCGGAGGCCTGGGACGAGGTAGTGCCCACCCATTTTTGCAATTTTTTTTCATAAGCATCCACATATTTCTAAGCGAAACAAAAATATTTTCGTTTTGAGTTTTGGTCGCGGTAGGAATGACTTTTTAACCTACTTTGGGGTGGGTAGCAGCTCAGAACACAGAAACTATAAATGATCGCAAATTTTTTATTTCAGTGACTGGAAATGTCCGGGCCGGTCAGCAGTCAGTGTGCACCCGTCATGAGGCACCCCTCGCTGTGGTGCTGGTGATGTGCAGTTCTGCAGCGCGGCTCTCAGGGCTCTCCTCTCCCTGTTGGCGCTGACCACAGCACACGCGGCCCCGCCACGCCCCGCCACGCCCCGCCACGCCCCGCCACGCCCCGCCACGCCCCGCCACGCCCCGCCACGCCGATTCCGGCGAACGTACTCCTGTGGCGCAGTTGTTCTCGGCCGACCACGTATTCCCCGCCATTGTGCCGCGAACAGTCGGCCTCTCTCGCACTCGTGAGCCCGTCCCGTAGCGAGCGAGTGAGACAGAGCTACCAAGGCAGCCCGGACTGCTGTGAGGCGCGGCGGTGTAAAGTCGGCACCGCACTGCAGCGAGGCTGGTTCCGAAGGCTCGCTCCTGTCTCTGTCGCACCCCTGAAGGACGCGCCGTGTGAGCGACAGAGGCAGAGCGATTTGGAACGTCTCTTATCCGGATCAGCTGGTGGTCTAGGTGTCGCTCGTTATCAAAGTCCACCACCACCACCACCACCACCGCCACCACAACCGCACAAAGTGGCCAGGGGAGCTCGACGGGGACCCTGCAGAGGCGCCCGTCGGCGGGCGGGTAGGCCAGCCCGCACCACACGCGTGCATGCCGTCGGCTCTTGGCTGCCTACACCACAGGCGCCATGGCCGCGCGAGCTGCGATCGTGGATAATTGGTAATTAGACCTCTCTCTCTTTCACACACACACACACACACATACGCAGCACCGTCAGTAGAGCGTGCCTAATGCGGCGGTTACGCAAGATGATACGGGGCGCGTTACGGCAACATAACAGCGGCGGCCGCAGCGACAGCCGAGTGCATCGACGGGTCACAGTCAAAGCCAAGGCCCTCCCCTCCCCTCCCCTCCCCTCCCCTCCCCTCCCCTCCCCTCGTTGGACTGTTCGTCTGTCATTCCTTGGTCATGGGAGGAGATATTTCCTCTCAAACTACATCGGTGTGCAAAAAAATTAATCGGCAGCGTCGCATATATTTATTTCTCCCTCACGCCCCCCCCCCCAAAAAAAAATCAACTTTTCTTCACCAGCTTGAAGAACGCTGCCTTTGTGACTCTTGTGCTGATACCGGTGTCACCACTCTCTCTCTCTCTCTCTCAGTCCCTCTCTCTCTCTCTCTGTCTCTCTCTCCCTCTGGTCGGCTTGCATGATCGGTTACAATGCGCCCCCCCCCCCCCCCGCCCGCCCCTCCCTGGCCCCGCCCCTCCCCGCCGCAGAGGTTTTGTGTGGCGTGGTGGGCCCCCGCCGGGGCTGGCAGCCGCGCTCCGCGCACGCGGCCAGGGTCGGTCCGCGCGAGGCGACCGCAGTACCCTCGTCGGCTTGTAAGCGATCGGACCGGATAGGACGGGACGTGTCGAGTGCCGCCCCCCCGCCGCGCCGCGCCGAGGAAACAGAACAGGACAGGAGAGCCGAGGCAGACTCCAGCCACACTCCAGCAGCAGCCATGCCGGACGACATCGAGTGCGACTGCGACTGCGAGTTCCAGGCGCCGCAGCTGGAGCCCATCAGCTGCGACGTCTGCCAGTCGCGCGGCGTCCAGAAGAGGCTGCGTCTGGAGAAGGAGCGGCGGCATCACGTCGCCGAGCAGCAACAGCAGCAGCAGCAGCAGCCGCCGCCGCCGCCGCCGCCGAGGACGAGGAGTTCCTGAACGGCAGGAAGGGCGACGTCAGGTAGAGTCCCTCCCGCTCCCTGCTGCCCCGCAGAGACAGACAAAAGTCCGTGACCGGCACCAGCAGCGATCCTGTGGCCCGCGGCCCGTCCCTGCCGTGTCCTCTGTGGCGGCGGGGCCTTCGTGTCCTCCCGACAGTCAGACACTCTCCGCTCTCGGCGAGCGCTTCTCTTTCCGAACGCCGCCCGCGACACAGAGAGCCGTCAAAGAGGATGAGAAGTTGCGCGGGACGGCGCTGTCAATGCTGCGCCGACTACAGTACACCGCGGGGACCTCCGGCGGGACCTCCGGGTTCCTCCAGGGACCTCCGGGGACCTCCAGGGACCTCCCCCCCTCCTCGGCAATGGGCCTGGGCCCGCGGCGTACGTCGCGGCGGCGCTCAACTTGACCTGCCTCAAGACCACAAGACCTGCGCGACGACGTCCGGGGCCCCGGCCGCCCCCTCCCACCTCCTCTTCTTCCTCCAGCTCACCCCCCCTCCCCCTCCCCGCGCGGCCGCGACCGCAGCACGGCGCACGGCGGCGCGGCGGAGCTGTTTGACGAAGACGACGCGAAAAAAAAAGAGGAGGAGCAGAGAGAAGTTGTCGGAGCGGAAAAAGAGAAGAGAGATGAAGAGAAGGAGCTGGAATGAAGACCTCTGTCCTCCGTGCGCTCCGGGCCGCGTCCTCCGCCGAGTCCTTCGCGTCCTCCGGGACCTACGGCCACTCCGTCGGGTCGTCCACTCGCTTTGTTATGTTACGTTTCGTTCCCGGGCCCGGATTCCAGGGCACGGGGTGCGGGGCCTGGGCCGGGCAGAAAAGCGGAGAGGAAATGGAAACGGATGTCAGAGGGATGGGAAAGAGAGAGAGAGAGAGAGAGAGAGAGAGAGAGAGAGAGAGATGTGTCAAGTGTGGAGAGAGAGAGAGAGAGAGTGAGAGAGATCAGATGTGTCAAGTTGTGCGACCACCAATAAAGGGCTTCTCTCTGGGTCCCCACACTGGCGGCGTTTGTTATCAGTCTGTCACCGGGGCAAAACAAGCGGGCCGATGCGGGCGGGGCACCCAGCTGACGCAGATATGCGGCGAATATTGTGTCAAAACAGCCGGGCCGGGATCGCTGATGTAGTTTCGGGCAAACTCCGTGTTTACAAGCGCGGTGCCTTTTGGTGACAGTTGTCAATGCTGTCTTCTCTCACTCTCTTTCTCTCCCTTCCACTGCGTGACGTTTCGAAAGATGACTCCCAGAGAGACACGGTTCGTCGGCTGTCCCTGTTGCGACATGGCGTTTGTAGTTTGGCAGCACCGTTGCCATGACAACGCTTCTGACAGAAAAAGGGGGCGGGACCAGAGGCGGGGCCGGTGGCTCTGGCCGTCGTGCGATGGTCCCAGCCAATCTTAGTGCCTCCCTTTCGGATATTCATCAATCTGATTAACAGTAAATACTCGATATGGCGTCTCACGCCGGCGGCAGTGGAGCGGAGGGTGTACACATTACGTGTTATCTGCTCCTCCAGTTGGACTCCACCAGCTGCATAACTCTTTTTATTTTTTATTTTTATCGCTGCGCGGGTCGAGTTGTCATCATTATCAGTCCCCATGCCCTGGCCAGCAGCCGCCGCCACCGCCGACTGGATCGAAGCGCGCGCGCGCGCGTCGAAGGCCAGAGAGGGAAATATGTGGATTGACTAACCGCGGGTGGGCATTAGCATATCGACAACCGGTCGCCATCCCTGCCGGCCGCTGCGCCGCTGCGCGCGTCGCGTGCAGCTGACTGGACCCGCCTCTCTGCAGCTGCAGCTGCAGCGGCAGCCGGGCAGCGCTTGGCTGCTAATTACAATCAGGGGACCATTCAGAGCGGCAGCGGCAGCGGGCCAGGGGAGGCGGGGGCCCGGCGCGCGAACGAGGCAACTTTGTAGTCGCCATGCTGACGAACGACAGCCTCCGAAATAACCGAGCGAGACGCGAATGAAACATTACTGGAGCGGCGCGGCGTAGCGCTCGGCGTAGACACACAGCCGTTTGTAAAGTGCAGTGCGCACTGCTGGGGGGGTTGACGGGGTCAAATCGGTGACGAGGCCGTTTCCGACGGCCGAGTGGGCGTTGTTGACCGCTGCCACACGAGGCCCCGCCCCGCCCCGCCCCCCGGCAGCGGCTGGCAGCGGGTGGACACCTTTCCCTGTTTGCGGTGCGGCATCCGCGCCCCGACATCTGATCCCTCCGATACCGCAGAGCAGACCGCGCGTCGTCACCCCTTTGGAACCTTGACACTCGGGCCGCGTGTGATAGTGGCTGACAACGGCTGTGATAAGCTGATAAGCGGACCATAAACAGAGAGGACGAGGAAGACTGCCGCTGAGGAGGGGGGGGGGGGGGGCAAGGGTGATGATGATGATGATGATGATGATGATGATGATGATGATGATGATGATGATGATGATGATGATGATGATGATGATGATGATACCAGGATGATGATGATGATGATGATACGCAGGTACCCGGACGGCACCGTGAAGCTCCGCAACCCGCACATCGAGCTCATGGACCAGGACATCCTGTACCACCTGGCCCTGGGCAGCGAGTCCCACGACCTCGTCTCCATGTTCGGCGACGTCAAGGTGAGTGTCCTCGGGGCCGCCTCCGCCCTCCGCCCCTCGCCGGCCACCCCGCGGCCTGCGGTGCCGTTCGACATGAGAAGCCCCTGCCGCGCGGCCGTATCGACTGCCGGGGACGTCTGCATAGAGACCGCGCGCCGCCGTGCCGAAAATATAAAGTAATTGGGGGGGGGGGGGGGGGGGGGGTCGCGGCCGCCGCTGGCGCTGACACCTCTGCGAAACAGAAATAAGTGAAAACTTAGAGCGGCGCCGGCCACATCTGCATGCCATTAATTTCAAACAATTACGGGGGAGGGGAGGGGCGAGCGATCGTTAATGGGATCGGTTGGGTAGAAGGGGCGGGGCTGGGGACTGCTGGGGGCGGCTGGGGGGGGGCGGCTGGGGGCGGCGCTCACTACATACCCTCTCGGGGACACTTTAGTTAATCAACTTGGAGAGTTATTTCTGCGGAGCAGACGGGCCTCCCCCCTGTGCCCCGTCTGTCTGCTCGCTGGCCAACTTGTCCTCTCTGTCTGCGCCCCAGTTCGTGGTGATGGGCGGCACGCCGAAGCGGGTGGAGCAGTTCGCCTACTACATCATGCAGGAGATCGGGCACAAGCTGCCCGCCGGCACCACGCTGCTCGACATCAGCCAGTACTCGTACCGGTACTCCATGTACAAAGTGGGCCCCGTGCTCTCCATCAGCGTGAGTGCTCTGTGCCATTCATACATTCCTTCATTTTTTGTTCATTCATTTTGCGTCCGTTCATTTATTTTTGATCATGTATTTTGTCCAGTCATTTGTTTTAGTCCATTCATTTATTTCAATCAATTCATTTATTTTAGTCCATTCATTATTTTTAGTCAATTCATTTATTTTGGTCCGTTCATGCATTTTCCCCATTCATCTTTCTGTTCGTTCATTCATTTTGCCCATTCATCACTGTTCCAGCACGGCATGGGCATCCCTTCGGTGGGCATCCTGCTGCACGAGGTCATCAAGCTCATGTACCACGCGCGCGTCAAGGACCCCATCTTCTTCCGCATCGGCACCTGCGGCGGCATCGGCATCGAGGGCGGCACCGTCGTCATCTCGGAGGAGGCCGTCGACGGCATGCTGCGCCCGGTGCTGGAGCTGCCCGTGCTCGGCAAGCTGCACTCGCGGCCCGCCCGCCTCGACAAGAAGCTGGCCCGGGAGCTCAAGGCGCTCGCCACCCCCGAGGACCCCTACGACACACTCATCGGCAAGACCATGTGCACCTACGACTTCTACGAAGGTACGGCAGCTCGTCCACGGGGACGGCCTCGATCACGGAGCCGAGCACGCGGAGTCTCGATCGGCTCTCAATTGTTTTTTTTTTCCGGCTCCCCTGTCACGTTCCACTGCTGTTCTGCGCAGGCCAGGGCCGCCTGGACGGCGCCTTCTGCGACTACTCCGACGAGGACAAGATGGCGTTCATGAAGCGCGTGCACGACGAGGGCGTCACCAACATCGAGATGGAGTCGCTCTCCTTCGCCGCGCTCACGCACCACGCCGGCATCAAGTCGGCCGTCATCTGCGTCACGCTCGTGGACCGCCTCAAGGGAGACCAGGTAGGCGTCGGTCCTGTATACGGCCATGAGTGCGAGGGAGAGACTGCGGCGGTGCGAGAGGGATGCCTGACCGGGCGTCTCTCTCGCACCGCCGCAGTCAGATGGGGCGTCTCGCCTCTCTCTCTCTCTCGCACTCGGCCAGGGTGTCCCCGAGGCCCTCTCTGACCCCGCGGCGTCGCTCGCTGTCGCGCAGGTGCTGGCCCCGAAGGAGGTGCTCAACGAGTGGCAGGAGCGGCCGCAGAAGCTGGTGTCCCGCTACATCAAGCGCTACCTGCAGATGAAGGGCCGCCTCTCGCTGGACGGCCACTGCGGCTCCATGTGCGTCAAGTCCCCACGCCGCTTCAAGCTGGTGCAGCAGGAGTCCGAGCACGTCGACTAGAGGGCCGCCGCTGCCGCACTCAAACGGTTTTCATTTCAGACATTTCAAACAAAACTTGCGCATAATCGTTTTAGTCCGTTTTAGGTGAATTCCCGTCACGTGTGCAGGGCCGGGGCGGACCCGCTGAAATTGTTGATTTTGGCTTTTAGTCTTGTTTCTCCATTCATTTCGACATATTCCTCGCGCGGACAAAACTTTTTGCGCCAGTAGAGGCAGGAATCATGAGGTGCATTATGTGATGTGTGAATGTGTTTGTGTGATAACGTGTGTATGTGTATTCGGATGTACGTGTCTTCGTCAATGTTTGTGTGTACGTATACGGCGTGTACTTACGGATATTTATTGTTAGTTACGCTGTAGAAATATTGGGAGTGCCATTGCATCAATTATTCTTTGTGAGAAAAGTTAGAGATATGTAAATACCTACTTTTGAATGTTATAATTGTTCACGTGAATTGCCTTATTGTTATTGGATGGAGTTCTGCTGGAACCATTCAGATTATTGTAGATTTTTTTTGCAAACTTCGGACATTCCATAAGAAGGGGTCGTTTCGTTGTGTCTCTGAGCAAGGTCGACACCCATCACGCTAACGCGTGAATCTAGATAAGAATTTACAAATCTATGTTACCGCTATAAGTACTTAATTATCAGTAATTTGTATGATCGTCATTCCTGTTTCATCACGCGCATATGTTTGTGAGTGTTGTTACGGTTGTATTATGCATTTCTCAATTACTCTTGAAGATTGTATATTAGGGAATAAATATGTTCTATCCATATCTTGAAACACAAGGCAACACTGCCTCTGTACAGGGCAGAGCCGACTTGCGTGTCGTTACAAAAATATAAAGTAATCAATTTTTCATTCTTCAAATTAAAGCTTTTAAACTTCTTTTTAAAGTTAGGCGCCTCGACAATACTAGGCTAAAATTGTTAAGTTCCAAAGCAGTACGGCCGAAGTGCCAAAAAACAAATTAAGTCTGCACTTTTCAATTTGTGCCGACCCATGCTGCTATTTGTCAGAAAGACGGCCAATTCAAGCGTTTCTCTCAGCCAGTTTTTCGCACCTAAATCAAGCGGCCCGCGTGGTGAGCATTTCCTTCCCCTTCGCCGAAAAGAACTCACACTTTCCGAAGCGTATGGCGAGCCTCGCCTTCCCCGGCCGAACGCTCCCCTTCCTCTTCGTGCGCGACAGCTTTCAGCTTTCCTTCGGCACGATGCGTTTGCACCGATCCCGAACTCCGGCTTAGGCTTTGTCGATGTTATAGAAGCGCTTCCGGAATACGTTGCCAGCTGCTTGTGTTTCGGGCTCGGTTTCTCAAATAAAGACTCGTGTGAATTCACTTAAAGTAAACATTTAATTTCGCTCAAACTTCTTTTTTTAAAAAATAACAAAACAATATAGAACTATTTTTGGAACGTGGATATTATGTCTTCAGACTGACATCGATAGATTGTCTATGTAGTCATCGTTAGCAGGCTCCCTCCCTTTTACCTCAAAGGTTCGTTGTTTTCATTCTAAATAAAGATCCACGTTTGGGGCGTGGAGTCTCCGCGTCTCGACTCGCCCCTCGTTAATTTGGTTGTGTTTCGATTGGACCGCTGGCTCTCTGTCCCGGGTTCGTGACCAAACGGCGGGGACTCGGACCGAGTGCTGCTTTCTCTGTTATATTCGTCGGTAGTTGAGTTTTTGTTGGCCTAAGACGTGTGTTGAAAATTTACATATCCGAATGATGCATTTATTTGTACCAACCATAATTTCAACTACTACAAGTAAATTATATATTTTTGTGATTATGTTGATTTTTTAAAAAATCACGATGAGTTTTGTACAAATTTATCACGTTACTGTTGTTTCCCGCAGGAGGATTCGTTTTTCTTTGTCAGTCTTTTATTCACATAAGTCAGGCTCGGTTTTCTTTCGTCTGGAAGCGGAGTGTAGCTGTAACCGATGTGCACATGAGAGGCTGTGGGTTAAACACTTTGGCTTGCATCTAGGAGCTCGACTCACGGGGACGTTCCTAATGTTGGAAGCTGCTTGTTGATAGCTGTTGTTGATTGTAACTTATGCCATTGTTGGTTCAATTTGTGAATTAAGTAATAATAACTTGTTCAATAAATCGTTGGATACTCCATGAACCGGAAACGCCGCCGTGTCGCCTGCCTCATTTTCCCGCCCCCGACCCACTGTCCATTCCGACCACAATCCTCGAGAGGTTTTGCTGCTGGCCGGATGGCTTTTCGAGCCGGCGTTCTTGTTGGCACCGCTGCCGACATTTCTCACCTCGGAGCCGTTGACACCACTGACACTACTGGCCGCGGGCTTATTGGCACTACTGACGTTCCTGACCGCGGCGCTATTGGCAGCACCGGCCGCGGGGAGATTGGCACTGCTGACGTTCCTGACGGCGGGGCTGTCAGCGCCCCCGGCCTGGGCCCCGGGAGGCGCCGCGGGGCGGGGCCCCGTTATCGGCTGCCCTCTGTGGGCCCCGCCCTTGGAGGCACCCTTGGCGGCGGCCTTCCTCTTGTTGCCGCGGAGCTCCAGGACGTCGTCGTCCTCCACCCGGGCGCGCAGCCAGCGGCTGACCTCGCCGCGGCTCCGCTCCGCCCAACGGATGTTCTCCTGCACCACGTCGCGGCCCCAGGCCGGCGTCGCCCGCGTGTGCGTGTGCGGCTGGAACTGGCGCAGCACGGCGTCGAGCTGGCGGGGGCAGAAGGGTTACGGCAGGTTAGGGCGGGGCACCGGGACCTTGACCCCGGGGGGGGGGCGGAGGCTCACCCTGTCGAGCTGCCGCTTGGTGGTGAGCGAGGCTGCCACGTCGCGCACGGCCTTGTCCACGGCGGAGGGCTTCTCCCCCAGCCGCTTGTACAGCTGCGCCGCCCGCTCCTCCATGAAGCGCAGCGTGATGTCGGCGCCGGCCTCGTTGGCGGCCACCGACGTCAGCACCGCGGCCACGTCCGCGCGCCGGAACGCCGACTCGACGACCACCGTGTCCGCCAGGAGGCTGAGAACCAAGAGAGCGTGAGCACAGGGTTTCTAGTCCTGAAAACCTCGATAATCAATATTGTTTCAGTTGTTTCTCCGACAATTTTTTTTTTAATTTCGGGACGAGAAACCCTACGTGAGCAGCGTGAGCGGCCGGCGGGCGGTCGCGTAGGCAGAGCCGGCGAGCGGTCGTGCCGGGTGGGCTGCCTACGCGCGGGTCCGCAGGCGCCTCGGCCTACCTCCGCACTGCCTCGCGTCCTCCACGACGGCCACCTTACCTGCGGAGGGTCTCCGGGTCCCGGGAGCAGCCCAGGGCGCTGACGACGGCCTTCCTAGGGAGGAGGGACGCCGGGTCGGAGAGCTGCGCGCGGAGGAAGCGCCACTCGGCGGGGCCGCCCCAGCGGACGGCGGCGCACAGCTGCGTGTGGGTGGTCCGGCCGGGTGTACTGCGTGGGGCACGGCGGACAACGTCAGAGTGCCTCTGGGGTGGGCCCGCTAGAACCTCAGGCGGAGAACTCACATGGCGTCCGTGTTGCCGGCCATGAACTGCTTCAGGGCCTTCTTTGCCTTGCGCTGGCAGACGGCGTGGTCGGCGAGGCAGGCCAGCGTGGTCACCTTAACGCGCAGGCTGGCCTGGTTGGGGGTGTCCTGGGGCCGCGTCGTGAAGCCGATGCTGGGCGCGTGGGGCGACACCAGGTCCTGCAGCCACGACTGGAGAGGCAACAGCGGAACTTGGTAACTTTTCGAATTATTTTGGAATTGACAGCTGTCAAATCGATCCAAATAACACAGTTGGACGGGGAGGTGTTGGGCGCTGCTCACCCTGAGGGCCACGCCGTCGCGGCGCGTGCGGAGCTGGCGCTGCAGCATGATGAGGTGCGGCAGCGCGGCCCGCCACACCATCGGGTTGGGGTCCCTGCCGAGCAGGCTCAGCATCCGCAGCACGGTCTGGTAGGGCGCGCGGCCCAGCCGGGCCAGGTCCAGCGAGTCCGACACCAGCTGCAGGCGCGTCACGGGCGCCATCTGGGGGCGGAGCAGGCCAGGGTCAGCGAGGCGGGGAGCTTCCGGACATGTTGTCCAGACCCTGACGACGGCGTCGTCACGTCACCTGGAGCCACGCGGCCCGCGGCAGCTTGGAGAGCTGCGTCAGGGTGCGCGCGTCGTACCGCACGCGGTACAGGCCGATGAGGCCGGAGTTGAGAACCAGCCAGTCGTCGCGGGCCACCTTGACGGGGAGCGTGATGTTGGCGCAGGTCGGCGGCACCCAGAACACGGTGTCCGCTGCCGGGGCAGCGCCGCCGGCCGAGGACGGCGACGGCGCCTTGGACGCCGTGGTGAAGCGCACCGGGATCCACCACGCGGACGTGGTCGCGTTGCAGGCGACGCTGCCGCCGGCGCCGGCCACCGCCAGGAAGCGCCTCTGGTTGATGGTGACGACGCCGGTCTCCAGGTTGCGGTACACGTTGATGATGGGGTAGCCGCGCTGGTGCACCCAGCCCCGCATGATCTGGGCGACGGGGCGCGGCAGCCAGCCCACCCGGCCCGTGTAGCCCGTGGGCGCGGGGCCCCGCCGCGGCGGCGACACCACCTGCATCACGCCGTCCTGTGGGAACGGCAGCGGGGCCGCCGCCGCCGCCGCCGCCACGGCCTTCACGGCGGTGGGGCCCTTCACCACCACGGGGACGCTATCGGCGCCGTCGGCGATGATCTGAGTGATGGGCGCCTGGAGGAAAAGAAATACACGGCGAAAATTAAGAACGTGGAAGATGTTTGGACGGTTTGAGAGTGAACTGGTGATGTGCAGTCACTGTTACCTTCACAGCACTGCGCCGTGCTCTCTTCCTCGATGAAACCGACAACGTTTTAGGCGCCAATTTCGAGCTGCCGTTTACTGAGGACGTCGTGTTGGTTGTCGCAGACGTTGTCGTCGGAGAGGATGTGGTCGTCGGGGCGGACGTCGTCGGCACCGCCGTCGTCGGGGCGGCCGTCGTCGGGGCAGCCGTCGTCGGGGCAGCCGTCGTCGGGGCAGCCGTCGTCGGGGCAGCCGTCGTCGGGGCAGCCGTCGTCGGAGCGCCGTATTCGTCAACGCCGCCTTCTTCTTCGAGGAACTCGGAACGACGACGCGAGCGAACTCCTCGTCGTCGTCGTCCTCGTCGTCGCCCACCACAACGATGTCCTCGTCGCTGCCCTGCTGGCCCGAGGCAGCGGCCTGCAGGTCCTCCTCGGCCCGCTCGTCGACGGCGGCCTGCAGGCTGTCCCACAGGTCCTGCGTGCGCACGCTCGAGTACAGGTGGTCGCGCACGTACCCGCGGATGGCGCGGTCGAACACGTCCGCCCCCAGCACGCCGTGCAGCATGCGCAGCACCCAGTACCCTGCGCAGGGGTGCCGACCGTGAACAGCCGCCCGTGGAAAACAGCCAGTGCCTCTCGCTCTCTGCGACCCGTGCCTCACCCTTAAAGTACGAGATGGGGCTGAAGATGTCCTCCAGCACGGCGGGGCTGTCGGCGGGGTGTACGACGGGCACCGTGTAGGGGGAGGCGTCCGCGGCGGTGACCAGCAGGAAGGCGTTGCCCGCCGCCGTGTCGCCGTAGCGCCACCCCGGGTACATCTGCGGCAGTCGGGAAAAAATGAAAAAAAAATCATCCACCGGAAAAAGTCAACCAAAATTAAATTTTGATGGACTTTCATGACGAGTGGTACACGCCCCGGCTGCCAGCTGGCCCTGGGCCATCACCGCCTCGCACTCTGACCTCCTACCTTGTCCAGCACCGCCGCCGAGTAGTACGTGGCGAAGCCCTCGCTCAGCCAGATGTCCGACCACCAGGCGGGGGTGATGAGGTTGCCGAACCAGCTGTGCGCCAGCTCGTGCGCCACCACCGTGCTCACGGACTGCTTGGCCAGCTGGCTCGCGTTCGCCTGCAGCAGCAGGTGGTTCTCCCTGGCGGCGGGGCGGGGAGGTGACAGGCATTAGCCGCGTGCTAATCACACCGTCAGTGTCGCAGAGGCATGTACCTGCACCTGCAGTGCCCAAGTGCTTACTCGAACGAGACCAGCCCCCAGTTCTCCAGCGCCTCGGACTTGAAGCCCGGCACGGCCACCAGGTCGTGCTTGGGCATGCCCGACGGCGAGCCCAGGGTCTCCGTCAGCGAGGACAGCACCTCCGGGGCCACGGACATGGAGTAGTTGGCCAGGCGCGTGCGCCCGGGCACGGCCCAGACCCGCACGGCCGGGGCGCTGACGGTCGGCGCGGCCGCCGCCGACGTCCCCTCCAGCTCGTGGACCATGAAGGCGGCCAGGTAGGTGGACATCCGCGGCGTCGGCGGGTAGTAGTCCCAGAACCAGCCGGGCGCCTCCTCCCTGGACAACACGGGGGTAGAACTAAACCGACGGCGAGCCCCGCCCACTCTCTCCCTCTCTCTCCCACACGACACTCACATGGGCTCGGTGCGGTCCAGCGGCATGTTGCTGTTGGACGTGTAGTTGGCGTGCCTGCCGAGCACCATCCTGAAGGTGGCCTTGAGGTGGGGCTCGTCGAAGCAGGGGAAGGCGCGGCGCGCGCCCGTGGGCTCGAACACGGTGGCCGACACCCAGCGCGTCTGGTCTCCGAGCGCGTAGCTGCCGCGGTAGTAGCCCCGGTCCTCGGTGTTGAGCGTGGCCCAGTAGCGCACGGCGAGGCGGTAGCGGCCGCCCGCCCGCAGCGGCTCGGACACGCGGATCACGAGCTGCTCCAGCGCCGGCTCCAGCGTCACGTTGGCCAGGCTCAGCCCTGCGGGGGAGGGACCGGGTCTCATAAGGGAGGGGCGGGGGCCGGGGCGGGCGCCCTGTCATGACCATGAGCGTTGACGGGTACCTCTGAAGCTGGCGTCGCGGGGGGCGTGCTGGTAGTGCTGGCGGCCCTGCGCCTGCGCCTGGCCGGGCTCGTCCGTCTGTGTCTGCTCCTCGTCGGACTCGTCGGTGTGCGTCGGCTGCTCCTTGGACTCGTCGTCGGTGTGCGCCGGCTGCCCCACACTCTCGCCCGTCTGCGTCCCCTGTTCCGCGCCCTCGCCCGTCTGCTCCTGTTGCTCCTTGCTCTCGTCTGTCTGCGGCGGTCCCGGCGGGCCCTGTGTGGACACCTCCTCCGACTGCTGCTCCTGGTGCTGCCCGTCCCCCCCGTGGCCCTCCTCCTCCTCCTCCTCCTGCTGCTGCAGCTCCTTCTTGGGGATGCTGTTGCTGTCCTCGTCCTCCAGCGGCGTCAGTGACACGGACCGCTGGTCCACTTTGAGCTGCTTGGCATGCAGGCGCACCTCGCTCGTGTCCCGCAGGACGTCCACGTCCACCGTCATCTGGAATAACAAGCGGGAATGCGCCGTGGTCACCGGGGGGTAAACGCGACAAGGAAAGTGAATAACATTATGCCTGCAATTCTGCGGAACAATTTACAATTAAAAATATAGGAATAAATGACGCCCTGGAAGGGGTTAGAAGTGGAGCAGTCTCATCTCCGGCCGATTATCGGTGCCGGTCGTGCCAGTTGGGAGTGAGAACCAAGAACCAGTTTGCGTGGCCGGCAGCGGACGGCAAAAGCAGAGCGAAGCAGAGCGAAGCAGCAGGGCGTAGCGGGCGGCGGTACGGAGAGGGCATCCGGGCCGGGGCGGGGCTGGGGGTTCTAGTCCCGAAAATCTAGAGGAAATTTTCGGAAAAAAAGTCCATGATATCTCAGAAAATTTCGGATTATTTAAAAGAAAAATTCTGGATTCTGGAATTTTTTTCTGAAAATTTTGGGATAAGAAACCCTAGGCGCGGGGCCTCCGGGGACAGCTCCTCCGGGACAACGCGGGTGAGGGACTCTAACCTGGCCGTAGAAGCGGAAGTCGTCGTCCTGGAAGTGGGTGACGATGCGCAGGGTGTAGTTGACGGGGCGCACGTCGGAGGGCAGCCGGAAGTCGGCCCGGTGGACGGACGTCGTCGTCGTCGGCGAGGCGCGCCCCTCCTGGGGGGCCGCCGTCGGGGCCGCCGTCGGGGACGCCGTCGCCGCCACCAGGATCGTTGCCGCCGTCCACAGCAGCAGCGCGGCGCCAGCAGCCATGGTGGCTCTCTGCAACGGCTCCCGGCACTCCGTCACTCTCTCCTACATAAAGGCAGTTGTTGCGGTCGGCACAACGCCGCGGCCGGCGGCGGCGGCCTTGGCACCAAACCACACACCCGGAACGTTTTGTCGCATGTCGGGTTGCATATAGAAGAATCACATCGCCTCGTCACGGCTCGCCGGAGCCCGACGGCACAGCCATTAGGGGCGTCCGTACTCCCTCGGAGCTCTTCGGGTCTATGGTGAGACTGAGTGACGCAGATACACGGAGAGGGAGTGAGACAGACACGCCAAGGGTCTGCCCTTTCGAGCCGCCCGTTGAAGAGCATTTGATTCGAGGGGAACCCCAGTTCGCGGACGGGTGTACACTGACTGGTGACTGGACCGGACTTTCCGATTGACTGGCATGAAAATTTCACGATCATTTATGGTTTCTGTGTTCTGAGCTGTCATCCACCCCCAATAGGTTAAAAAGTCATTCCTACCGTTACCAAAACTCAAAACGAAAATATTTTTGTTTCGCTTAGAAATATGTGGATGCTTATGAAAAAAAATTGCAAAAATGGGTGGGCACTACCTCGTCCCAGGCCTCCGCCTGGAACCCTCCTGCTTAACTTCGGTGTTCGAATGGGAACCGGTGTACCAGGTATTGACCGCCGCAAAGACACCGGCACAACGCAGCGGCCTTTTTCAGGGGCACGCTTCCGCAACGGTCAATGTAGCCCCCTCCGCCAGCCAGATTTCCGGAATCAACTCCCTTCGACTGGCTGGTTGGTCTGTGGCACTGCGGCCACTCCCGAGCGGATTGGGGGGGAGGTAGGCTTTCCTATATCGTACACAGCCGAAGCTGCTGTACTTCACGACGAACCCTAGTCGCGACGGCGTGTCCTCGTCTGCCAGATTCACAGGGAGCGAAAACGAAGGTACCGAACCCTAGGTACCCCCGTAGCATACACCCGAGTCTCCGAACCAAGTTTCCTTGGTAGACACAGAGCCCCCCCGCCGGAAACCCCGGGCGACCGAGAGAACCTCGGACCCGGGAACGGGGGTAAGCCCGACCGTGCTGCGGGAATCTTCAAGTTGAAACCCAACGCTTACATCTCTCAGTGACGCAGCGCGCACGGCCGTTCAGACAGCCATACCGACGCCACGTTCGGAAGTATATTTTACCCTCTGCCTTCCAAGCGCAGACACAAGAAAAATTTAGGAAAGTGGGATGGCTTGAACCCACAATCTTTCGGTCGCCAGTCAGCCACCTTACCGATGCGGCCACAGAGCCGTGATGACATTCCACGCGCGCCCTCTATACTTTACACACCGTCGTCTTAGATGAGCCGACAGAAAAAGTGCACGGACCGGCAAAGAGTTGAACCTCCGACCAAACGCCCGCCAGCCGGACTCGCTAACCACGCGGCTGCCGAGCCTCCGTACGAGTCGCTCGTGCGCTTCCGGTGCTGTAGCCGCACGACGTGTCCGACTGGAAATTGACTGGACCTTGACTGGAGAGTGACTGGACTGGAAGGCGTACACTGACTGGAAGCACCGGGGTACCCCTCGATTTGATTCCCTCTCCTGGCCTGCGACACTCGGCGGCGGCCGCGCCTGCGGGTGGCGGGGTAGGCCAGCCCGCACGACGCCCGCGTGCTTCGCAGTCGTGGTTGCCTACCCCGCGGCGCTGGCGTTCCCCCGTGAGGTTAATAACCCCGGCGGACCCACCTGGGGAGTCGGCGCTGGTCGGGGTCGGTGCTGGTCGACGCGCAGGTGCAGAGGTCGGGAGTGCTGTCCTCGGGTCCGGGTGTCCGGGTGTCCGGGTCCTCCGGGAGCGCTGGCTGCGCGGCTCCGCGGGCTGCGCCTGGCCTGTCGGAGTGTCGCGGCGGTTCTGCCGCTGCCGGTCGCCCCCCGGCCCCGGCCCCGGCCGGCCGGACCTGACCGGAGGCCCCACGCACCAGCACCAAGCACCGCTAGCGTCTTTGGCCGGCGTGCTGTGGGTCAGTGGCTGGCCGGCGGGGCCGGGGCGGGGCCGGGCCGGTGCCGCCAGGCAGGACGAGATGGCCGCGGCGGCCCCGGCCCGGCGGCCCCCGCGGCCCCTCTGGACGGGGTCCCAGTGGGTCCCGGTGCGCACAGTGTTCGCAGGGCTGCCGCGGGCTGCCGTCCCAGTCCTGGGGACACCCACCGCCGCCCACGCCGGTGCGGTCCTGCGGGTCCGGCGCAGCGCCAATACGGTCCCGAAATATTCAAATAAATTTTCTGGATATGTGTTTTTGAAAATTTTGTGTAATTTTCTGAAACATTAATTTTTTTAAACCCAAAACCCTATGTCACACCCGGCGGCGACGCAACGGGAGCCGGGCCGGAGGCCCCGGAGACCATGCGGAGCTCTTTTCGCCCCGCTTATGGGCCTTGCATGTTGTACATCCCGTTACGGGCCGATCGGGATGGTCGGGATCGGGCCGAGCCGGCTCCCGCGCCGCTCCCGGCCGCCCGGCCTGGACGCCTCTGGATCTGGACCTGGAAGAGGAGGGGGGGAGAGAGACCGAGAGAGAGAGAGAGAGAGAGAGAGAGAGAGAGAGAGAGAGAGGTAGGTGTGGGTGGAGGGGAGGGCGGGGCCCGACAACACCGTCCCAAGCGGAGCACCGCTACCGTAGTACTCCGGTGCGCCCAAGACCGATTCCCGGTCCCCATCTCTCTCTCTCTCTCTCTCTCTCTCTCTCTCTCTCTCTCTCTCTCTCTCTCTCTCTCTCTCTCGTAAAACTCGAGGGTGGCGATGCGTGACTGTTCCTGAAGGGTGCCGCGCCGCGTTCAGTCGCAGCGCGGCCTCTCCTCAGAGTGGCCGCGGCGGAAACGGGGAAGAGAGCCAGACGGACAGAAGAGCCAAAAGCGCGGACATTGTCGTGTACGGTTTGGGATGCGGCGCCAGTAGTGCCGGAGCCAGTGCCAGCGGCAGCGGCCGCGGCCGTGCAGGATGCAGCGTGAATGCGTAAGGGGCAGCGACGACCGGGGCGGGGCGGGGACCCTGGACTCGGGAGCCGACGCACGAGACACACAACACGCACGGCACGGCACGGCCCCGCCCAGCCCCCCCCCCGCGTGGCAGCGGCGGCCCCTGACGTCCCTTTTTACGTTAGCCGTTTAATCAGAAGGGGTATGAAGAGTATGTTGTTGGTGTATAATAAAGACTCGGGTCCTCTCCCCCCCCCCCCTCTCCCCTCCCAGGTCCCCCCTGCCCCCCCCCCCTTTTCCGGACCGCTCCTGTCCCACACGACAGCTGCTCCCTTAGTTCACCCTCCGGCGGCGGGTACAGCTGCACCGTCGGGAAGGGGGGGGGGGACATGCGCGGGTCGGGTCGCGGTGTGGCGCGGTGCGGCGCGGGGAGCCGCGGCGGTGGGGTGGGGTGGGGTGGGGTCGGGGGTCGGCTCGGCTTGACCGACCGTATCGATCCAGCAGGAACAGGAGGAGCAGGAGCAGGGCGAAGCCTGGCCTGGCCTCCCCCTGGTGCGCCGAGGTGCGGGCTGGCGGCGCGCGGCGGCCGGGTCCACCTCCTGGCCCGTCTGGACGCCTAGTCGGAAACCACCCCTACACTTTCCCTGCTTTGCCGACCCTTTCCGAGGGGGATGAAAACGGGGGTGAGTCGGCCGCCAGCACCCCGTCTGGGGGTGCGGGCTCTCGACTGTGCACCCCGTGTGCAGGGCGGGGATGAGGGTTGGTCGTGGTGGTGGTGTTGGTGGTGAGGGAGGGAGGGGGAAGGGGTTGGTCCGACGCGGGGTATACGGGGGTGGCTGTGGCAGAGCTGGAGCTACCCCCCACAGCACAGCACAGCACAGCACAGCGTCAGCCCACAGCGGCCGGGCCGGCGGCAGGCGGCCAGACCCCGTGCTTGCCGCTGCGTGCGCTGCGCTCCGCGTAGCCCCGCGCTGCCCTGCCGGCCATCGCCGTGCGTGTGCGTGAGGCGCGTGGCCCGGCGCGCCGCGGCGCGGCACCCATGCGGATGAACACCGAGGGGACACCGCGTCGTCCGGGGCTCGGGGACGGCGGTGCTGCCCGCGTGCCTGCCGAGCCGTGCCTGTCTTCCGGTGTCAGCTACTTTAGCCAGGCCTTGCCGCCTCCGACTGCTCCATGTTTTCGCTTCTGCCTCTCATGGGTTAGCAAGCTGCTTTTTGTGTTGCGCCTTCTTCCCCATCCTTTCCCTCCCTTAGCTGGATAGTAGTATATATGAGTGCCTGTTTGAGTGCTGTCTATTTACACAGCATTTGTTCCCATCACAGTTTTTCATTCTCTTCTACTTTCTCTGCAACATCATCTCAGTTTTCCCCCCTGTCCTCTCTTCCCTCCTTAAGCTCTAGTGCAGCTCTTGTGCTAGCAGGCGACTTTTCTCATTCTGCCACATTGTCATCGATTCTCCAGACAGACTGCACCATTTCCGGTTTGAATGTGGATGAGAGGTTGAGTAGGTTGAGTAGTCAGTAACAAAAAGATAAGGTACTTTGATAATGGTTTTATTTCTTGCATTGGATTTATTGCCTTACAGTTGTGTATGGTTGTGACATAAGAATAGATGGTGAGCAAGTACACTACAATAATCATGCAGCACAGTTTGTATTGCTATTAGGTGTCCAATAAATTTCTCATCAAGCTTACACTTGGTACATTCATAGGTTTAACAATTGAATCATCACAATTATGAAATATCATTTGAAGTGGATTCTTACTAAGCAAATTGAGTCAGAAAAAGTGTAATAAAATGACACTACATACATAAATAAAATGCATGAATCTCATATGGTAACAACAGCAAATAACAATGTCACTTTGTGAAAAAATTCTAACAGTAAACAACAATTTTGTGAGCAAATGGTGAATTTGAAAATATTCTCAAAATATTTATCTCATTATTCAGTCCAAGCCACACATTCCCAATTCGTAAGATAAACAATACTGCATAAGCACAAACAATTGATTTCACAAGCACAGTATCATAATACATCATATGACAACCAGACTGAGCAGAAGCAGGTCTGCCTTAAATAATGAAGCATAAAGTGGAAGGGTGTGTTATGTCAGATATCACTGGCTAAGCTCGTAGGTTGCCCTACTCATCATCCATGTAGTGAAAAACACAAGGTCAAAGTTTTAAAAAAATCAAATGCAAAGAAATAAAAGACATTTTTGAGGTCATACAGTTGGAATGTTTAGGAATTTCACCACAAACAAAACAGAACACAGATACACCCAATCACATAACAGAAAATAAGAAAAATAACTGAATTTTATATCATTTTCAAATTTAAAGTGGAAGAGAGAGATATGATCACCAAGTAACAATAATGCTATTTCTCAAATGGCTCTTTTAACACAATAGATAACTATACATAAACAATGAAAAAATATTAGAAATTTCTGATAAGCAACACATAATGCAATTCAACAAAAAAAAAAAAAGTTCAGACACTAATGGTGGTGACTGCAAAGTCTCCAATACATTCTCTGAATTATTGAGTACATAAGGGGCTAAGATATGTACAAATTTTAACATAAAAAGGGTATAGAATCACAAGCTCACATTCTGACTAATGATCGGATCTAGTCTTAAGAAAATGTACAGTCAGGAAAATAGAGCACAAAATAATTACAAAACAAGTACTAAAGAGAGATTCAGTTTACTAGGAATCAAATAATTTCATCCTGTTAATTTAAAGCTTTAGCTTCCCATTCCCAAACATTGAACAACCATTAAAAGAGAAGCTCACAAAATGAAAAGCAGTTTACAGATCTTTAAAGCTATATAGTTAACACTTGTACACTGTACAACCGAATAAAACATGTGCAAAAGTGTTACTGCCCTACATAAATCAATTTTTATGTACAATTTAAAAATTATCAAACATAAAGGCAACTATTATCACAAGCCACAGGAATGTTTCCATCCCCTAAAAATTCAAGATCTGTCAAATCTCCCGAATTTTTTTTTATCACAGTACAGCGTATGGTGGATGCACCATACCACAACTCATTAGCGTAGATCTTATAACATGCAGAGCGTTAAATTAGAAGTCCATCTCCATGTTCCTCGACAGGCGGTTGCTGTCTATGTGCCGACGCTGTGAACGCCGGACTGCATCAGCACGGCGGTACGGCTCACTCTTCAACCCCAGCAGTATGTCCTCCAGGGCTCCGTTGTACACCTCATCCTGCTGCAGCAGCTTCTTCTCCTGCACAGCCCGAGTTTTGTGCTTGAGCTCGTTGATAACAGCGTCCTGCCAAATAAAGAAAAGTAGACACTATTAAATATTGTAAAACGGATACCTTTCTGTTTATTAATCGAGTCAGTCACTGAAAGACACTACAGCTGGGAAGAGAGCATGCAGTAGTAAGTTAAGTACACCACTATAATAGTACAAATTCTGGAACAGAATCTGTTCACAGGTATACACCTGATCCACACACTAACGGCACCTGAAAGAAAGGAAATCCCAATTGCCTAAAAAGGCTTAAAAGTGCACCCTAAATTTTGAAAGAACCAAAAGTTCATGCCAAACAAAGAATAACAAGAACCACAACAAAAACCAACACCCCATGATTACAGGAGATAAATTGTATATACTGTTGCACAAACCAACTAAAAACACTGAGTGCAAAATATATCTTCGTCACACAGTCTTTTACAAAGTACAGGAACCAATAAACATGCACTTGGTAATAATGAAATATGATGAAAAAGGAACCAGTCAAAGGTGTTCTATGGCTTCTGTTACACACAGCACTGCACAAATGGTCTTAATTATCACACTCAGAAAAAAAAATCAAACTACAAAGAAATCAAGTAAGCTATTAAGAACAATTAAAATTGAACCTTTCTAATCCAAAACAAACTATGAAAAACAGGCAATATAAGACTATAAGACTGATGATTAAAAAAGAATAAGATTGAGGAAACATCTTAATGACCGGCATGACAGATCACATTAACAAAAGATAGACACTAAAATGTTCTACCTACTGTGCAATCACAATCACAACTTCTAAAAGAAAAGATTTAAAAACGTAACAGAAAATTGTCAATAACATTCTAAATTCCAAACATGCTGTATTGTTAAAATGTCCACACAGAACAAGGTACTGAAATTCAGCTGTTTCTGGATTTGCAGAACACTGAAGTCTCCAACCAAATTCAAATCATGTAATACTCATGCAGACCCACTTACGGCTGCTTCACGGCCCTATCACTTCTAGTCCAATGCGAGGTGCATATACTTTTGCGTGAGGGTGACTGGGAACACTGGGATGGCGAAGTGCTGCACAAGCAAAGCGGTTGCAAACCTAGTCATAATCTGGGTACATAGGCAGACCACACCAACCCAAACACTGAGACATGCACAGTGCACATTGAAGAGTTCAGAAATGTGACACATAATTCCTCGCATCATGGGGAGTGACATGAAATGGATAACACTGTAAAACTGACTGTACACAAAGGTGAACAAAAAATTTGCTTTAAAACTGACATGTACAACCAAGCATGCAAGATGAAAAAAAAAATCTATACTTTGATAATAACACAGAACATTTATAAGTATGAAGATGATGCCCAGATGAAAGTGATTGTTCCGTGATTTCAAGAAGACCACTAACATCTCCGCAAAGCCACTGGAGAACCTTGCGTACAAACTCACAAAACCATCATACTCGAAATAGGGTTTCACCATTTTACTCAGAATATGAGGGATAAGTATACTCTTTGGAATATGGTGATTATGCATACCTGCTGCTTTTTCTGATTTAATTTGTTGCGGCGAAGAACTTCTTGATTTGTAGGTGTTGAATTTTGGTCCTCGTGTTGTTTAGATGCCAGTGCGGCTTGCTCCAACCTAAGTCTTTGTTCATTCTCCTGGTCAGCCATCTAAAACACAAAGAGATAGGAAAATGAACGGTTTATTAAAATATTTAATTTAAGATTCAATCAATTTAAAACAACTTCGTTTGACAGTCACTTACCTTAAACGACCGAGCAAATCGAACAAATAAGGAGAAAAATGCATTGGCATCTGTTGTTCGAGGAGATTCACCAAACAGTTCAACACAGTCACGGAATGTTTCTTGGGCATTTTTAACATCAGTTTTTAGTCTCCTTAATTTTTCTTCAGCGTTCGCCAGGAAATCTCTCAGAACTAGAGATGCACCATTATTTGCTGCGTTGCCAACAGAGCTAGAACTGTTTCCTCTTTGTTCAGCCTCACGTCGGACAACATCCATACCCTTTTCTAGCTCAGCCAAATCAGTCAAAACATTTTCTAGAGAAACTGTAAGAAAGAAATAGAAAATCAGATAAAACCACCAAGAAATAAGATGTCTATAGGGAGATATGTGAATCAAAACAAAGAGATTGGTGCACATACCAGTAGCTGCTTTGTCAATATATAACAACTCTGATTCAAAGTTCAGAAGATCTGGGAACTTTGCTCGAACTGTATGGGCAATATAGTGCAGCAAAGATTGACGTCTATCAGCACTTTTGGTATCCAATAGGCAGTCCAAAGACTGAAGTTTAAAACCATATGCAGGCCCTCTTTTGCCACTGTTCAGGTAATTTCCAAAAGCAAGGATAACTTCTAAAATGCGCTTCAATTTGGTGGAATTTTTGACCATACTGGCAGAAGATATAATGGCATGGACTTGCTGCAAACATGACAAAAAATATAGTAAGATCATTGCAAAACATAATTGAAAACAAATAAAATAAAGAAATCTGAACTGTGACTTACTGGGGTAAGAAGGTGCACATTATCAAAGAAGTTTCCAACATAGTTCATGATAGTTAGTTTGGTTGTGAGTCGTTCTACACGGCTGAGCTGGAGTAAGAATTTATCTTCTTCAGTCAGCATGTTTATGTCTTTCTTTTCATTAACATATTCACGATAAGCCTTTATCTAAAAGAGAGGCAGTAAAGAATTAACTCTTGAAAATATTAACTGTTTATCATCATAGAAAATTACATATGTTGCAGTGCTAACCTCCTGCTCTGTTGGACACATTCTCTGCAGTATTTCAACACTTTCAAAGGGCAAGGATTTTAGATCCAAAGAATTTACTGCAGCAATCACCTTGTCAACACTCATGTCCATCCTACGGCGAGATATAGCTGTAAGAAGAAAACTGCTATTAGAATTGCTCTCTTAAATAATTATTTACTTGCTCTCTTATTCATTTTTTAAAATTATGCAGATTGGAAAAAAAATATTTACCAATATTTCTCAGTCTTGTGTGTTCAAGAAGTGACACATTCTCTGGTTTCTTGAATCGTTTGCTTGGGAAAGCAGCAAGACCATCAGTCTCTGAGCTATCCCCTGCAGTTAAAGCAGGACCAACACCCAATTTAAATCGCTCCTCGAAATCAGTGAAGTCTATGACAGAATGCAACTTATCGTCATCTAGTTCGTTGAATACAGTTCCTCTGACCTGCAAAAGTACAAAAAAAAAAAAAATATATGAATGAATACAGCTGTCACGACACGGCATCACAACCATCATCGCAATGCACCAAAAACATACCTGATTTGGCTTCAAAGCCACCCAATTGAGAGTAGGAAGTTTATATTTGGTCTGAACCTTCCTCTTGATGGTCATGGCACCGTCGGGGGCGGCCATGAGACCCGGTGGGGGTGGAACAGGAACGAAGGGAGGAGGCACTGGCGGGGCAGGGGAGTTGGCGCTGGCCGTGTGGGCGAGGGGGAGGGGCGGCGGCGGCGGACAGGGCGGTGGGGGCGGGGGCGGCGGGGGCGCCGGCGCCGGCGGGGCGCACGGCACGGGCGGCGACGAGGATGACGACAGAGAAGAGAACGAGTTGCTGGACCCCATGCTGACTCCACTGCTGCTACCTGAAGGACAATACGGACAAATTAAATTTTTATTCCCCACCCCGATACAAATTCCCTGCCTCCATCCACAGCAGAATTCCACAGAAGACGTACTGTCGGGTCTTGGCAGGGTCCTGGTAAGGGTTTCCAGCTCCTGAATTTTATTTTCCAAAAGTGACTGGCGATTGTGGGCGTCCTGCTGATGTTGCTGGGCTGTTCTTCTCAATGCCGTTATTTCAGACGATAGCTCATCACGTTCAGATCTCAGTTGGACTAATTCACTCTCAAGGGATGCAAGCTTGCACAAGCACTCTCTCTCTGTGGCAGCCAAGCGATCGTGGGCCTGAAACAAGAAAAAGTGTTTAACATATAATACTTAACCTGTATTGAAATTGGTACCAAAATTAAACTGTATCCTTAAATTATAGCTTACATGGCCAAGTTCGTCTTCCAATTCTGCAACCTTTTCTAAGGCCGCCGTTTTGGTTTCACTGTCTTCCATTAAGGCAGCAACATCAAACACGTTGTCAAGGTAGGCAGATATCTGCACATGAAGTTCTTCACTTTCTGTATGCCGCAATTTTTCAAGATAATCATCAAATCCTAATTTTGTAAACTCATATTGCAGATGAACACGGAAATTCATGTCTTCCACAGAATGAACTACAATATTGACAAATTGCATACACGCAACCTACAACAGAATTAATTGGGGATTACATTTTGCACTTCATGTTTATACCTCACATACGAAAAAATAAAACATACCATAAATTCAATATGAAACACTTCATAGTTGATGAAATAATCCATCAACGTCTGGAATCGCCGAGTCTCATGACAGACCTCTTTAAAGTTATCGAAAGCTGAGAGAATGATCTCATGGCCTCCTTTGACTAGACAGATAGCAGCAAGTAATTCTAAAACCAATGCTTTGGTTCTTAAACTTTTATGCATGAGACTGAGAGCTATGCAGTTGATGGCCTCTCTGTGTTGTATTACCATGTTGAATCCATACTGAAAATTAAAAAATAAATAAATAAAATTGCAGGTGCATTGATTTGTGGGGGGCTTTGGTAGAAAGTATGGTACAATGCACAGAGCAACTCCTCTTGGAGTGTTTGCATTATATATGAAAAATAAAAATAAGCTGCTTACCTTATTGTTCATTATGGCACGCAAGCACATAATACAAACATGAATATCATCTTTAGCATCTCCCATTCGAAGTTTTGCCATATGGCGAGACCGTCGTTTCATAGTGGGACTATCCAGAATGTCCAGAGCTGGACGCAGGTGACCATTATGAGAAGCAGGACAATTACTTGAAGATAAGGTGCTACCCGCGGCTAAAATGCAGAACAAAGAAAACATCATTAGACATAGAAGAGGAGCCATAGTACATAAGGGTTGTAAGGAAAACATTTATTTTTTCTTACGGGAATTAATACGTTCTTCTGAATTTGCTCTTGATTCAGTTTGTCTTTGTTCATGCCTCATCATAACTAAACGAAAGCTCAGGTAGTCAATGAGAGAGTCTAAGCCTTGGTTTTGGTCATCTAGAAATTCCCTTACCCACCTGCAAACATCAAATTTAAAATAAGATTACTACATGGTTAGAAAAATAAACCACAATTTATATAAAATTGAATTGATGGAATACTCACTCTATGTGGTTCGTTCTCAGTGATATCTCAAGGTCTCGCAAAACTTGGGTAGACGTTGCATCTCCGACCATCTTTCGTTTCTGTAACAGAGGATCAACAATTTATTATTAGGTGAGCGGAAATGTTACCTGTTTCTAAAGCCAAACACAAAACAAAGGAATAAAGATTAAATAAAAACACACACAATGAATAATTGAACTTGAAAAAGAAAATTGGAAAGAACAGATTTTGGCACAGAGAGAGCAAAAAAATGTTGATGTCGCTCAGCGTAGGATAGCTTTGTCAGTTGGACAGGCACGGAAGGGAAATATAGTAGATTTCAAACAAAATAGAAGTACTTGACTGGCATTCACAGTTCTGAAATTGGCAATGATTTCTGTACCTAAGACGTCCCCCAAGCTGAAATGCTGCAGCTAGAAAAAGAAGTCCCTTCTCATGCTGACCGTTACCATCACATTGGCGGTTCAGATCAGGAGGATGAAACCAACACACCAAGACCCTCACAGGACGGGAAGAGGGAGGGGGGAAAAAAGAAGGAAGAAATGCCAGCAGCACAAGCTATGCAATGAGAAGAGGGATGCAACGTGATTTTCCACAGATTTGAAGACATGACTGACTGGCGCTGGAAGGGATCCAGACCCAAGGAGGGGTCCAGATCCGGATGCGAGAGAGGAACACCGATGGCGGCACAGGTTTGGCGCATGGCAAGAGGGGGGTAGGTTCTGACCGCGGCCAAAGGCTGGCGGGTGGTGTGGCGAGGCGTGGTGGTGGCGGTGGCGGTGGTGGTGGTGGTGTTACCTTGCATGGAGAGCTGCAGGATCGGGGTCGACAGAACAGGACCACAAGGCTGGAAGTGCGCTCCAGGCACGCCTGCGCAACAACAGCAAGGTGTCAACGCGCGTCGGCACGGCATGTGTCACGGCGTCCAGAAGGGGAAGGAAGTGGGGGAAGGGAAGGGTGAGGGAGGGACGGGGGGGCTGAAACGGGCTGGCGGTGGACCCCCGCAGAAATGGCCCCCCGACGGCTAGTCCGGCCATCGGCGTCAAGGTTCCTCCTAGAATGTGCTAAAATCGAGCGAGGGTGTGCTGGGAGTGGTAGTAGTGGTGGTGGTACAGAGTCAGAGAAGGAGCGCGACAGTCACCAGGAGCGGCGTGGAGCGGGTGTCGGAGGAGGACAGAGACACGGTCCGAGAAGGTGGTGGTGATCCCGAGCAAGTCCCCAGAGAGCGAGTGTCCGTCGTGTTCGTGTAGCGCGGGGCGAAGACGTCATGTCGTCGGCGTCGTACTGGCCGACCGCCCTACCGCTTACCCGGTGACTCCTCGAGGCCTTGGGGTCCAGGTACGTCCGCAGCTTGGTGAGGTAGTGCCCGGGCGGGTCCTTGGCCTGGACACGCTCCTGCAACAGAAGAGAAAACGGCACATGAGTACAACACTTTGGGGTCGGGCGGGGGCGAGGCACGGGGGAGTAAGTACCGACAGGCCGTGCGTGACGTGCAAATCAAAATTTGATGACCCGACTATATCTCCCCCCCCCCCCCTGTCCCGCAATGTGCTTCTCAAACATTCCTGAATACTTTTTAGAGTGAGTACGAGAGAGCGAGTGAGGGGCCGGATGACCCACTTCCCTTAACAGTGCGTAACTGAGACCCAGGGACACCGGGACGCGCCGCGCCGCGGGTTCGGGTGCCGTGACCCCGTGACCCCAGCGGCGGACGGCGCCCGGCACGGCAGGCTGGGTGGCAGCCTGCCTGGCTGCCGGGCCGCCTGGCCGCGCCTGCCAATTCCAAAACGCGGTTTCTGGCCCTCACTTGTCGGCGGGCGCTCGAGGATGAGGGCCCCGCGCCTTGCGGTCGTCGCGACACGGCGAGGACTTCAAGGACCCCCCAGGGGGGGCCCCGGGGGGCCGCCGCCGCCGCCGACGGTGGTGGCCGCGCGGCTCGCACAGGACCGCGCAGCGCGCCGCACGACTCCACTCCACTCCTGCGAGCGCCGCCCGTAGCCGAGCCGACGGGGGCCACACGGGACAGCAGGGGCCTCCCGTCGTGGCCCCCGAGGAACTCCTCTCGCCGTCAACGTCAAGTGACGGCGGCGGCCTCACACAGGAGAGGAGAGGAGAGGCCGGGCCGCCCGCGAGCGTGACATCAGCGCCGCAGGGGCACGGCGGGCACCGCGGAGGTCGACACCTCCTCCGCGTCCAAGTGCGCTGGCGCCGCGCCTCAGGACGCCACCGACGAGTCCAGTCGCCGCCGCCGCCGCCGCCGCCATCGAGTCGAGGGTCAGGCGGGCGGCCGCCGCCAGTGGTCACCCGGCCCCGGCATCGGGCCCCCGGCGCCCTCGCTGCTGCTGCCGCCCTTCGCCGCCGTGCCAACACCGCACACCTGTCACCGCCCCGCCGGGCTCGTGTCGCCATTGATGTCATCGGCCACACGTCTTTCTCCCCCCCCCCTCTCTCTCTCTCTCTCTCTCTCTCTCTCTCTTCTCCCTCCCCCGCTACCCGATATTATTGAACCTTGAGACGCGCGAGTACGACGTACTCATCATCGCCGCCTTGCCAATAACTGCGATTGTGTTCGGCGAGACGGCGGCGGCCGCAAGGGGGGGGGGGGGGGGGGGGGCGGCCGGCGGGGACCAATCAAATATTCGCTCAGTCGTTATTGTGTGCGTTTCGCACAGCTGCATCCACGACACACACACACACACACACACACAGAGGCGCGCGGCAGATAAAGGAGCAGGGCAGGGCAGCGGCCCCGCGGCGACGGCAGCCTCTGGCTGAGTACCTCGTCCGGCTCCAGAGGAGCGAGCGTCCCATGACGGCGGTATGTCGCGGTCCCCGCCAGGCAGCGCCGCCGCCGCGCACATGCGGCTCATGGCGTGCAACAGGATGTGCGCGGGGCGGCGCGGCGTGGCGCGCGGGGGGGGGGGGGGGGGGGGCCTGTGCGACTGCACCGCGCCGCAGCGGCGAGGCGAGACGGGCAGAGCAGCGGCAGCCATGAGCCGTGCGGCACATGACGCCATGGCTATTTATAACCCCGCAAGCGACGCACGGCCATGCCATGCAGCCATGCGCTCTGCCCGGCCTGCCGCCCCGCCGCCGCCGCTGTTTGGAGATGGCCTGCCACCGCCGCCGCCACTGGCGCCCCACCATCCCAACGCCCACCCACGCACCACCACCACCACCTCAAAAAATTGCAATTAAATATTATACAAAAGGATCACACAAACAAGTGGAAAGGGTGCTTTAGCACGCAAAAAAAGGTACAAGTGGTGGCCGGCTTATCAGCCAGACGACACGACACGCCCCCGCCCCTCCCCCACTCACGGCAGCGTATAGATATAAACGGCAATCACTAAACACTTGGACGTCACCGCGGGGGGGTCGGTGACCTCGGCGGCGGCGGGGGCGCGGCGCGCGGCCGGCAGCAGCAGCCCGTCAGGACACCCGTCCGGCACGCCAGGCCGTGTGGCCGTGTGCGGGAGGAGGGCCTACAAGAGCAGGACGCGGCCCCCTCTGACCGGCTGCTGCTGCTGCTGCTGCTGCTGCCTGCTCTTCTGGGAGCGGAGATCGCATTCGGAAGTCGTAAATTCCTATTCTCTCTCTCTCTCTCTCTTTCTCTCTCTGTCTATCCTCCTCCCGCAGCCGGACCGCCGCCACGTGAGCTGTGAGCTGGGCGGGGCCCGGCGGGGGCGGCGGCGGCGGCTGGGATCACCCACATCGCTGCGCGCGGCGGGGCGACGGCGACGACAGTGAGTGAGAGAGAGAGAGAGAGAGAGAGAGAGAGAGAGAGAGAGAGAGAGAGAGAGAGAGAGCGAGTAGTGTCGCAGCGTCACGCCCCGCCGCGTGGGGGGCGCGCACACCTCACGCACGCACGCACGCACGCAGAACGCCCCCCCCCCTGACGCAGACTGCAGCAGCGCAGTCTCCGCACCAGACCGGGAGAGAGAGAGAGAGAGAGAGAGAGAGCCCCGTGCGGGGTAGGCAATCTCAGCGGCCGCAGCGCACCAAAGCGCGGCGGGACTGCCTACCCGGCGCCGACACGGCGCCTGCGGCTGACTGGCCGCTGCGGAGTGCGAGAGGGAGAGAGAGAGAGAGACAACACACACGGTACTCCGGAGCGTCCATTGCTCTTCACACGGGCTGTACCTCACACTCACACACACACATGGCGTGGCGAATGACTAATCGCGAGGCTGCTGCCGCTGCTGCCGCCGCCTCTTGTGCCTCCGCCTTGGTCGCCGCTCGCCGCGTGGCGTCATATTCGCAGAAGGGAAGCGCCAATAAGTCCCCCCCGAGCTACTGCCACCACCACCACCACTGTATATTATCGTGTTGTGTACGCGGCACGGTGTGGCGGCCGGCAGCCACTCATCAGGCACTCTGCCCATTCAGCAGCGCGCGGGACACAGGGGGCCGGGGCCGCCACAGGACACACTCGACAGGGCAGGAGGAAGAGAGAAGAGGAGTCCGTTCTCGCGTGCGATGGAGAGGGAGAGGGAGACCAGCGCGGCGGGGGACTTACACAGGAGGATGAAAGATCAACAACGTCTTCCCGAGGGAGGTGAAGGTAGAGAGGGGGGGGGGGGAGGGGAGGAGGGGAGATATTCACGGCCGGAAAAGGCCCGCTCTGCCCACAGGTCACGCCGCGACGGGGAGGGCGACACACACAAACGGTGTGTGGTATGGAGGGCCGCAGCCAAACCAAACCCACGCCACACCAGAGGACATAAAACGAAATGACAAATGACAATGACAATGACGGCGGCGGCGCGACGGCGATGACAAACGGCTTTCGATGATGATGCTGATTGTTCATCGACGCGGCGGGCGGCGGCGGCGTCGACGGGCGGCGCGTGAGAGAAAACAAATAAAGACACATCGCTGCCGACGCCGGGCGCCCTCCCCTCCACTCTCTCTCTCTCTCTCTCTCTCTCTCTCTCTCTCTCTCTCTCTCTCTCTCTCTCTCTCTCTCTCTCTCCTGTCCGCGCATGAATATTCATTGGCCATTTATGTATCCGTCTGGTGCCGGGAGACGCGGCGCCGCGGCGGACCCCCAGCGGAGCGGCGGGGCCCAGCGGCGGGCGGCAGCCACGCACTCCGCACTCCGCCGCTGCACTCCGACGGACTGGAGATCCGTCTTGAACCCTTGAGCTTTAAAAACTACTCGCCGCTTCTATGAATCACCTATTGGAACTTTTTCTATGGGTTTTTAATTGTTATTAAGCTCTCCATCTTCCATCTGTGCACATCCCCGCCGCCCGCCTCGTCGGCTCCCGGCCATGAAGTGTCGAGTCGAGCCCCCCCCCCCCCCCTGACGACAACGTGACGTCACACGGCTGTCTGCCCGGCCCGTCGTGTCGTGTCGCCCCGAAACGAAACGAAAACCCCACCGACCGACAGCGCAGCGCACACCGCGGCATCACAGCCATGAAAACGTTACAAAAATAAAAGGGGGAAATATTCCCCCAAGGGCCTCCCCCGTCAAAAAAAAAAACGAAAAAAACAAACACACACACACATTTCGGTGGCCAAATTGCCAGGGTTTTAGTCGCTCACGACTGGTGGCCGGGCGGCAGAACGGTGAGTCAGACACACGACACCAGGCCAGGCCTGCCCAGCCAGTCAGCCAGTCAGTCGGCAGTAGTCAGCCGCTTGACTGGTGCCGGCGGCACGGCACGGCCACGCCACGGCCACGACACGACACGACACGACCCGCTCGCGGGCTCCAGGTGAGGTGGGTGGCCCTGGACCCGGGCCGGCGTGTGCGTCGCGCTCCTCGGAGCGTGTGGCGTGGCGCGCGCCCGGGGGCCGACAGCCGGAAACGAATTGAATTGCACGGGGGGAGGGGGGGGGGGGGGGCGACGGCGGGGCAGGCCGCGAGGAGGGGGAAGGGGGACGTTTGGTGTGCTTCGCGGAGCACATCAAGTCCAGCAGCCACCACCCAGGCACCCCCCCCCCCCACACTCATGACCTTCGCGCCCTCACCTGTGCATAAACCACGAGGCAATTATTAAGGAGGGTTGAGGGGGTCAGGCCGCGCAGTCACGATAGGGGAAAGGGGTGGCGCATATAGATCACAGACCAAAGCACAAATTATTAATTTTTTTTATGCAGACTTGCGTAAAATAAAAAAGACAGACAATTATATACCTGCCTAGACAGTCACAACATGCTTAAAAAAAAAAAAAAACAGGAACGGCAGCAGCAACAACAACAACAACGAGCCTGACATGACGGGGGTCACGTGCCCACACTGCCTGGACAGGGCACGGCGACTGCACACAGCACACAGTGCGGCGTAGAGTGGCCGGCACGCCCCGCCCGTGCCGCGCTATCGTGTCATGCCGCGGCACAGACAGTACCGCACCGCACCGTGTCCAGCGGGCCGTGACGTTGCAGCAGCGGCAGCAGCGGCCCGGCCTTCTGTGCGCTCGTGGCAGCGTTATTGGCAGGTAGGAGGCGGTCAGTAAAGGGTTTCTAGTCCCAAAATTAAAAAAAAAAATCAAACAAAAATTATTTTAAAAAATTGGAATTTTTTTCGGAATTTTTTTTTAGGAAAATTTGTGAAGTCATTTTGAAATATTATGGATTTTATTTTTTGGAAATTTCCTCTAAATTCTCTCGCGGGACTATGGAAACCCTGGGTGAGGTGCACGGAGGGTGCCGCATGCACCGTGTGTCACCCCCCCCCCCCCCCGCCATCTGGTTCCGCCCCCCTCCCCTTCAACTCTTTGGCTCCTGCTGCGCAGCAGTGTGCGTCGCGCGGTCGCTCTCTTGAATTCTGAATATTATCACCGCTGGGGATCAAACGCCGAGAGCCCGAGTCACACACACACACACACGCACACACACACAAAGGGCCCGGCCTCTGCCGCATAATGCACCCCCCCCCCCCAAATAAAACTTTTAAGCGTACACCACCACTGGTGGGACAGAGAGCGAGGACTCTCGGCTAGGCTGCCCGCGGCGTGCGGGGCGGACACGCCGTCGCACCCGCCCCCTCCCCTCCCTTCCCCTCCGACTGCGACGCGCTTAGGACCTTATATCAGCGCACGCACAAGCCGCGACAGAGCAACGCCACCCGTCCGCCCGCTGACATTTCGCCGCCAAAGGTGAGACGGCGGAGGCGGCGGAGGCGGCGGCGGCGGGGCGGCCCGGACCCCCAGGACGCCCGGGGGACGGCCGATAACCGTACGCCGCCAGTACCATACCCAGTCCACCTTGTGCGCGGTTATTTCGGGGCTGCCTGCCGCATCGCATATAGAGAAAGAGAGAAAGAGAGAGAGAGAGAGAGAGAGAGAGAGAGAGAGAGAGAGAGAAGAGAGACAGAGAGAGAGAGAGGAGAGAGAGAGAGAGACAGAGAGAGAGGAGAGAGAGACATAGAGAGCCGCCAACACCTTCGCTGCCGCGTGCCGCGCCGCGCTTCGCTCCCCATTAGCTGCTCGCCGCAAAACGGCCGTGAGAGTGAGAGAGAGAGAGAGAGACAGAGAGACCGCCGCGTTCTGGGTGCGGGCGGCGTAAAGCCATAGGACCCGGCCGCCGAGCCCACAAGGCCCCGCGGCAGCTGCCGGGCAGGTGTGCGTGCGTGCCGTGTGCACAGTACTCCTACACCACATCGTAGCGCGCGCACCTGAATAGACAAGATACTTTTCTTTTTTTTTCGCAATAAAAAACATATTCACGTACAGTGCTTACGTCACGTGTCTCTGTTTAAGGCATTCGCTATATGGCCGGCTTTATTCCCCCCCCCCCTTTTTTTTTGCAAGGTATATGGTGTTTCGGTTGGCTCAGAGGGTTAAAAAGGTTGGTAAAGTTCAATGTCGATCGTAAAATGTTAAGTTGTATTATTTTTTTTATTTAAATGGCGAGTGCGTTCGCGCGCGCAGTGCCTTTGGAAAGAGGCCTCGAGCGAGGCTTCTTTGGACTGCTGCGACTCCGCCCGCCGCTATGCCGTATGCAGCACAGCAGAGGCAGCAGGTCCGGACTGCGGCCTCTCTCTCTCTCTCTCTCTCTCTCTCTCTCTCTCTCTCTCTCACTCACTCTCACACACACACACACGATGGTACGGCACGCGCTTGTGCCGTTAGTGATACACAATTCTCGGTGCTATTCCTATCCGTAGTGCCGTAGTGCCGTGCGGGAGCGCAGGTGGGCCGGTGGGCCGCCGGGTCGGGCCGGTAAGGCCAAGGGCAGGGCAGAGCGCAGCGCACGGCACACACAGCTGGCCTCATGCCTGGCCTCATGCCTGGCCTCATGCCTGGCCTCATGCCTGGCCTCATGCCTGGCCTCATGCCTGGCCTCATGCCTGGCCTCATGCCTGGCCTCATGCCTGGCCTCATGCCTGGCCTCAGGCCTGGCCGCCCGCAGCCGCCCGCCCGCATCCCCCACCGCACGCCGTCCGCCTGCTGCCCCAAATGCAGCGCGCCCTTTCCCCAACCTCATCCACATCATCAAGGATGCTTCGCGAGGCGAGTCGCTGCTCCCGCCGCTGTTTAGCCCACGCCTACGCGGCCCTGACAAAGAGCAGCGCTTTCTGTCGGTCTGTCTGTCTCTCTCTCTCGTGGGGGGGCGTCCCGCGTCCCGTAAGGGGGTGAGTGAGACAGAGCGCCTCTCGAGAGCACCTCTGCTCCCCAGGCTCTTGCAGTGTGTGTGTGTGTGTGTGTGTGTGTGCCCTGTTTGTGCGCGGCCGCCCGCAGCAGCAGCAGCCTCCGGCCCTCATATACGTACCCGATGCCGGTGCGCCCGCGTCCCGTTCGAACGGGACCGTCCGCGCGGCCGGTCCCATCCCGTCCCGTCCCGTCCCGTCCCGTCCCGTCCCGCCCGTCGCCCGTCCCCGTCGCCCGTCCCACGCGCGGCCAGCGGCCCGCGGCCCGCGCCGCCACACGACGCCTTTGGTATGCGTGGTCCACTCACCGGGGCCGCCGAGCGAACAGCGCAGCGTCTGCACAGTGCAGCACGTCTTCGGCAAGGGTGGGGGGGGGGGGGGGGGGGGGGGGGGGAGGGCGACCCCCCCCCCCCCCGCCGTGTCCACCACCGAGCCGTCAGCCTCGCCGACGCGCCGTCAGTCAACACGCTCCCCCCCCCCCCCCACCCTCCACGGGGGGTGCGCCGGAAACACAAGCACGGCCCCCGCAAATGGGTTCGCGGCCCCACCCACCCCCATCACCACCACCCCCGGCGGCCACGCCCACCCCCCGTCGGCGTGACACACTTTTCGCGGCGCCCCGCGCGCACCGCAAACGCCCCCGCCGACCGCGGGTTAGGCAGGCCCGGCCGACACAGGCGCGCGGCGGGGCGGCGTCCTGGCGCGGCTGCACGGCGCCGCAGTGCCGGGTGCGTCGCACGGCGGGGTCCAGGCACCGTGCCAGAGGCGGCTCATGTGCGCCCCCCATATCCCCCCTACCCCACCCCTCTGCCCCGCTCACACACACACACACACACACACACACACACACACACACACACACACGGCGCCGTGTACATACCTGATCACAGATGATGTCCCACTTCTTCTCGTCGTCGTACTGCTTGAGCAGCTTGGCCTTGTCCGGCGGCAGATCCATGGAGGCCTGCGACAAACACACAAAAGCAAGGACGTTACATTTCGGAACCGAGCACACCAGTAAAGCACGACAACGCAACACCATAATGATATGCAGTCTTATAGGAATAACGTTCAAGAAGACGACGGCGCCTGCTCGGGTCAGGACCGGCGGCCTCGAGGACGGTCACTTCTCCGCGCGCGCGCATCCTCCTGGAAACCACTTTTATTTGCGGAGCGTTACGTCAGAGCAGCAGCAGCAGCGCGGAGCGGCGGCCCTCCAGGCTGGAGGCTCCAGCCCGGAGCGCGGCCGGCGCGGTGCCGCATTGCCGCACGGCAAGGTTGGTCACTCTCGCTGCGATTGCATCTGCAAACGGAGCATGAAATCACGCGCATCACCTCTGCGCCGCGCTGCCGCGGGCGCGAGGCGGGGCCGTGCCGCGGGGGCGGCGGGGGCCGGCCGGGGGCTCACAATCAACCCGCGGCGTGCGCTGTCCGCATAGGAACTCGACGCGTCCAGAGATTTTCGTTTAGAGCGGAGGTCAAAGGTGGCGCCGCTCTCGAGCCTTAACTGCACCATTCATGCCGATTGCGGAGTGGTTATTGGTCATTGGCGTGGTAACCTCGCGGATCGCCGGTGGTGTCTTTACAGCAGCCGTCACGCCCCGCGTATTTCACCACAAAGGGTTTCTGGTCCCGAAACTTCCAACGAAATGATCGGGGATAATTTAGGATATTTTTATTTTCAGTCCAAAATTTTTGGACTAAAAACCCTACAGTTTACTCCCTTACATAGAACAACTCCGCACACTGGCATCTCCTCGGACCCCTCGCCTCTGCATCGCCTTCTTACACGAATGCGACAGAGACAGAGCTACAAAATCCACCCCTGCTCTCTCTCCGTCCCTCCCTCCCTCCCTCCCTCCCTCCCTCCCTCCCTCCCTCCCTCCCTCCCTCTCCCTCTCTCTCTCACACACAAACACACGGCTACCGAGCACGTCGTTGTCCCTCATGTCACGACATGTACCGCGGCCTCAGTTTCAAAAGTGCGCGGGTAACATCAAAATAAAAAAATAAAATAAAAAAAACAACGACAGCACGACACGACAGCGGCGGCGGTGCGCCTGAAGCTCGCTGCTGCACTGGTCGGTAACGGGTAGTGCACAAATACCGGAGACCTCGCTGCACAATACGGACACTGCATTTACTCTCCAATGCCGGCCGGGCCGCTGGTTTTCTCCTTCCGTATGTACACCCCGTTTGCCATTGTATTATATGAGCGCGCGGCGCGGCGCCCCTCGTCGCCGCGGCCACTCGCCGCCACCGCCACACGCCGGACAATAAAAGAAAAGTCCTTCTGGCAGGACAATGTCCGCACAGCGTGTGCCCGGTTTGTACGCCCGAAATATTTTCAAAGAAATTTTCAGAAAAAAAATAAATGAAACCCTCTCCTTAACGGCAGTATTGCACGTTCATCTCAATTGACCGGCGCTGTTCGCCCTCTGAGGACGCTGCTGTATCCGCCACAAACCGTGCCTCTCATGAGGCAGCAACAGCAGCAGGGGGGGGGGGGTTACCCTGCGGGGATGTCGAGAGAGAGAGAGAGAGAGAGAGAGAGAGAGAGAGAGAGAGGGGGGGGGAGAGGGAGAGAGACGGAGAGAGAGAGAAAGGCACAGAGGGGTCATCCAATCAATCCCGAGTCCGAGCGGTGGTCAAGCCTTCCCGGCCGTACGGGGCCAGCCGTATGGAACGCCAGAGAGTCGGGTCAATCGTGCGGGGCGCGCCGCTTTCTGATGCTGCTGTGACCCCCGGACGACGTCTGAGCGGCGGCGCCACCAGCGCCCCCTTCATGACGAACTGACGAGCCTCGGCCCCCGGCATTCCTGAAACAAGTTCATGATGCGGGCGCCGCAGCGGTGCCAACATAGCAGCCGGCCGGCGCAGACCTGCTCCGTGTAGGCGACAATCTGATACGATAAACCCATTGGCCCGACACGGCCGCACGTAACGTCGGGCCGGCCGCGCCGGCCGCAGGACGGGTTCAACGCTCGGCCCCAAACGGACGACTGGCGGACTGCGTCTCCGGCAGCGCAGCGCCGCGCCGCCGCCCCGTCATCTTGATGGCGGGCTGTTAGGAGGCCCGCAAACCCGGGGAGGCCGCCGCCTACGCCCCGGCCCCGGCGGCACACAGGGGCCGACCCTGCAGGAGGCGCCGCACGCGGAGACGGGCCAAGGAGACGCGTCACGCCGGGCCTTTCACCGCGGCGGCGGCGGCTCCAGAAGCCGTCGGGCCAGGGAAGCCGCCGCTGGAAACCTGCGCTGGAAGTCCTCGCTGGAAGCCCAAGCCGCGGAGGGCCCCCGCAGGGGAGCCAGCTACGCGGGACGCCGAAACCCTACCTGGAACCCATTCCGCTCAAAGCCCATGCCACACAAGCCCTTGCTTGCAAATCCCCAACCGCCTGGAAGCCCTTAACTGGAACGGCTTCTTCCCCAACTGGAACCTCTTCCTGGAAGCCCTCGCTGGAAGCTCCGCAGAGAGAACCTCCCGGCCCCTCGCCCAAACCCTCGCTGCAGAAGCTCCGGCCGACTGCGTAACGCCCACACCATTCTGACGACGATAACACATTCCAGCGCACCACCGCGTATCGCCCAGCATTCCTACGGGCCGCGCGCCCGTCACGTCATGAGCGTTTATGCGGCGTGCGGAAGGAAACTGGATACACCTTCTGGCCTCGGCCTGGAGCCGCACTGGAGCCGCACTGGAGCGCGGGGCGGCGGCGGCCGGAGAGCTATGGAGGCGCTGCCGCCGACGAGGCCACCGCCGCCACCCCACACTGTCACCATCAGGTGCGTTCAAGTCTCTCTCTCTCTCTCTCTCTCTCTCTCTCTCTCTCTCTCTCTCTCTCTCTCTCTCTCTCTCTCTCTCTCTCCAACACCAACATCTGACCCCGCGGCGTCATTACCCCCTGCAGATGCACCGCGCTCATTGGCACAGACAGTCCCCTATACCCCGCCGCGCGGCGCGGCGTGGCGTAGCGTGGCGGGGCACAGAGGGCGCCTCGCCATCACAGATACGGAGGGAGCCACGCCTTTTCATGACAATTTAGTCGTCACGTCGCCGCCGCCGCCGCCGCCCTCCACCTCCACCTCCACCAACCACCCCCTGGCCGCGGTCGAACGCCGCGCCGCCGCTCGCCTTGGAGCGCGAGGCGTTCCGTGACGTGCCGACATGAGGCCGCGGGGCACGCGGGGCGGCGGGGGCCGCGACCTGCACAATAATACGGCTAAACACCGCGTCGGCGCGACACGTCACCGCCGCACCGGGCGCCGCACGCAACGGGCGCCGCACCAACGCTAATCTCCTACTCGCAGCACGCCGCCGCTCACCATCTCTCTCTCTCTCTCACACGCACTATCCAGCACAAAATGATATTGCGAATTACACGCGCAGAGCAGAAAATCTCGCGCCCTCAACACATCGGGGTCACGTTTACTCAGCTGGCGTTACTGAAAAAAAAAATCAACTTTTTAAATATTTTTATTTTTAATCGACCATAACAACCATGATTCGTCATTGGCATTAGTTATTTCCACACTGAGCTAGGTTTCGAAAAAAAAAAAAAACAACCATTACGTTCCAGAAAATTTTACAAATTTCCCCCCCAAAAAATTGAGCTCTGCTTCATTATTTATTTATTTATTAACTATTCTTTCGCCACTTAAACACATTGCTCGCACAGCTGTGCACAATGATCCGTGGCGTGACGCAAGCCGTTGCAGTTGGGGTGCAGCACAGTGCAGCGCGGCAGGGCAGACTGCGCCGAGACACCCGACACCGCCGCGTACATCACGGCGGCGGTGGAGGCGGCGGGGGGTTGCCGGCCGGGGCAGATAGCGAGAGAGGCCGCCGACTCCGCCGCCGCCGCCGCCGCCGCCCGCTAATCCCTTTGACACCGCTGCTTTATGCACTGCGCCCCCGGCCTCCCCCCCCCTCCCCCTCTCCGCTGCCTCGTCGGACCAATCACGGAAGGTGTCCATCGAGCGCAGCCAGCCGAGCACGGCGGGGTCGGCGGACAGGGCGCGGCCGGCCCCCCGCGGCCCCCGCGGCCCCACCGGAGCAGGGCACGCCGGCTAACGACACGCCGCGACTGCAGCAACGCGTCGCCGTCTATCTCTTACCGCCCCCTCTCTCCCTTCCTCTCTCTCTCTCTATCTGGCCGCAGTATCTGTCTGTCCCCTTCTCTCTCTCTCCCCACTGGCCCTCTCACTCGCTCACACGGAACGGGGGCGGCGGCGGCACGGGGCACGGGGGTCGTCAGGTCAGACCGCTGGGCGCCGCCCGACCCGCCAATGATAAACGACTTGGAAATGCGGCCAGACACCGCCGCGCTGTGCACCTCTAGTGCACCGCTGTGCAGCCCGGTGCCGCGACTGCGGAGGAGAGGTGCTAACTGCAATGTACGGGGGCCCCCGGCCGGCCCGGGGGACCGCGATACAACACGTTTTCACCGTTGGAGCCGCGGGGTGCAGCAGCCGACGCAACAAACGACGCGCGCCCAAACTTCTTGAGAACACCGGAGAAAAAAAAAGAAGCACTCGAAATTTGCAAAGAAATTTTTCTTTTGGGAAAACTCTCTGTAAAATTCTCTGAAATCTTTGTCAAAGAGAGTATGCGTATTGGCGCCCAACGGCCCACGGCAACGTCAGCGCGGGCTGGGGGGGAGGGAGGAGAGAGAGAGAGAGAGAGAGAACGTGTGTGTGTGTGTGTGTGTGGGCTGTGATCCACGGTCCACGACAGCAAAGAGGGCGACCACCACCACCACAAGCTGGACACTGGATACCCCTGAGACCCCCGCAAAAATCCACAACCTGCCTCAACCACCCGCGCCGCCGCCACCCCGCCCCGGGGGAAGCGCCACTCCTCTCGCTCTCTCTCTCTCTCTCTCTCTCTCTCTCTCTCTCTCTCTCTCTCTCTCTCTCTCTCTCTCTCTCTCGCAGCGACGTCTGTGTAGTAACACTCGGAAATTACACTATTCCCTCCGGAGCAGCTGTGCCCTTCCATCCATCAGTCGGCGCTACTGATGCGGTCCGCGCACCGCATGTCACGCACACGCACACACACACACACACACGCACACACACACACACACACACACACACTGTGACGCCGCCTGCCACGTCTCCGTTTTCCCACGGAGTGTCCTCTAACTGCCTCCGCCGCCGCCACGACATTGCCTACCCCGTGCGGTGGTGGTGGTGGTGGTGGTGGTGGTGGTGGTGTGGTGGTGCGTGGTTGGGCCGGGTGGTGGCGGGTTCGGTTAGGCCCCGCGCGCGTCACGCGAGCAGAGAGAGAGAAAGAGAGAAAGAGGGGGTCTGTGGGGTCTGCGGCCGTGGCGACATGTTATACTGCACCCACCCCAAACACACACACGCACGCACGCACAGAAGCCGTCACCCTCGGGCAGGTCAGGGAACCAGCCAGCTAGCCAGCCAGCTAGCCAGCCAGCCAGCCAGCCAGCCAGCCAGCCAGCCAGCCAGCCAGCCCCCACGCACATCGCTCTCACATGCTCGTCCTCCTCCTCTTCGAGTCATTATTTATTTTCCACGTGGACCAGCAGCAGCAGCAGCAGAACAACAACACACACACACACGCGCACGACACACGCGTGCGCAGGGAGTCTCAAATGAGGTGGTGGCGCGCGAGAATGGCGAGGTGTGAGCATCCGAGGCGGCGGCGGGGGTCCTGGGGGGGGGGGGGGGGGGGGGCGGCTTCCCACGCACACGCACATTAACACACACGCTCACACACACACACACACACAACCAACAGGTGCCGTCACTCCCATCGGCAGCGTGCAGCAGCAGCTAATTAACAGCCGCCTGCATGCCACAATCAATTGGCGTAGCCTCTCACTCTCTCTCACACACACGCTATTCCACTCACTAACTCACAGTGTCTCTCTCTCTCGTCCTGTCCCCCATAAGATGGAGGGAGCCCATGGTTAACAAAATTTCAATTTTCAATATTGTCCGTCTCTCTCTCTCTCCCACACCCCTATACCTCTCCCTCTCTGTCACTCATCCCCTCTGGCGCCTTGCGAGCGGGCGGGGTAGGCCAGCCCGCACGACACCCGTGCTCTGCACGGCCCACGGCTTTGCCTACCCTGCAGGCTCTCTCTCTCTCTCTCTCTCTCTCTCTCTCTCTCTCTCTCTCTCTCTCTCTCTCTCTCTCTCTCTCCCTCCACTGGCCGGTGTCGGCGGCGTGTCCTGACTGACCACCACCACGAGCAGCAGGCCCGCCCCGCCCCGCCCCGCCCCGCCCCGCCCCGGCCGGCGACACGACGGCCGCTGCTGTTACCGTTTCGCTATGCCACGCTCTGCCACGCCGCGCCGCCGCGCCGCCGCCGTCGTCGTTGAACGTGCGCCCCGTTAAATTGCCGACGCGGCGTCTGGGGGCGGGGCCGCCGCCGCGGCTCTGTTGCAAGAGTGCGACGACGGCGGCGGCGGCGGCGGCGGCGGCGGCGTTCAGCGCAGAGTCCCGCGGCCGTCGGCGTCGTCGGTGCGCCGGGGCGCCTCCGCACCGCAGAGCAGAGCAGTGCAGCGACGCATTTCAAACACGCTTACACGGCGCGGCGGCGGCGGCGGTGCAGTCAGCACGGCAGCGCGGCGTCGTACCGTGCCGCCGCCTCTGCACTGCACATTGCAACATCTTCTGGAAGCCCTGCTGGCTATATGCCTAGGGTTCCTCTTAGTACACTGCAAAATTTCGTATTTTTTTTTGCTTAAAATTCTGGATTTTTCACGAAATTTTCATCAAGAAATTTTAGCAGCTCAGAAAGCCAGGCGGCCACCGCCTGGCGTCCGCGCCCTGCGCAGGACTCCGCCGTAGCGGCCACTGTGGTCACGTCACGCCGGTGCGACACGCCCCGCTCGCGCTCGTAAAATAAAAAAAAAAATCGTGCACTCTCTCTCTCTCTCTCATCGCCATGCTCGGCCTAGTTTTCGGACAAGGAGGAGCCTCTCCTATCCCCCCCCCCCTCTCTCTCTCTCTCTCTCTCTCTCTCTCTCTCTCTCTCTCTCTCTCTCTCTCTCACCTGCGGTAGTATCACGCCAGGTGGGACCACCACCACCACCACCTGCCGTGCTTCTAAGCCGCTATGCAGATCTAAAACACAGATCTAAAGCAACAACACCAATTTGTTTTAGAATGACATGGACGAATGAGTGCGCCCGGACCGGGCGGTGCACCAACAACTCTTGGGATGATAAGGCGCAGGAAACGTCGATAGAGGCCCCCCCCCCCCACCTACCCGACACCCCGCGCACCGGCAGCACCTACTACTTCTACCACCACAACCTGCAGTTTAAATGGAGCACGCCCCGCCCCTCCAATTCATACCGAGTTCCGGGCGGAGGCGGGGGGCGGGCGGCGCGCTCCACCGCCGCCGCCGCAGCCCGCTGCACCACCATGCGGCAAAACAACACCCTCCCTCCCTCCCCTCCGGCAGCTCTCGGAGGGACCCCTCGCATAACCCAGCCCGAGTTGTGGGTCACACGGCAGCTAGCCCCGCGGCCCAGCGGCCCCACGGAGTGCCGCCGGCGGGCCGGGTGAAGGCCACGCGGCACTCAACCCTTATCCAGCCGCCCGCCCCATCGATCCCGCAGGGCCCCATCGGCCACCAGGTCGCCGCCGCCGCCGCCGCCGCCGCCGCCGCTCTGCACGCCGATCGCCGGCACGGACAAGCCGACACTCCGCGCGCAACTTTTTTTCCTTCGGCCCGCTCTGCACCCACACGAAACACACCCACACTCGCACGGGGTGGTGCGGTGCTGGCGGTGGCGGATCGGCATATCCATCGCAACTTTTCACAGACAAGACGAAGAAGGCGCGGCACAAACAGTACAAACTTTTATTTTCCGTCGGCATTCTCCCCTTTCTCGCGCTCGCTTCCCCTGAAAGCGAGGCAGCTCAGCGCAGCGCACCGCGTTCCGCGGAGCCCCGCCAAGCCGAACACCATCGACCGTGCGGTGCGGTGCGGTGGCCGCCCGCGTTCCGCTCCCTCCGGCCCGCGGCTCCCTCACCGCTATATTTGTCTCTCTCGGCGATGGATTGCTCACGACCGCCGCCGCCGCCCCGCCGCCGCCGCCGCGGCTGACGAGGCAGCAAGACGCAAGCGGGTGACGGCGACAAGACAAGACTCCGTCCGCGGCCGGTTAGGAGGGGGCCAACAGACAGCACGGCAGAGACAAAAACCCGCGCCAGCCCGGGGGGGGGGGGGGGGGCGACACCACTTTAAAAAAAAATAAAAAATCAATGTAAAACTGCCAAATTGTCAAATCTCAAGTTGCAATTTAAAAAAATGAAAATAAAGAAAATAAAATCACGTTGAAAAATAATTGTACAGCGTCAACCCCCGACAGCAAATCAAAAAGAGTTTTAAAAAGTCAGACACATGACGGGAAAACTTTACGACAATTCATGCCTTTCATGGAAAAAAAAATTGAAAAATTGAATCCGAGCGAAATCCTGTGAATGTACACGTCTCTGCTCCGCGGCAGCCTCGACGGCCAGGGTCGTCCCCCCCCCCCTCCCCCCGGGGCCCCCGGGACCCTCCCGCACGGTGCCACAAAAGAAAGGACCCCCCCTTTTGCTATCGTGTCTCGCGCGTTTCCCGCAGTCCGAACCGGAGCGCGGCCTTGGTGACGGCGGCCGGCGGCGCGCGGGGCGGAGGAGGAGGGAGGGTCGCGGAGGCGCGGCGGGGGGCCGCGGGAGCCGCGGGGGGGCCGGCCGGCAGCGGCCGCACCTGGCCGTCGGTACTGCGGACGTGGCAGGGCCGCCGCACCCTTTACTCGCTGGTCAGCGACACCAAAACCGAAAAGTCTTGTCGGAAATTCCCAAGCAGATCGTGCTGCAAATTTTCAGGGAAAGTATTTCCCGGGACCATAAGATCGGAGTTTGAATATGCAGAACGTTGATTTCGAGTAAGGTACGTGATCTCATACTAGAATTTCAATCCTGAAAATTTTCCTATTTTTTTTTTTAAATAAACAGACAATTTGTGCTGCATTTTTTTCCCTCCATCGTGTCATCGGAGTTATCAAAAAGAATTCGTGAAAGTGCGGGGCTTCCCTGCGCGGAGACGGCCAGACAGACAGTCAGTCAGTCAGTCAGCCAGGCAGGCAGCCAGGCAGGCAGGCAGGCAGGCAGCCCGGCCTTTTGCGCTTCGATTGCAGAGCAGCGCCAGCGAGCCGCCGTCGTCTGGTGGTCCGACGACACGCGCGGCCCCTCACTGTATACTACTGCGGGCACCACACACACACACACACACACACACACACACGACACAGGTCAGCCGACGCCCTCTAATAAAACCCCAGGGCGGCCACCACAGAGGGGCCCAGCCGGCCGGCCAGGCGCAGCACGCGAAGCCAGTCCGCCGTGCCGCGCGCGTCCGTCCCACTCGCACCCGCATGCACGGTGCGCGCGCAAGCCACCGGTGAGTGTGTGTGTGTGTGTGACAGTCTGTCTCTGTCTCTCTGTCTGTCTGTCTCTCTCTCTCTCTCTCGGCCCCCGCGCGCCACGCTTCTGCAGGGGTGGACAGAGACGCCTGTACACACGGCTCACGACGACTGTGGCCGATGCAACAAAAATCCATACACAAGGATCAGAACATTTCGGAAATTTTACGAAAACTTCTCGTTTTCTTCCCCCCCCCCCCCGAAAATTTCCTTGTAAATTTTACGATTAAAAACCATGGCATGAGGCAAACCCACCGCGACACGCACAGCATTCAAGTCACCGCGCAGGGGACGTTCGGGACCGTCCCCCGAGCAACCACGCCACGCCACGCCACGCCACCGACCCCCCCGCGGCCGCCGCCTCTGGCCCAGAAAAGAAAAACAGCCAAGTTCCGCGTACCTACGGCTTCGCTTTGCTTCGCTTTGCTTCGCTCTTGGCTTGGCTCTGCTTGGCTCTGCTCTTTGCTCCGCTTTGCTTCGCCTCGCTTTGTGTGTTTTGCTGCCGGTGGCCGGGCTGGGTCGGCCGGCCCTGACCAGTGTCCGGCCCTCCTCCTCCTCCTCCTCCTCCTCCTCCTACACCGGAGGGCACCGCAGCGCAGCGCCTCCTCGGCGAAATAGGAAACGATCCGGGCCGCTGAGTCGGCACAATGAGGGAGGCGGCGGGCCGGCCGACGGGTGTCCGCCGGCCGGCCACGTAACACAGCGCCGCCGCCGTGTCGCCTCAGCTCACCCCTTTTCGTGCACTTTTTCACCAAGGGGCGCAGCCAGGTGGGGAGAACGGGGGGGGGGCGGGGGGTGCCACGCCCCTGTCACCGCCTACCCCTGCCGCCACTTCCTTCACTTCACGCAGCCCCCTCACCGGGGGAGTCCCCAACCCCCCTCTCCGCCCGGGTCCCGATGCACCTGCGCGTCGTCGCCGTCGGCGGCGTGCCGGTGGTGCTGCAGGGCCGCCCCGCGCAGACTCCCACTCCACGCCTCCGGGCGCGGACCCGGCCGGAACACACCACCACCACCACCACCACCGCCACCACCACCGCCCCGCACCCTGCACCCAAGGTCCTCGCCGCAGCCACGACCATGATAAGAATAAAAGAATACCCAATCAAGCGGCGTCGATGTCAAATTGCTTCATTGTGAAGCCGAGCCGACAAAGGGAGGCAGGGCGAGGCAGGGTTCTCACTCACACACATCTCTCTCTCTCTCTCTCTCTCTCTCTCTCTCTCTCGCACACTCACACACGCCGTTGCTTTTGATTAGCAGCGCGGCGCTACACGAGCGCGAGCGAGCGCGCGCGCGCGCGCGCGGAGCCGTCCGTGCACGCGACATGCACACGCACCACGCACACGCGCCACGCACGCAACGCCACGCGCCGCCACGACCACGACGGTCGGACGGAAGACGCGAGAACGCGCCGGCCGCCGCCGCCGCCGCCGCGTGGCGCAGAGTTATTTTTCGCTGAGGTCCGACACGGCGCGGCGCGGCACGGCACGGCCAGTCGGTCGGTTCGGTTCCTCCGGCCTCGCTCCAGGAGGAGGAGGGAGGAGGAGGAGGAGGAGGAGGAGGAGGAGGAGGAGGAGGAGGAGGAGGAGGAGGAGGAGGAGGAGGAGGAGGAGAATGAAGACACGTCAGGAGCAATGCGGACGGCCGGAAAGTCCGAGACGTGCTTCCGCACCGGAAGCGAGCCGGCCAGTGGCAGCCAGTGGCCGATGCCGCCGCCGCCGACGGCGACCCGCGCGAGGAGGCGGCCGGCGTAGCGCCTGCGACAGACGGGGTAGGCCAGCCCGCACCACACCCGCGCGGCGCACCGGCCGTGGTGGCCTACCAGGCACGGCGCCGGCACACACACACACACACACACACAGAGGTCTCAAAGGGAGGAGGCGTTTAGCACGCGCGCGGCGGCCGGTCAGCCACGCTACCGTTCCCACGACACGGCGGCGCAGTGCAGCGGAGCGCGCGCGGCTCCCACCTAGCGACGCCACACACACATACACACATACACACACACACACACACGGAGCTTTATCGCAAGCGCCGCGCAGCCGCCGCGCACCGCCGGCCAAAACGTTTCTATACCAGCAGCAGCAGTATGTACACGACGATAAGGCACCGGTATTTACTCTCTCTCTCTCTCTCTCTCTCTCTCTCTCTCTCTCCCCACGCCGCCGCTGCACGCTTGCATACTTGCTGCTGATTGCGATGCGATCAAGCAAGACAGGCATGAAAAGAGGCGAGACGCGGTATGAAATTATTATTAAAAAGCCAACCCCCACCCCCCTCCCCTCCTTCCTGCCCCTGCGCACTGGCGAAGGGGGGGGGGGGGGGTTGCATGCGGAGGGGGAAATAAAAAAAAACTGCGGAAGACGATGTATAATAATGGAAAGTAAACAGGAATCAAGCATTCCCTCCTCACCCCCACACAGCTGCTTTGCCTTTCTCCTTGCTTCCCTCCTCCTCCCCCTGTTCTCGCTAATCCCACCCACCAGTCAGTCACTCAGTCACCGAGCCGCGGGCACGGAGCCGGTCTGCCAGGCCGGCGGGCGAGCGGGCGAGCAGGCAAGCAGCCATACAGCGGGGGAGGTGGAGCAGCCAGCAAAGCGGCGGCCCAGAGCATCAAAGGCGTTGAGCGCAGCCAGGCAGTCCCGCAAAGAAATGAAGGGGGAGGGGGGGGGGGGTGGCGCCACACAGAGTTTGTGTGTGTGTGTGTGTGTGTGTGTGTGTGAGGGTGCGCGAACAAGAGCAACGAGACAAACAAGGAGGGAACAAACGTCCGGGGAAACGAGAGGCCGCGCCGCAGATGCAGCAGTCGGACGGTATGAGCGGCGGCGTGTGTGTGTGTGTGTGTGTGTGTGCGTGTGTGTGTGTGTGTGTGCGCGTGTGCACTATCGGAACATCGAATAAGCGGCCTCGTCCGCGACGACGGCGGTCAAACACGGGGCGGGGCCGGCCAGCAGGGCGGCGGCAGGGCGGCGGCCGGACCCGCGCCGAGACACGCTCTCAGCTCCCTCCTCTTCCCGCCCTGCAGCACAGACCCGCACCGCACACCACCGGATTACACACACACACACACACACACACACACACACGCCCACTACGTCCGCCCCCGCGACACGTGTAGCAGCAGGGCCACAAGAAGAGAAAAAGTATCAAATAAATAAAATAAATCAAGGTGCTTAAACGGAGTATCGCGGGGCTCTCAGACGACGACGGCGAGGCGCCGACGTAGGCGGCGGCGGCGGCGCGCGGGGCGTTGGCTGCCGGACGTGAGGGAACGGCGCTCGGCACTGTATACGGCGATGGACCGGGCCGGCGCCCCTTTCACCTGCGCACTGCGCATGGAGAGGGAGAGCGAGAGAGAGAGGGGCGGGGGGGGGAGAGACGGAGATGGGCGAGAGAGAGAGAGAGAGAGAGAGAGAGAGAGAGAGAGAGAGAGAGAGAGAGAGAGAGAGAGAGAGAGAGAGAGAGAGAGAGAGAGAGATTTGCGAGGGGGGCGACCGCCAACCAAACTGCTCCAAACCACCCCATTGCGGGACACGAGTCATCGACGACGTTGCTCGCGGCCGACGCACTCCGTCCGCGGTATACGCGTCGCCAGTGCATGTTGTGCGAGCGGCCCCCCCACATGACCCGCAGGCCCACGGGCCCTCCCGGGGCACGGCACCGGCACAGCCAGTGCCCGCCTCACACGGCCCACGGCGAGGCGGTGCGCCGCGGGGGGGCGTAAAGCGGTTTGCAAGGCACCGGATTGGATGATTGCCCCCGGCGATCAGGCAGCCCGCGGCACGCCGACCACTCGGCCCGGTCCGGAGACCGCTTCCATTCCAAGAGCGACGGCCGGCCGCCGCCTCTCCAGGGACCGGATCTCGCTCCAGAAGAGCAAGGCTGCTGGAGCCGCCGCCCCTGCAGCAATCGTGCGGCTAATCTCTAAATCAATCAACGAGCGGCGCGGCGCAGCGCGGCGGCAGTGGAGGCGGAGGCCCTGACGGGGGAGGGCCGTGCGGCGGTGCAGTGCACGGCGGTGCACGGCGATGCGGGCAGCCCCCGCCCCGCCGACCCGCCGCCCGCACCCCGCGCACTCGTCGTGACTCAACCGGGCGGCCGTGCAGAGGGGCGGCGTCCATAAGACACAGGAAGGCGCTCCGCCCCCACCTCAGCGGCTCTGACAGCCAGCAGACAGACAGACAACACACGGCGCGCGAAAGTGACAGGAGAGGCGGGCGAGGTGGAGGGGCGACCGGATTAGAAAATGCGCGGCGGCGGGGCGGGAGGCAAAAGAGGCCCGGGAAATGGCAATCACACTTCCCGACGTGCCGCGCCGCGCGTCCGGCCGCCCGCGATGCCGGAGGAGAATAAAACAGCGAACCGGCAACTATAATACACAATCCCATGTACAGCATACGGGGAGAGGGGAGGGGGGGGGGGGGGGCGTCCCGAAACTACCACGCGACTGAAGGTCACGGGCACATCACAAGTGCACGCTGCAAAGCAAAGCTTGTTAGCCAGGTCACGGTGAGGGGGGCCCCCCCGAGAGGTTCATAAAGTGGACCATAATCCGTCACGTCGTTTAGAAACGTCCCCCCCCCTCGAACGCCAAACAGCTGCAGCAGCAGCAGCAGCGGCGGCGGCGCAGCGAAAGCGAGAGCTTCCACGTTTACTCGCCAAAAAGGGAAGCGCGCGATACGGAGAGTATACACGCACACCCGCACGGACAACAAAAGTCCTCGCGGGGGGTGTGGGGGGGGGGGGGCGTGGCGTGTCCAATCCGGACACAATCGTGAGGCGGTGGTGCACTTTAAATGAAAATAAGAGTCCGAGGAAACGAGACTCTCATTCAGGTGAAAGAGAGGAAGTACGGTGGCGGCGGGGGCGAGGAGGAGGGAGGGAGAGGGGAGGTGTCTGACGACGGAAGGTCTCTCTCTCTCTCTCTCTCTCTCTTCCTTTCCTTTGGAAGGGGACGTTGCGCATACAGAGCAGCAGCGGCGGCAGCACCGGCAGCATAAGCTCTGCGCCGTCGCCCTCTCTCCGTCTCACTTCCACCAATTGTTTCGCGCGCGGCCGCCAGGGACGGACGGCGAGCTACTGCAATGACGGAGGCCAGCAGAAGCATAGCCAGCCACACAGCGAGCAAAAGGGCCCCCAAGCGGTTGTCATATGCCTGGCAGGGGCGTAGCCATGGGGAGGGGGAGGGGGGGGGGGGTCAACCCTGGGGGCTGGGAGGCCTGGCAGCCGAGGGAATCAGCCGACGACATCCTCGCAGCTCCCCGTCCGCTCCCCTGGCCGCCACCGCCACTGCCGCTGGTGTAGTGGCTGGCCGAGCGACCGCAGCAGGCACAAGATGGCCCCCTCCTCCTACTCAGTAAACCACAAGCGCTCACTTCCGGAAGGGACGCGGCCGGCAGCCACTCACTCCGCCTCGCGGCCAGAGGCTACCGCTGCAGCCGCCGCTGCCGCTGCCGCCGCGAGCTTAATCGTCCCTTTATTATAAATAAAACGGCCGACACCGTTACACCAATCCCATTACAGCAAGACTAATAGTGTCCGCCCGGGGCGCCTCACTGCCGCCGCTTCCTCCTCCTCCTCCTCCTCCTCTTCCGCCGCTATGCGAGTGCGGACTGCAAGCCCTCGAGTGCAGTGTGATAAATGGAGAAGAGAGGCTTTCCCGGGAGGCCACATGTAAGTGCACACAGACACACACACACACACACGCGTGCTGTCCTGGAAAACACACACACACACACAAACGCTGCCATGTAAACGTCTTCTGCAAATCATGACATTGTACTATATGTGTGTATATATATGTACATATAGTGCCGCCTCCTCCCATTCATTCCGTCACTCTCTTGTCCGTCATTCATTATTCCGTTCCGGGCGGGCAGAAGATGGCCGCGGCGGACCGCGAGGCAGATCCGGCCGGCGGGGTGTCGTGTCGAGTGGCGCGGCGTGCGTACGGCTCACAATGGCGGAGCGGGCGTCATGGGGCCCGCCTCCCCCCTCTCTCTCTCTCCCCCCCTCTCTCCCTCTCTCTCTCTCTCTCTCTCTCTCTCTCTCGGGGCATGCAAAAGAACGCCCCGGCATGAAAGTGGGGCGCAATTGATTTGTCTCGTCAGGAGGAGGACGAAGGCGCGGCCATGAAACTCACTATTAATCACGAACGGAGAGAGAGATATAGCAATATCAGAGAGAGAGAGAGAGAGAGAGAGAGAGAGAGAAAGAAATGTGCACAAAGGCGTCGGCGAGATACCGCTATCTCTCAGCGTCGGCGGCGTGTGCAGCACGGCCTCCTCCTCCTCCTCCTCCGCTTCGTCAACCCACGCCGTGCACACACACACACACACACAACGAAAACAAGCCGAAAAAATGCGCGCGAGCATCCTTCTCTTTCCTCTTTCTTTCTTTCTCTCTCCCTCCCCCCGCTTTCGCGTGCGGAGATCCGACACCTCCCTACCCGTCAGAGGAGAGCAGCAACAGCGGAACAGTCGTCACTTTACTGTAAAAGCGTACTAGGATGTGGAGGAGGAGAGAGAGAGAGAGAGGAGAGGGAGAGAGAGAGAGAGAGAGAGAGAGAGAGAGAGAGATCAATAACACGCGGCGCTCCGTAATGCTATGCAAATACACGGATGACTGTATGACGGACGGATGAACCACTCAGACAGTGTCCCGGCGTCGTCTGCCCCCCCCCCTCCCCCCCTTCCCCCTCTTTTCCGTTTCGTCGCGCCGGGCTTCCACAACGGCTGTCGAACAGAGGGGGGAGGGGGCGGCACACGCCCCCCCCCCCCTTCAATTTCCCGATCGTATAAATTTGTCCATCTTTGGCGGTCACCTTGATTCTGCTCCGCAGCTCCAGCGGGAGACATTATATACACGATGCCGCCCAGGTGACTGCGAATAGTGCGGCGCGCCGCGCCCAGCAGACGACGCATCCGTTACTGGCAGTCAGTCAGTCAGTGAGTCGCCGCCGGGCACAGGCAGGCAGGCGGGGCCCTCGGTGGTTGTTGGTGGTACAATCGTGATTGATGCAGAAAGGGCAGTCCTTCCCGGAGGGAGGGAGGGAGGGAGGGAGGGAGGGAGAGAGAGAGAGAGAGAGCGGAGGAGTGGGAGTGGGAGGAGGAAGGATGCGTGCGCTAGGCCCCCCTCCGAGACGTGGCAACGCCGCGGCCAGAATACCCGCGATACAAAAGGGCCCCGCGTCGGATTATTGCCATCACCATTGTGACTCTCATCCCGGCCGGTGCGATCAGCATAAACTCACCGTGACCGCCCACTCTATCCGCCCCCCGCTGCAGGGGAGGCTGTGTGTGTGTATATATATATATATATATATATATATATATATATATATATATATATATATATATATATATATATAGCTATACGGCGTGAATCCGCGTGTGCGCGCCTTGTGGAGGAGGCAGCACGCACGTCAACAGTGCCGCAAACGACTACGGCTTTTTACAGGCCATCACACCATAGACGCCGCAGATCAAATGACTATTTTTTTTCCCCGGAATGCTATGGTGATTATTTGTTTTACCCTCACATTTTCAGGAACGTTTCTTTTCCATTTTTTTTCAAAAGTGTTACAGTCTGTTTACTTTACATTTAACAATGATTTATTTTTTTTAAAAACATTTTAGAGGAGCCATTTCTTTCTCTCCATTGTCTTCATACTTCCTTCCCCACTACACCTCTTGCAGTATCCGCGCACGCACTGCGGTGCCGTCCGCCGGGCGGCCGCACTGCGCCCCCGCACTAATCGATCAGTTGATGAATGACAGCCGGGAGAGGGGCGGCGGGGGGCGGCGGGGGGCGGCGGGGGCGGTGCGGGCGGAGAGGAGAGGAGAGGTCAGCGACGTCTAATTAGTCCCCCCATAACAGCGGAGCCAGCGGAGCGGCCCGCGCCTCACATTCCGGCCGCGGCAGAGGACCACGCTCCGCGCACTCACACACAGACGTCTCCAACTATTAGGGTTCCTGGCCCCAAAATAGAAAAAAATAATTCAACAACAAAAATACCAGAGTTTTTAAATAAAATATCCGAAACTTTTTCGAACACACACACACACACACACACCGCCGTGATGAAGAGACCGAATTACGGCGCGCCGGCTGGCTAGCGGAGCCCCACTCAGCTCGCCGAGCCGCCGGGTGTATAAATCCCCATAGCCGACGCCGCGGCCCCGACGCCATATACGAATAAAACGGAATCGCACACCGGCCGGGTCGCCTCTCTCTCTCCCTCCCTCCCCCCCTCTCTCTCTCTCTCCTGTGTATATTACGCACGCTATCTCGCAAAGAGAACGACCTCCCAAGGCCCTCTCCTCCTCCTCCTCCTCCCTTTCGCAAGACGCCTGCTACTGACTGCCGCGCCGCTGCCGGCCGACCGTGTTCGCGGCGCCACCGACCGCCAGTCAGTCCGCGGCCACCACAATTATGAGGCGCCAGCGGCCGGCACGCTGAAGTAAGTCTCCCGGCCTCACGGCGGCCTGGTGAGGCGCCCACTCAGGTGGCGCCGAGCGTGCGAACCCGCGGGTACACTGCACCGCCCCCCAGCAGCACCACACCAGCGTCCAAGTTCTCGGCAGGCGCCTGTGCACCACACCGTCAGACGCCCGCCCGCCGCGCGTTCAGATCTCTGCAGAACGACAAGGTCCCCACCGACCGACCCCCGTCCGTCCGTCTGTCTCTGTCCATCCCGTGGGGACTGACAAGGGTCGTCGCCAAAAGGGCCGAAAAAAAAAATAAATATCAATCACCAGCAAGGGCCCCTCCTCCTAACGACAGCCTCTGCCGGGAGGGGCGGGGACGTGGGGGGGACCCTCGGCGACTGCTGTCAATGACCACCATCATGACCATCATCATCATGTGACATGTTGATAAGGCGGGCTCCAACACACGTCACCATCATGACGGTACTAATCTACAATAAAATCCTCCTCCCCCCTCTCCCACCAAAAAAGGAAACGATTAAATGAAAAAACCCCTGACTCATTTCTGTGTTCGACGACGACGGCCAAGGTCGGGCACATGATCAGGACCAGCAGCAGCGGAGCAGCTTCCGGCGGCGGCGGCGGCGCGCACGGCATGTGCCGCGGGAGCTGCCGCGGGCGCGTCACCGCCGCCGCCAACACCGACCCGCTAACCCGATCTGCTCCTCTATTTTCCCTCTTCTCGCAGCACAGCAGCGCCCGGCCACGCCGTGCCATGCCGACCCCAGCAGCGCCGCCAGGGTTAATCAAAAATTGGCACTGCCATGGGATTTCTCTGCTCCTCCTCCTCCTCCGCGCACTCTGCTCCGTACGTACCAGCACGTACCACTACCACTACAACTACTACTACACACGTCCGAGAGCATAATGCCGGGTCTGCAGCGTCCGCCCGTGTCTCTTCCGCGTCATCACCAAACAACACCACCACTGGCATCTCCCAATGACCAGAAACCCTTATCATTTTTCAGTAATTTTTCACATATTTATCATTTTTATCTTTTTATCATTTTTATCTTTTTATTATTTTTAGCTTTTTATCATTTTCACATTTTTATCATTTTCATATTTTTATCATTTTCATATTTTTAACATTTTCATATTTTTATCATTTTCATATTTTTATCATTTTCATATTTTTATCATTTTCATATTTTTATCACTTTCATATTTTTATCACTCTCACACATTTTTTCTGCTCTTACTTCTTCTTCCTCAGATCGATGCACACCGTCGATGCACCTCCCACGGCCGTGTGGGCCGCCGTTTGATTTGTGGTGGTGTGAGGGTGCGTCGCGTGGTGGCTCCGGGACTACACCGCTGGCCGGCTGGCGGGGACCACCCAGCCCACACGACACTCCCTGCTTCTGCTCGCCCGTCCCATTTTTCCGGGATCTCGCCGCCACCGCCGCCGAGCCGAGCCGAGCCCCGGCCGGCGTCCGCCCCCATTGTGCTGCTGCAGCGGTGCCCCCCGCTGCAGTCCACCGTCCCCCCCAAGGGGCCCCCGCAGGCCCCCGCCGGGGTGCACGGCGTCCGCCACACGGATCGCGCGTCCTCGTCGCACACCCGGCGACTCCCCGGGTCCCGCGGGCTCGCCGTCGGCCCTCATTCCCACATTTGTCGTTCATCACGACACTCGGCGGAGGCGTGCGCCCCGCCCCCCCCCCCCCAAGTGCAAGCAGCACTTCCCTGGAACAGCGGGCCGACCCGAGGGGGGAGCGGCGCAGCGGCGGCGGGGCCTATCTGCCGATCCGAAGGTCGTGGGAACGGCTGGCCGGCCGGCAGCGCTCGCCCGCTCCCCGGCCGGCCGCCGCCGCCTCATCTCTCCGCCTAAATGAAGCGCTTAGCGGCGGAGAATGAAATGGGAGCCGCGGCGGCGGCGGCCCTGGAGCCGTGGGCCGTGGGCCGGCGGCGTGACCCCGGCCGCCCGTCTGCTTATACAGCCCCACGGACCTAACAAATAACGCACATAAATCTCGGCGGCGGCTTATGTAGCGGGCGTCTGCAGCGAGCGACACGCGGCCGGCCGGGAGGGGCGGGCGCGGCGGCGCAGCAATGCAAGAGAGGAGACCGTGGAAAAAAAAAAAACACGACAACCCTTCGAGTGTAAAGCGACGCCACACGGTCCGAAACGACGCTCCACGCCCGCATGCGCCCCCCTCCGGCGCTTCCAGCCTGCCGCCCCGCGGACGTGCGGGCCGCTGGTGACGGCCGCCCCCCGGTGACTTGCAGCGGCAGGGCGTACCCCATTCATCCGCCCGGCACGCACACCGCGATGACGGATAGGGCCGTACAGTCAGAGCCGCACTCGACGCGACAGTCCGCTCCAAAAAGACACGCACTTTTCCGACCTCGGGCCCCACGAGCAGCAGCAGCAGCACGGCACACGGGTACACACAGCTGCAGGAGTTTACCCGGCCCGCTACCGCGGCTCCTCTTGCTCGCCGGCCACTACCACCACAACCACCACCACCACCACGCCCACCCACGTAGTACACGGGGGGAGAGGAGGGGCGGAGCGGAGGGGCTCCATGTCAATCAATTCTAGCATGCAACGGGGCGGAGAGGAGGGGGGCGGGGCGCTGTTTGCCTCCCCTCCCTCCCCGTGTCTAGACGGCGGCGGCGGCGGCGTGTGGACACCTCCGCAGGGGGGGAAGGGACGCCAGACGATGGGGGTTGCCGCCCGCCGGGCCGGTGCGCCGCCGCCCCCGCCGCTGCCCCCGCCGCCGTCGTCACACGAAGTTTTCACTCTCGGCGTACCTTGAGAAAAACAATCGCTCGTGCCGCGCCTGCCCCACTCCCACGGGGCGGGCGGTGCGCCGGCGGCGGAGGACAGACGCGAAACGGTGTAAACACGGACAAGCACAGTGACGGGGCGGAGGGGGTCGCTCGTCACGCCGTCCGGTGGCACGGTGGCCCACACACACACACACACACACACACACACACACACACACACACACACACTCAGATAACAGTGTTTGATTCGAGTTGGGCCCGGCGGCGGCGGCGGCGCGTCTTCTGATACAGTACTGAACACACGCACACTGGGCCGGCGAGTTGTCTTCGCGAGATGGGAAGGTCAAGACCGGCCGTAAACACCGAATATGCTGTACGTTATAGACGAACAGCACACGGGCTCAAGGTGACTCCCGGGGGGGAGGAGAGGGGGGGGGGGGGCGCCGTCACTGCAGCGCGCTTCCGGACGGACCCCTGCACCCCACCGCCATGCCCGCCCCAGCACAGCACAGCACAGCCCGCGCCGGGCCGCCCCACAGCTGCCCTGTTTGTTCTTTCCCCCTGGTACACATCCTCCTTCCCTCCCCGCCGTGGGTGGGAGTGCGAGTGAGAGAGCGAGGCCGCCGGGCGGCTCGCAGCCCTCCCCCTGCCCGCCAGGCTCCGCCAGACGGCGCGGGGCTGAGGGGGACCACGGCGACGGCTCTCCTCCATTCAGAAGCTGCTGCTGCAGCAGCAGCCACTCCCCTTCTTCACGTGGCGCAAGGCGGCGACGACGGCGATGACGACAACACCGTCGGCGGCCACCTCCATAGCAGAGCAGGCCCCCCGAAGACGTCCCTCTCTCCTCCCGAGTGGTGCACGGCATTTCCTGTACAGTGCGCCGCGCGGCGGCCAGCGGCGGCCTCCAGCGGCGGCCTCCAGCGGCGCCGCCGGGGAGGTGCCACTGGCTGCCACACGACGGCGACCTCCGCTCATAACGGCAGACCCAGGCGGACCTCCGACAAGGCGGTCGGCCGTGTGAGATCGGCGGCTTTTTCCATAGTCCCGAAAATTTAAATTAAATTTTCGTAAAAAAAAATCAACAATATTTCACAACATTTTTGAAAAAAAAATTTCATTGAAAATTTCGGCACTAGAAACCACTTTCTTTTGGCCGGCCCTTCCTCTCGGCCAAGGCCCTTCGCCGCGGTGTTGGCGCCGCTCCACCACGGCCCCGCCGGCCCCCGCCGGCCCCCAGGGTTTCCCCCCTGTGATTCATCTCGAGGGCGTCACGCCGCGGTGCGCGCGGCTCGGCCTCGGCCCGGCAGGTGCTCCCGATTGTCTCGGGCCGGGCTCCCTCGCGGGGGGTGCAGCGTGCGGCGGCGGCGGCAGGTGCCCGCCGTGGCGTGAAAACGGCAGCGGCCGGCGACAGCGGCCCATCCGGGCCCATCCTCCGGGGTCCGGCCGAGGCCGCGCGGACCTCGGCAGGTGCACGGCGGCGAGGGACGAGGCCCGGTGCACCGCACCTGCCCGGCACACCTGTCCGGGCGCCGGGCGGGGCGCACAGGCGCCGCCCCCGCAGATAACAGCGGGCGGCCGCGTGGAGCCCCCCCGAACTGTGCGGGCTTCCCAACAGAGATCCGACACGCACGCGCGCACTGCAGGGCACCCGGCCGGGACTGTAACTGACCTCGGCCACCGTGGTGCACCACCGCGGCCGGCCTCCCTGTCCGATCCCGCACGAACAGTCCACCTCCGTCGCACAGCGAGTGCTCCGTAGGAGAGCGAGGGAGAGGTCCGAGTCCTGCTCCTCCGTGTAGTGTGTGTGTGTGTGTGTGTGTGTGTGTGTGTGTGTGTGTGTGTGTGTGTGTTCGGAACGCGACGGCTGAGTGTCACACGATACTGGTACGACATCCCCGCACCGTCCATTCCACCGCCGAGTCATCCCCTTCACCGGGGAAAACATTCGCCGTGGCGCGATGTGGGCGGCGGTGCGGCATTGCAGCGGTGCAGGCTCGCCTCCTCCGCCTCTTCCTCTTCCTCCTCCTCCTCCTCCTCCGGGAGGCCGGGGCGTCGTCGTCGGGGGCCTCGCTCCGCAGCCGGTACATAAATCACCCGCCATGCCCATCACACCGCGGTACACAGCCAAGCGCCGCCGCCGCCGCCGCTACCGGCCGGGCTGCTCCAGAGGCGGCCGCCGTCGTCTTCGACGGGGGCCTCCACGACGGCGGCAGCAGCAGCAGCAGCGCTCGGGCCCGGCATGAAGCAGGCCACCCTCCGCGCGGCACCGACCGAGCCGGGGGACAGAAATAGTCTCCGTCCGCTCCAACGCCGCGGCTGAATCATGCGAAAGCAGCCCAGCCGCGACGCTCGGCGTGCACAAGGGCGGCGCACGTCCCGTCGGCTCACAGACCTCGGCGTCGGCGGCCCGGGCCGACCTCCAGTCCGGCAGCAGGCGGGCGGGCGCGCCCCGGGGCCCGGGCCCGCAAGAACAATGGAACAAACAGCTACCCGGGCGGACGGCCGACCCGCGCCGACCCGAACCGCCCCGTTTTGGTTTATTTTTCGGGGCGGCGGGGCCGCCGCAGAGAGGATGCGCGTCTGGGACGACGACTCCGGGCCGGGGCACTCCGGGGACTCCTCCCGGTGACGCGTCGGGCGGGGGCGCGTGGCCGTCGACCCCGTCCCAGCGACGACCGCCCGCCCGACCTCCTCCGAGGCGAAGTGCCCCTTCTTCACCTTTGACAGGCCCTCGCGCGGCTTGACGGTGCTTCACGCGGCGCGGAGGGGGCGCGCGGGCTGGCTGGCAGCCGGGCCCGGCCGCCCGCCCAGCGGCCCCCTGGAATGCAGCTGGAATGCCCCTGGAGCCCCCCTGGAGCCCCCCTGGAGCGGGGACCGGACCTGGCGGCCGGGATGTGCATCCCCGCCCACACGCTCCGCACATCGTCACGGGGGCCTGGCGACGGCAGCGGCCCTGCCCGTGTCCAGAACCCGTCCTGGAGTCTCCCTGGAGCAATCTTGGGAGTCCTCCCGGGCCAAGGATATCGTCGGCCACCCTGTCCCGTCCTACCACCGACAATGGGTGCATGAGACGACGGCGGCGCGCCCCGCGGCCCATGCATTGTCGCCGAGGACCCCGGCCGGCTTGACGACGGCGTCCTCCGAGACCGCCGGGCCTTGGCGAACCTGTCAACCCCCCTGGCTGCCATATCGCGGCTATCGTCATCATTATTGCTGTTTTTATTGTTGCTATTTGGTGCTGGTGCCGCCTCGCGGTGCAACCCGGCAGCCACGCCGTGCCATCTCGCCTTGCTGTTGCTGTAGCCGGCTGACGGACTGGTCGGGTCGGCCGGCTGGGCGGCAGGCCGGGGCGGGGCGGGGCGGCCGGGGGACGGGCCGGGGCCGGTGCGGTGCGGGGTCCGACGCCGATGCCCCGATGTTGCCACTTCTCCGGTCTCCCTTCAGGCTCCTCGCCTCCCGGCCTCGGCCTCGGCTCGGCTCGGCCGCTTCTAGCCGGTCCCCGGGTCCCCGGCAGGTCGCCCGGCCCGGCTCTTGCAGTTTGTATGACTGTAATGTATGACGGCGGCATCCGCACTCACCAGCACTTTGGTGAACTTCCTCTCCAGCTCGCTGGCCTCGGGCATGGGCAGCTTGGTCCGCATGCTGGCGCGGATGCTGGTGTTCCTGCCGGCGTCCAGCTCGACGCACGGGGGCGCCTCGTTCTTGGAGCACTGAGATCCACCCATGGCGCGCACACAATCACCATCACACGCACACACACACACACACACACGCGCTCTCACGCACACGCACGCTCGCGCACCGCAACAGGTCACGGCGCTGCCATGTCCACGGCTCGGCGACACTCGCCCACTCTTCGACTCGGAAAGAGAGAACTCGTCTGGTTTTTTCCTCCCTCTCGCTCCGGCACAACCACTACCACCACAGCAACGACAACGCCGATTCGGCTCGCAACGCTCCGATTCCGATCCGCAATCCAAAAGGCGGCCCGGTCTCGTCTCGTCTCTGTCCGTCTCGTTGTGGGTGCACTGCGCTACGCCGTCTCTCTCTCTCTCTCGCACTCGCGGCCACGACGCTTCGGGCTCGACGGACGGAACGGGACTGACTGACGGGCTGGCTGCTGGCTGGACTTGGAGGGACGGAGCGCCTCACGCGGGCGGCCGCACCGCACGGCACGGAGGGGGAGGGGGCGGGGGAGAGGGGGCGGAGAGCAGGGGGCGGGGCCGGGCGGGGCGGCCGGAGGGAGTAACAACAGCAACAGGCCCCCGACAAGCGAGAACACAGCGCCCGCCGTGCCGGCGGCTGCGTCCGGGGATGTATGGGATACGTGTGCACACGTCTCTCTCGCACTCGGGTGCACGGCCGCGGCTAGACGAGGACGGGGAGCTCCTCAGTGTCGTTTTCCTGCGCGTCCCCTGCGTGCTGTTGGTGGCGCGCTCTGTGGTCGGGAACGCGAAGCTCGCTCCGCCTCCTCCGCCGCCCTGCAAGCGCTTTCATTCGAGGGAATTGTTTTTGTTTATTTTTTTCACTTTAGCTGTCGGCTGTCATTTCCAGCAGGCGTAAGCGGACGAAGTTTGTTTATTTTTGTTCGCAAGTAGATCCGGGTGCTCTGTTTACATCACTTACGACCTGTCCATTCGTTATTAATTTGGTCTTATGACTGGATAGTGTTCTTATAGCCTGTCCTCGGCAAAGGCAAGTATCTTCTCTGTGTGACTAACCTATGATTCATTTATGTGGTACTCTCAATTAATGTTTCTGGGATAAATGACGTGTAGCTGCTAACGCGTGTTTCAATTTCTGTCATTCCAGCAGCAATAGTGTTAAAATGTCTGGCGTACAAGAAGAATCTCTTCGGGATACGATGGATTCTGCTGAAGAGTACGTCACAAGACTTGAAGACTTGGTCAAGTCAGTTGAGGCTGCCGAACGTCAGGTAATTATAATTTTGTGAAATTTCAGACTTAAATTTTCTTAATTATTATACTTTCACAATTTTACTTTCATTTGTAATATTCACATCTGACGTATATTGATTGTGTGAAGTGTTAAGGTTTGTGGTGTCACTGAGTTTCCTTTCTTTCTATTCAAAGGTTGAGACAAGTGCATCGCAGAGTGCTTCCGAAGTTGAGAAAGCATTCAAACAGCTCTCAGATTCCATTTTAGATGTTTTGAACAAGCGCAAAGATGTGCTGTTATCTGAAATTAGTTCTATTCGCCAAGATGGGCTTGCGCCACTTCAAGCGTGTCGGAGTTTGATCGCATCTAAACTGGCAAATACAAAGTTGTACATTGCAGAGGGTGGAGATATACTCAGAATTGGGGGGATGGCTGTCTCTGAAAGTACTGAGAAATTTTGTGAGAAAGCTTCATTTCTGGGGAGGTAAGTAAAAGACTCATAATGATTGCTAAATTTGTGTCTGCTGCCATTATGTCATCACTCTGACTCTGCTTTGTTTTATACTCTTCAGTTTACCTGCTGTACCACAATTAGAAGAAGTTCCATATGTATCTTTTCAATGGAACCTAGGAACTATTGAAGAGCAAGTGGGAAAGAGTGTTCAATCATTGGGAAGAATTTCAAGGATGGGCCCTGTGCAAATAACTCAGATGGATGAGAAACCAGGTGCTCTTCTTGTGCATTGGGAAGAGGTAATATTTTTAAACCTATGCCACATACTTTTCTTAATTTTGAAAGATTTTATTTTTTTAAATATTTTTCCTTGTATTTTCCAGATTGACTTTGAGCACTCAGTAGATATTCATGCCTTTCGCCTCCAGTATGCGTATGGAGATATTCGCAATCAGCCTCATTTAATGGGAACAAATTTCCATGATGTTTATGAGGGACCTGACACGCAATACCTTGTCAGAGACTTGCGACCATCTACGTCATACACTTTTAGGTAATCACGTTTAAAACTGAGATATCAGGGCAAAACACAAAAACTTATATTTTGCATCAGGGAAAAAAAAACATAAAAAGTTGTAATAACAAACATGTTACATTCTCTCTGTAGGGTTTGCTGCCTTGCTGAGGGTGAATCTGAGTGGAGTGCTTGGAGTTTACCAAGAATTGGCAGCAGCAGCATCACACCATTTAGTGAGCCTCATCATTTTTATTGAATGTAGCAATTGGTTTTTACTTTTGGACAAATGTGTTAGTGAATTACAATTTCTCTCAGGTTGGGCACTGGATAATCCTAATTACGTTGTTACTAATGAGGGGAAGATAGCAGCCAAGGCCTCTAATATACCATCAACATTGTGCTCTTGCACTGCTCAATTTGGCCCTGGACATTGCATTGAGTTCACTGTGAGTTTATCTCCAGGTTTATAATGAAAAATTAGTGCAATTTTCCTTGAATTAATTTTTTTAATTATTTTAAATTTTCCTTTACAGATTCTGGAATGCGGTGACAGTGGTACAGAGCAAGGCCTGGTTTTATGCAGTGACTCTGTATTGGGAGGAAACCTAATGCACTCAGGCGTACTGTTTTTAAATGCTGAAGGCAAGTAATGACCCTAAAGGTATTCAGTATTCAACACCCGAACTCTTGCTTACATTGAATTAGTTTGTTACAGGAAGTATATATGTTGATGGAGCTGAAAAGATGATGAAGCTTCCCCCCTTAAAAGTCGGTGCCAAGGTGTGCTTCCTGTGCGAACACATTCGAGACGGCAAGCTGCGGGTGCACATTGGCACAGCAGACAAAACTGTGATATACGATTGGACACCTATTGGTGACAGTAATGATATTACTCCACCAAAGTTGTATTTTGCTATTTGTTTCAATTCTAAAGGGTGGAAAGTGCTTGTAGAGTAGTATTAGTCTTCTTGAACATAAGATCTGCTACGTGCCATTGTTAAGAATTTTGCATTTAATCAATTATGTAGTCACATTCATCAATCAAAATACTCTCTCAATAATTTTATGTGCCGAACTTAGTGAGCTGTATCATCTTCATTACCTGTACATTATCTAGTTCTTAAGAATATTTTCTACAATTGTGATAATATTTGTAATGAGAAATAGGAGCAATCTCTCTCAATATTTTATTGATATTGTCAAAAGAGCGTTGAATCAAAGGAATGGGAAAATGTCCAACTCATTAACATCATCTTACAGTAGTAGATCATTTACACATTGATTTTATATATTTTGTTAAGTCTTAAAAGTGCAGAAAAAAACTAACATTAAATGTATTTACAAATATCCATGGTTCCATCCTTTCTTTTTATCCAGAGCATCCACGACATCCACAATGTATACATTCAACAATGCGTCCCTGTAAACAAGCCAAAGGAAACAGATTAAAATATTTATATTATGCTGATGAAGAGTGGAGTGGAAGATTGATATTTTACCTCTTCCAGTTTAGCCTTGGGAACTCTACAGATGCAACTTGTCCCAAAATTTGTATCTCTGGTCTGAATGCATCTGAGGCAGCAAAGGTTTTCATAGCCCTGCTTCTTCCATTTTGCAATCAAGTTGGCATCTGCAATGCTCTCTTTCAAGCAAAACTCATACAGTTCTGGGGAGGAAAATTGGACAGATTATATAAATGATGAGTGTAAGAGGTTGGGTGAGAGTATGGCACTCAATAGGATAGTCACAACAACATCATAATTGAACACATTTCAGAGTCAGACACATTAAGAATGTGATCAAATGCAAAAAAAAAAAAAAAACACTCACCTTTGCTAATGGCCTTCCTGCGATAGTAAAGATCATAAATGTACCGAGACTTCTGATGGTGAATCCTGAAAACTGGCCAAAGTGATTCCACCTTACGCTTCCCTTCGTGCGGCTCACTTTCAGCTGGAATTCAGAACACAGGAAGATTAATCGAATGAAGAAGGGGGATGCACAGGAGAAGCAAGATCCAGTTCAGAACCGAATGTAAATAAACAGTGACAGGAGACGGGCCATAACCATACCTTCACGCATTTTCTGTTCCAATTCATCTAAAGTGGGTTCGATCAATTCCCAACCTTCAGGAGGGGGCTTACGGCTTCTGCGCACTTTCGGCATTGTCTGGAGCGCTGATCAACGAGAGGTATTCGAACGCACCACCACTTAACCAAGAACAACAAAATATGTGTTGTTCGAACGAACGAATTACGAATGATGTCAGACTGCGATGGAACCGGATCTACCGTGCACCGGACGCCTCAAGAAAAGTAGAATATGAAAACTTCAGCACCTTTACTTTAAAAATCAGTTTTCTTGGATAATTTTTAGATGTGCTAATTAATTTTGTATTTATACACTTGATACCATATTAGGATAATGCTTTTACAACTATATTACCACGTTGCTTGCTACTGTTTCGATTAAATTCATATCATCGTTCAGATTGATATCCACGGCCTGATGGTCCAATCTCTGCTGCACTGTCGAGCTACTGAATGACGTGTAAAGTGGCAATGATTGGAAGTTGCCGTTAGCGGCTTTTTAATTCAATTTTTGCTACATTCATACGGATTTTGCGGCTGACTACAGACGCCTCGCTTGTGAATTTTTAGATTTCGTGATCTAGTGAAGTTGGACGTCCCCATATTCCTCCAAAATGGTGTTGATGACGATGATAGCTCGAGTAGCAGACGGTTTGCCTCTTGCAGCAACAATGCAAGAAGATGAACAGGTTAGTTTTATTTTTGACAGGAAGTTTGTCAGTTGATTTAGAATACCTTTAAAATCCGATTTTTTTGAATCTGTTACATTTTTGTTTTTTGTCGCTTGGACACTATTAAAATATTGTTTGTTCAGTGCCTCTCAATGTTTGTTTGCTTAGTAATGTGTCTACCCTCTCATTCTGTTTCATTTTTTTAACATTTATGACTTTTTTGTGTTTATTTTCAGTCTGGCCGCAGCATTTTAGATTATCAAAACCAAGCAAAAATGTTATTCCGGAAACTGGGACCATCCAGCCCTGCACGGTGCTCCTTTGAAACGGGCCCTTATTTTTTCCAGTAAATACTGTTTTGGTTGAATATATTTTGTTGCTTTTTAATTATGGCTCATCGCTGTACTAATGTCTTACCATTGTCATACTTTTACAGTTACTTAATTGAATTGGGAGTCTGTTATCTTGTTCTCTGTGAACAAAATTATTCCAAAAGGCTAGCATTTTCTTATCTTGAAGATCTAGCTCAAGAATTTCACTCTCAATATGGCAAGCGAGTGAATTCAGTTAGTCGTCCCTACTCTTTCATCGAATTTGGTAAGTTAACCATCTGTTTACGTATTGCATCATCATTTTGTTCCCCTCAAAGCATATGTATTTATTTTATTTTCTAGACACTTATATTCAGAAGGCCAAGAAGACATTCACTGACTCTCGAGCAAGACGGAATCTCAATTCTCTTAATACTGAACTACATGATGTGCAGAAAATTATGGTAAAAAATATTGATGATGTACTGCAGAGAGGCACAGTTTTATCAGGTTAGTTACGTATATTTATGTGTATATATCCCTATTGTTATTTCATTGCTCAAGCTATAATAGATTTTGACATCATTTTACCTTTTGCAGAATTGGACACAAAGGCGCAGAACCTCTCCATTCTCTCCCAGAAATACAAGAATGATGCAACATATCTCAACACAAAATCAATGTATGTCAAAGCTGCAGCTGGATGCATTGTCTTTGTTGTCTTCCTACTTTACTTCTGGGTTCTTTGAGTGAATAGTGATGTCAAGAACAATTTAATCTTTCATTTTGGTCAAGGGCATTTGTGTTTTATTTGAAGAACTGATGTTGAGCTCTGGCCGTTACCAGTTGAATGATGTTATGCAGTGTAAACTGTAGTGATGTAGCCACATTATTTACTTCAAAAGTGTATAAGCTAGTGAGTGATCCACTGCTTTTTTTTTTTTAAATTAACAAGAGGTGACAAGGGATTTTTGTTGTGTGATGACAGTGGGATATATACTTTATCTCATTTTAGATGGCATTTTGTAAATTTTGTGTAGAAAGGAGAATTATGTATATTATTGTATATTGTACAAACTTTTTATGGAAGGGTAAAATATTATGCGATGTACCTACAGAATGCAAGCTTTCTGGCACCATTATCAGTCTAAATGAGGATTTTTATGTCCTTTTGTCAGAATAGAAAATTTCTGTCTGATTTTAAACCAGACCTTTTTTTTTCTTGTTTTGAGTTAATTTGTTGGGGCTATGATCTTTTATACTTGCCAATTGTAATGAAATCCATACTTTATATTCATACCCTGCAAATGTGCAACACGGCACTCCATATGACATATATATGTTCCTTACATTCTTTTCTGAACCCTTCTCACCTGCTTCTCTGCCTTTTCTTTGTGTTAAAATTGAGATGGAAGACTGATGATTAGGCATTTTTGTTGTGAATTTCAATTTTAAAATTTGAGAACGTCTTTAATTTAAACATATTCAATGATGAAACTCAAGTTCAAGTTCTGTAACTGAAAGCTCATCTTTTACATGTAAACTTGGCCATACCTGACTTACAGGTAGCATTTTCCATGTCTCTACATTAACTTGGCGTTATCTGTGATCATGATCTTAAGAGACTTATTTCGGAGTAATATCTTAAAACAGTATTTACCTTCAATTCTTCTTTTTGCTGCTTTTTTATTCAATGCACTAGTGCTTGTAGGTATCCTGAACTAATCTTGGACATTGTTGTTTCTTTGGTCGCAGACAGTCAAATAGTTTTTAATGTGGCTTGTAAGAGGCTTGTAGGTAGTATGTAAGCTTTCTTTAATTTGTATTACCAAGCAGAAATAATGTGACTCTACTGCTATCCTCAAAAAGTCCTCCATTGAACGTACTTTGAAACCATTTCCCATTGAGCTGTGTCTCTTGGATGTTTATGGAAGTAATCAGGCTCTTCCGGTATGTAGTTCTACCACAGAAATTAAATGGCAAACTTATATTTACTTATATTTTTCATGATTTGTTGCTGCCTTAATTTCGTTTTCATAGTGGAATGGCTGGTGAAACCTGTCACTGTACTACTTATTGTGCTGTTAAAGCAAATGGTCCATGGGCTCTGAAAGTCTTTATTTGTACAGTAGTTGCAGAGTGTGTTACAACAATTGTACTTGAAAATAAATTATTTAAAGGTTGTTTCAAAAGTGTGTCCTCATTTGACCAACACCCTCAGAAACAAGCTGATGGCACCAATACGTCGTGGAGGACCGTTTTTATCTCTCAGAACCCACAACAACCTCCGGGCACGTCAATATAGTACACGATTCTGTTTTTGCAAACCAAACCTGAACCTACCAATACAACTTCTATAAATCCACGAATATCGCCAAATACCTATACCTGTGCCGAGAGAGAGAGAGAGAGAGAGAGAGAGAGAGAGAGAGAGAGAGAGAGAGAGAGAGAGGAGGCAGGCAAGCCCGCGACGCACTAGTCCCATCTCTTTCTCCCCGGCCATGACCAAAAAAGACGGAGCTGGTGGTGTGTTGCGGGCTTGCCTATCTCTGCCGCGGCGCAGCGGACGTGGGAGGGACATCTGGTACACCACACACGTTAGACCAAAGTGCTCAGCTATTAGAAAGGAGAGGGAGGGGAGAGAGAGAGCCATGCGAGCAGACAGAGAGAGGACATCTTGTCTCGGGGGGGTTTCATATTGATGAGGTGCGTCGGTCGTGTGTCGAAGTCGGCCCCGTGACTCCGGCGAAGGGTACGGCATCGAGTGGAGGCGGCCTAACGGAAGGGGGAAGAGGGGGAGGGGGGGGGGGCGAGCCCAGACTCAGATGCAGGCGCTGGAGCTGGAGGAGGTACGGCTGCGGCTGGAGCAGCTGGAGGCAGCTGGAGGCTGCGCCCCGCGAGCCGAGTCAGTAGGAGTCGAGAGCGGTGCCCACACGGAGCCGCCGTCCCCAGCCCGCAGCCGCACAGACCACCCGGAGAAAACCATCCGCCATGGTGTCTTCCGTCCGATTCGCAGTCGTCTTCGCGGTGAGTTTGCTGGACTGGAGAACCACCGATTTTCCAGTGGCGTGGCGGCGGGAACGGGGGGGAAGGACCATACCGCCGTGGTGAATCTCGCGGGAGTCGAAACGCCACACTCCCCGCCCTGCGTGCTGGAGAAACAAGGGGAAAGTGTAAGACAGGTGCCCTTAACATTTTTGCTCGGCTGCAGGCGGTGGCGGTGGCCGCGGTGTGCGCGCTCCCGGACGGCGCCCCGCTCGACGCCTGCGTCAAGGGGAACAAGCCCAACCACAGCAAGATCCCGGCGCAGCCCGCCGACAGCCTGCCGTACCGCATCGTGGCCTCCTCCAGCCACTACCAGGCCGGCTCCACCATCACGGGTGAGTACGGGGCGGAGTCGGGTGCGGGGTGCGCGCGCCCCGCCGGCACGGGTGTGTGCACCGCGTGTGCACCGCGTGTGCACTGTGCAGTGTGGCCGCGGCGTTCTGCGCGGCGGCCTTGACAGCGGGGGTATCGGCCAAGTGGCGACCGCCGCTTGCGACCCGCGAGCGCGCGAGATTCAAAGTGCTGCTGCTGTAGGCGGGGGCAGGAGACGGGTCGGTCGGGCGCTGCGCCGCGGCACGCCCTGTCCCTGACCCACCGCACTCCGCTCGGCTCGCGTACTCCCCGCACGGCGGCGCGGCGCGACGGCGGCGTCGGCGCGGTCCGTAGGAGGCAGGAGGCAGTCACAGCCGTTACAGGCAGGGCAGCTGGCGGCCGCGTCGCGCCGTCGTGTACCGCGCCGCGCGGCCCCCGCTGCCCCCGCGGCCCCCGCGGCCCCCGCCCGACGGCCACGTCGGTGGCGGTTGTGTAACGCCCTCCTCCTCCGGCCCCGGCTTCGTAACCATCGCAGGGCACCGTCAGACCCCGCGGCGGCGGCCGGGGCCCCCGCCCCGTTTTTGATTGATCCCCGAAACCTAATGAGATGACGGCTTCGTGCCGGCGAGTTGGTGTGGAAACACTCGGCGGGGCAGCGGCGGCGGGTGGACAAAGGCAACGCCTGGAAGGCCTTTTCGGGCACAATCTCGTCATACATGGAGCTTCGCACGCTAGGCGACCAGCGCTCTTCAGATAATAATTGTCCCTTCCCGTTGCAGTGACCATCTCGGGCGCCAACCTGAAGGGCTTCTTCATCCAGGCGCGTGACGTGGCGAGCGGCGGCTGGCTGGGCTCCTTCAAGGAGACCCCCGGCGCGGTGAACGTGCTGCCCGAGTGCTCGGCCGCCACGCACGCCGACCCCCGCGACAAGGTGTCCGTCACCCTGCACTGGACCGCGCCCGCCGACGCCGCCCCCGGCCAGGTCTTCTTCACGTGAGTGCCGACTTAAACTTCAACGAGTAATCCGAGAGTCTGTCCAAGGCAATGACAGCCCCGCTTCACTCTCCGCTCCGCAGGGGGTCCGTCGCCAAGGACTACTCCACCTTCTGGGCTGACGTCGTCGCCGAGGCCCCCCAGTGAGAGCCGCCCCCGGAGCCGCCCAGAGCCGCCCGGAGCCACCGGGCCGGTGCCGCCGCCTCGTTACCAAAAAACCGTGTTCACCGCACAGACCATCACCACCATTATGGCGGCACCACGGACACCATCACCACCATCCTCGTGCCGCAGAACACCATTCCAACACACACACTCACACACATTAATTTCTCATCCTTTGATGTTCATTAAACTAAGTCGAGCTCAAGTCTGAACGGCCGTGCTTCCTTTGCTACCCCTGCCCCCTTCCACGCCTTGCCGCCACACCATCCCCCCCCCCCCTCGCGCACCAGCAGGACCAGAGCAGGACGACGTCTGTGTTCAATGTGTTCTAGCGCCTAGACTTGACGTAACCTTCTTGCCTCACCGCGCGCCTTGCCGCGCCGCTCGCCGCGCCGGCCGCCGGGGGGGTCCGGTCCGGGCTGCGTACGCGGCGACCCGGCGCGAGTGACGCGGGCGATGGGGCACGTCGCCGAGGAAACGATGACGGCGTCGCTCTCGGACGCGGCCCCGGCGGCCGGCGTGCGGGGCGGGCGTCGGCGGCCTTATCCGGAACGACATCTTTTCACGCGCAAATCTCTCCGCCGCGGCGGCGCGGCGCCCGGACCGGGAACTAGTACTGCCGACGCCATGACGCGGTGCCAAACTGCCGACCAGCCGCTTACAATGTAGCGAACGCACAGCTGGGGCGGCTCTGCAGGGGCGGAGCTGAGGCGACGAGCGGCCCCGACGACCGTAGCGGCCGGCCGTGGGGAGGACCGGTACCGGGTGCCGCCAGGACAACGCCATATGTACTCGGTCGCCGTTTTGTAGGTCACAATCGGGAGCGGGTAACGACGGGTACGGCACCGCCAGGCAGCCCGGCCGCGGCGGAGCGGTGGAGGGGACGCACTAATCACGCCGAACCGCCTTGGCCTCCGTGCCGGCGGTCAGGTGGCCGTCAGGCAGCCGCCGGGGGGGCCGTCGCCGTGGGGCCGCCGCCGCACTGCCAAGCGCCACGACGGCGCGGCGGGTGTTGCAAGGGAGGCGAGGCGTCCGGCGTGCGCAAACCTAAGCGACCTTTCTGCTCCGGAACCTCGTCGTGGGAGTGTGCCGCGGCGGAGCATGCTGGAGAGGGAGCGGTTGTTGTTGGGGGGGGGGGGGGGGACAAACAAACATACAGAGACAAAAATACATTTCAAAACTTCGCTCTGAGAGAGAGAGAGAGATTGAAGTCTTTGAGCCCGTTCACCGCCGCAGGCCCGTCATGAAGGCGAGTGAGTGGCACCACAGCCGCTATGCAGGCGCGGTGAGCGGAGAGAACCTAAATTTCAAAACAAAAATCACATTTAAAAAAAAGGAATGAGCGGAGCGCTGCCGCGCTGGGCGCTGGCGGCTGTCCCCTGTCGATGACCGGCCGTGCCCTTTTCGCACTGCCGAATCCATTCCTCATGGCGCCGGTGACACGGAGTGATACGGAGTGACAGCACGGGGGGGGGGGGGGGGGGGGGTTGGGGTTGGGGTCGGGGTTGGGGCAGGGGGGCGGCAGGCCGTCCGGCCGACAGCCCGAAATAAATCCTCACACGAGGGCTGCTCCGCTACGAGGGCGCCGTGTCCCCTTAGCCTCGGCCGCGGCCACGGCAGGCGTCGTGTATCGGTGGCGCGGGGTCCGGGCTCCTCCCCGCCGTCCCAGGTAGGCAACCCATCGGACACCGCTGGCGGCCCCGCTGCCTACGCCGGCCGGCGCGCGCTCCAGCTGGTGGTGGTGGGGGCGTGGCGGTGGGGGTGGCGGGGGTCCCGGGGGGAGGGGGAGGGGTGTGGGGTCTGTACCGGCGGGCTTACAGCGCGGGGTGTGGCCGCCGGCCGCCGCTGCCGGAGGAGGCCCCCCCGCGCGCCAGTGTTATCGCGCCGCCCCAACGAGAAGGGTGGTGGTGTGCCCCGTGCGGCCGACGCGAGACGCGAGCACCTCCCCGCCGTCCCGAGACGTACCGCGGGGCTCCGCGGGGCTCCGCCGGCGCGGCCCGCACCACGCGCCGCCTGTCACAGCACAGACGAGCAGTGCCGCGCGTCGTGTCACAGCCGACGTGACCTGTCACGGCTGTTGACGTGTCACAGAGGCGTGTGCGTGTTGGCAGACGGGTCGCGTGGACTCCCCCGCCGAGGACAGAGGACGGCGTCGGCACCGCGCGGATAACCCGGTCAGTCCCTGGAGAGGGCAGTAGTAATAGTGGTCTTTGTTGGGGGAGGGAGACGTTGGCAGCGGGGCGGGGGGAGGGGGCGGTGTCCAGCTCCAGGCAACACGGTGGGCCTGGACAGACACATCATGCGAGATTCGATACGGAGTAAGCGATGCGCATTCTCGGCTCCGCCGTCACAGCGGCCAGGGCAGCCGGCCCTTACTGGAGGCCACGCCAAGGCAAGACCCGGCGGCCATACGGCCTCCTCCCCCTTAACAGTGTTGGGTCTCCGCGATGCAAATCACCGACGTGACTGTCCCGCCACCCTCTTCCCTCTCTCTCTCTCCCACTCTCTCTCTCAGAAGGCAATTCGCACATTTCGGAAGTGGGAAAATACTCTCTCTCTCTCTCTCTCACACACACACAGATACACACATCCATGCATGCAGACAGCGTCACGCCGCGCTTTAGCCTCTGAGCCCGGCCGGATCCGGCGGTCTCGCAGAGCAGAGGGAAGTCCCCACGGTTGCCGGAGCTGTCGTAGGGAGGGCCGGCTTGTCCGTGGCCGCCACCGCTACCACCACCGCCGCCACCGCCGGTGCCTTCGAGGCTCCTCTCTATCTGGGAGGCGGCGGCAGCAGCGGTAGCAGCGGTAGTTCTCGGAGCCTGAATCCATGAATCTCACATCAGATCCGACGTATTATGGGATTTGGTTATATTGGACAGCCGTGATGGATCGGCCCTGTGTGTTCATATCTCGGCCCCACTTCGCTTTGCTTTATTGAGAAAGGAAGGGGAGAGGGTAGGGTTTCTGGACTCGAAAATTTCGAGGACATTTTCCAAAAATTTCCGATTTTCTTAAAATTTTTTTTTCATTTCGGATTTTTTTTAAAATTTTGGATTTTTTTGAAATTCTGTTTTTTTTTTAAATTTTAGAGCATTCTTTACAAAAAAAAATTGCTGAAAAAGTCTAGAATTTTTTCCGAAAATTTCTTAGAAAGTATCTGGACCAGAGGCCCTAGAAGAGAGGAAGGACCAGGGCTTGTAGTACAGCAGGGCGGGCTGGCAGGCGACACCCGCGGGTAGGCAGGCCGGGGCTGACGCGCGCCGTGCGGGCTGGCCTACCCCCCGCATGGCAGGCGCCCGCTGTGCCGCTGCCGCCGCCGACCGAGTTCGGAAAGTCACGGAGCAGCAGCGGGGCACACGGCCTTTAAATGTAATACGGCCACATGGCGCCTCTAAATTGCATCGGAAGAGACCTCCTCGCCCAACTGTGCTCTCGACTCGGCAGCACGGCTCCGCCCGGCACCCCCCAGCCCCGGCACAGCCTGCTGTGGAGAGAGAGAGAGAGAAAGAGTGAGTTGGCCGGGGCTAGGCGTAAATTCCTGTATCTATCTAAGGTTTGGCGGCGCCAGTCGCACTCACCGACCCCCCCCCCCCCCCTTCTCCTACCAGCACCACCCCGCGACAAGGACGGGCCAGGGGGAAGGGCAAAGCCGATGCGTTAGCCGGGCAACTCACTATAATTCAAATCAAAACTTGGCGAGAACTGGGACACAGCAGCGTAGCAGCGTATGGCTGCGGAGAGAGAGAGAGAGAGAGAGAGAGAGAGCATCACCAACACCGCCGTGCGAGCACAACTTTCGGCGGGACAAACTCGGTGTGAGGACGAGAGAGAGAGAGAGAGAGAGAGAGAGAGAGAGAGAGAGAGAGGTCTGGGCGTGGGAGGGGGCGTCGTGTGTGTGTGGGGGATGGGTTTGGCGTCAGGACGGAACCAGAGGTTATGGGACTTGAGAGGAAGGGATTGAAGGGCAGGGGGAGGGGATGGGGTAAGGGGGTGGGGGCGTTGCCCCTAACAGGAAACCAAACTACGTATGCAGCGTGCGGCCGGCGGCGGAGGCGAGAGCAGAGCAGGGCCCCCGACAGGACAGCGGGGCACGGCGGGGCACGGCGGGGCACGGCGGGGCACAGGAGCCGGACCTCGGCGCCGAACACCGGACACCCGGACACCGCGGCGGAGTGGTGCAGCCGTCACGGGCACGGTGTACCACGGCGGCGGCCGGTCCGGGGCTGACTGAGCGGTCCGACCCCCGCCGACCCGCCTCGGCCTCTGCCTTTGCGGCTATGATAAGGGCTGTCTTGTCCCAAAATTTTCAGAAGAATAAAAACAAAAAGAAATTAATTCGAAAATTTTGGGAAATTTGTTGGGATTTGGAGTCTAGGCGTTGTCCGGCCCAGCCGGTCGCAGGGGTGCCCCGGGACCCGGGCTGCACTGTTAGGGCTGCGGGCCGCCGGGGCCGGGGCGGCGGAGCTTTTGACCCAAGGTCTTTGGGCGGAGGAATCGAATGACCGTCGTCCACAAAGGGGCCGGACTGGACCTCCCCGCTGCCCACCGCCCTGCCCGCCGCCTCCGCCCCCTTCCGGTTCCCACCTCGCGCACCTCATGAAACTTTCACACCTTGGTCCCCTTTCTCCTCAGCAGCGGCATTACGGCGATCGGCGACAACCTCATTTTTTTTCTCCCCGGCAGCGCCGCGCCGGCAGGCAGGCAGGCCGGGGTCCGGCCGGGAGTGCAGGGGCTGCCGTGCCCGCTTTACCGCGAGCTCACTGTACGCCGTCGTTGCTTTGCAGTGCATGGGTCCTTGCTGAGCCACGATGGCCGCGTCACTGGGAGCGGCGCCCCTCGGCGTGGTCGGGCCGGCGCTCGGGGCCGCCCCCATGGGCGCCCTGGGGGCCCTGGGGGCGCTGGGAGCGACGCTGGGCCCCGTCCTGGAGCGGCTCGAGCCCCTGGAGGCGTGCCCCCCGCCGTGCCCCCCGCCCTGCGTGCCCCCGCCGCCCCCGCCCTGGTTCGCCGACCCCCTGCCGGGCGTGCTGCCGCCGCCGCCGCTGCCGCCGCCGACCGACTACTCAGGTGAGTCTGGCGTTGACGCTTTTTCAGCACCGGCCCGACACCGCGGACTGTCACCGCCATTGTCCCGGGCCGTCGGCGGCCGTCGGCGGCCGTCGGCGCCGCGGCCCTGTTTTGTGGCGTGTGACGGTGTCGGCTGACACAACAAGACGCCCCCCGCGGCCCCCCCCCCCCCCACCCTCCCCGATGAGCCCACTCAGCCACACTACGGCCCGCGTGCGGCTGCTGCTGCTGCTCTGTGACGGAGTAGGTTGATTAATACGCCTCTTGAGTTTGAAAAGGGGGAGTGGGGCAGGGCGGGAGGGGCCGCCGGTGGCGGGCGTGCAGCCCAGGACTGTGCGGGGGGCGCACACCCCCCGCTGGTCGCGGCCCGCAGTCCGGCCAAAGTGTCATTACCAGAACGGCCCAGCTGTCTGTGCGGCCGCGGCCCGCACGCTTCATCAGAGCGGACCCAAGCGGATCGTCGGCGGCGGGGAGGGCGGTGCGGCGGCTCGGCGGCGGCCGACATCCGCGGCATGTGAATCACCCCCGGCCACGCCGCCGCCGCCGCCGCCGCCGCCGGCCCGGACTACACTGGACAGCGTTATCGGATTGCACCGTTATATTATTTTTCCAGCTCCGCGCGGCGCAGCATCCGCCCCGATCATATTCCAGAAGGCGGTGGTCCGGTACTCCCTCCCCCTCCCAACCCCTTCTACTCCGTAGATCGCGCTCCCAGATCGCTCGCCCAGTGTATTATCCCGTCGGGGCGGCCCAGTGGCGCGGCCAACCGATACTCTTTCTCTCTCTCTCTCTCTCTCTCTCTCTCTCTCTCTCTCTCTCTCTGCGATAGAAATATTTCCGACGATGCGGTCGCAGATTAGGCGGCAGCTACGTACTACCTCATCACAGGGTTTCCAGTACAAAAAAAAGTCTTCTAAAAGACCTTTTCAATTTTTTTTTAAAAAAAATCCGATTTTTTTCACTGCGGCCGTGCGCCATAGACATGGGTGGTGGCCATAAGCAGTAATAAATATAGGCACATATTTTCTGATTTTTTTTCGGAACAGTCGCTAATGCTTTGCAGGTTTTTGACATTGGTGAGTGTCAATATACACCGGTGGGCGGACGCTGAATATTCCGACTGAGCTCCCCGTCAGCGGCCGCCGCCGTCGGCCTGGCCTGCCCGGCCGCCGCCGTGCGGGGGGGCGCCCCCCACAGGATGAGGGCGACGAGGACGGAGAGGTCTGGCCCGGACTGAGTACGCGGCGAGTGACAAATAGGCCGTCCTCTCCGGCCTAGACCTGCCTCAGGCCGCCCCTCGCGGGGGCCCCTCCCCCGCCGGGGCCCCGCGCGGCCGTCGTATCAGGCCGGAGCACGCCGCCGCCGCCCTGCACACCGCCACGCCGCGCCACGCCACGCGCCCGGCCACGCCCCCGCTGAGAATAATGAGTCCGGCTCTGATCCTGTCCAAGGCTTATGAACCCGCGCACGACACTTCCGGCGGTGTACGCCTCCGCATCCCCCTCCTCCCCCTCCTCCCCCTCCTCCTCCTCCCTCCTCCCCCTCCTCCCCCTCCTCCTTCTTCCCCTCCTCCACGGGCACCTCCTCCCACTCGCGCCCTCCCGCAGGCCCTCCTTCCTGCGGCGGCTTATAAGCCAAACGCCTACAAGAAAACCAAGAGGCACGACGGTATTCGAACCCGAGTTTTCCATGCCTGCCCAACGCCCCACACAAGCGAACGTAATTCTAGAGTGCCGGGTTGAAATACTTATTTCTTGGTTCCTCCTCCCACCCCTCTCTCTCTCTCTCTCTCTCTCTCCCTCTCCTCCCTCGTCCTCCCCCTGCCCCCCACCCCGCTCGGCCGCCTCTCTCCCCTCACCGACTCCTCTCTACCTTTGCGCCCCCTCAGGGGCATATTTAAGGGCAGGCAAGTCAGGCGGGACCGGATGGAGTGTCGCCGGAAGTGAGCTGCGGGGTGGGAAGGGGAGGGGAGGGGAGGGGAGGGGAGGGGAGGGGGTAGCGGCCGGCCGGGGCCGCCGCCAGTGCTTCTGGAGCGTTATAGCGTTAGTGGGTGTCGCGCTACCCCCAGCCAGCAGTGCGGGGCAGTGCCGGGCAGTGTCGGGTAGTGTTGTGTGGCGCCAGCTGCCTCAGCGGGTAAGTGGAGCCGAGCCCGGGTCAGAGGGTCATCCAAGGTGTGCTGCCCGCGCCCGCTCTGTCTCTGTCGCACTCGAGCAGGGGTAGGGGTCCTGCTTATGAGAGAGAGAGAGAGAGAGAGAAAGAGAGAGAGAGAGAGAGCGAGAGAGAGAGAGAGAGAGAGCGAGAGAGAAAGAGAGAGGTCCGACTAGGGTTTCTGACCCAAATAAATTTTCAAATAAATTTGCGGGAAAAAACCCACAATTATTGTTTTTGCACTGCAGCCGTGCCTGCCTCTCTCACTCGCCTCCGTGGGTGGTGGTATAGCACAGCCCGGGCCGCGCGGCTGGTGTCGCGCCCGCGCCCTGCATGTCTCTCCGTCTCTCTCACTCTCCAGAGGGCCCGGAGGGCGCGCGCGGCGGAGTAAATCTCCAGGTAATCGATCGGTGGTGAGCCGAAAGCAATTGAGAGACGCGGGGCTGGGCGGGCGGGGCCCTTGGGCTGGTGGGTCCCTAAGCGTCGCCGTCGTCGGGGGACGCCTCGGGCACCCCCCGCGAACACCGGCGGTCTCACTCACTCCCCCAGGGGGCGACAGAGACAGGCGCGGCCGGGGCGGCGGGGCAGGCAGCGCGAGCAGTGCAGCAGTGGAGGAAGAAATAATTTGCTCTCACGCGAAGCCAAAAAGGCCTGAAAAGGGGCCCAAAAGATCCCGGCGGCGGATAAGCAGGAAGGAAAAGTTTAGGGCCATTTAAAATGTGTAGCAGCACATTAGGCGTCCGACAAGCGGTGTTCGTTCGCGCCCTTCCCTTGCTCCCCCCCCCCTCTCTCTCTCTCTCACTCTCTCTCCGTGCCCTCTATCACCTCCCTTCCCCCTTTCTCCCTCGCACACACACACACACATTCACTCACTCGCCTCGTGTCGTGTCGCGTTATGTAAAACACTCTCACAGGAAATGAACAGGGCCGGGTTCATAGTTCAACGGCTTCCTGTGTTCGTTACGGCCTTCCGCGCGGGCAGAATAGTTTACCATGAAAATACGCCTCGTTGGTCCGGGGGTCCTGGGGTCCGGGGGTCCTGCACGGACGGCGCAGCCCGCTGCCACCACCGGGGCGCCCCCCGAGTCCCCCAACGTCCTGGTTGTCCTCCCGCAGGACCAGGGTCCTGGCCCGGTACCGCCGGCGCGGCCGGGGGAGCGCCGCGGAGGTAGGCAACGCGGCGTCAGCCGCGTCGGGCGGGCGTGCCTGCGCGCCGGGCGGCCGCGGGAGGCGAGGCCGGCCCGCTGCACGGAGGAGACACATCGGAGAGAGTGAGATAGTAAGGAGTCCCGAACGAAAATCTTTTGACTCGGGTTCGTGACGGTGTAGCACGCACTGGGCCCCGCGCCCGCGCGGCCCCCGCCACGCCCCCGAGGCCGGCAGGGCCGACCGGGAGTGCGGATCGGGACGATGGATTACGTAGGGGAAGAGATCGGCCCGCGGACCCCCCGCGGACCCCCCGCGGACCCCCCGCGGACCCCCCGCGGACCCCCCCCCCCCCCCTCGCGGGCCCGACCCGGGTAAATGACGGTGGTTGGCAATTTCACGAAAGGCTCCATCTAACCGCTATCGTTTGCTCTTCTCTCCCCACTCTCTTTTCTTCTCTCTTTCCACCCCCACCACCACCACCCCCTTTTTCATTTCAACGCGCGGCGGCAGCAGTGCAAGCGCGGCCCAATCGGAAAGTGGAGAAAGGAGGAAAGAGAGAGAGAGAGAGGAGAGAGAGAGAGAGAGAGAGAGAGAGAGAGAGAGAGAGAGAGAGAGAGAGAGAGAGAAGGATTTTTTTTCTCGGAGGGGATAAGGCGCCCGGAGGTGGGCGCACGCCGAGGCGCACGCCGGAAGGGGGGGGGGGAGGGGGGAGTCGAACCTGTGCCTTCCTTATTCCTTTGAGGCCGACAGCGGCGTGGGCCCGGCCCCTTACCGAACGCATCGGCGATGTCTCTCCTGTCCGGCCCGGCGGGGCCGGGGCCGGCGGGGACGGCAGGGAGGCCGTGGCCGGGCCTCTGGCCGCCTCTGGCCCGCCCCCCCCCCCCCCCTGGCCGCCCCTGACCCCCTCCCACCCCCTCTGTCCGCCACTGGCCAGACCCTTAACCGTTTTGTCCTTGGCATGATCAAAGGGCCCGCGACGGCGCTCCCCGGCCTCACGCCGCCGCCGTCACCGGGAGGGGGGTCGGGGATGAGCGCGCGGATATTGCCCCATTTCCCTCCCTCAGATAAGCCGCGCCGCTGACGCGTGGCCGGCACACGGCGGGTCGCGGCGCGTGCGCGCCTAGCGCCTCCGTACGGCGCCACCGCACCGCCAGAAGGCAGAGAGAAGGCGCCAGAGCAGTGAGGCAAGAGACCGGTACCCAAATACTGCCAACTTCAACGCACAACGCGCTATTATTGAAAAAAAAAAACTCGAAAACGGCAAAACCTCACCACCCCTGGTTTTACCCAGAGGACCCGCCGCTTAACACCGGTGTAAGTGGAAACCGCTGGTTCCAGCGACGTTCGCCCAGGATTGAACCCAGGCCGCCCGCAGCGGAGGCGGACGCGCTAACCGCTGCGCTACCAGGCCCGGACAGTGGACCCGCCGTACTCCGCCTGCTTCAACCGCTGTTCTGAAAGGCACGAAGACCGACAGTGACGCCGGCACAACAGCAGGGTCCCCGGCGGACCCCGCCGTTCTGCCGCTTCATCCCCTAACGATAGTGTTCGTAACGATGTCCTGCCCCCGTCCGTAACGGCGCCCCGATCGTAACGATGCAACAAACGCTGTCGAGGGGGGGGGGGGCGGACCCCCGCTCTCTCGGCACCAGAGGCGCAGCCATCGCAGCCAGCAGCCGTTTTATCTATTTTCGTTCACGAGAGAGAAACTAGGATATAAGCGTCGTGGTTTTCCTTTCATGACGGCCGATAAAATAGTAAAAGCCTTCTCCTCCTCCTCCGGCGTCGTCGTCGTCGTCGTCGGTGCACGGCGGGGACAACGCCCGCCCCCACCCTCCCACATCCCCTGCAATCTCCACCACCTCTCTCTCTCTCTGCCTTTCTTTCTCCCCCCCTCTCTCCCCCTCTCTCCCTCTCACTCACTCTCTCACACACACACACACATAGGTATCGAAAAACAGATTTTATCGAGAGGGCGACAAAGCCACCACCAGCGCGGCTACAGCACGACGGCTACAGCTCGGCAACACGGCGCCGCCCGGCACGGCCGCCACGGCCACTGCCATGGGCACAACGGCGCGGCCCGGCCTCGGCCCGGCCTCGGCCCGGCACAGCCAATCTTCTCATGCAGCAGCGGCGGCGGCGGCGGTGCCAAAAGCCCCGGGCCTCGGCCGGTGCAGCGACGCGGACGTGCTGATAACCTCCTGCCGCCTGGCCGCCCCCACCTGGCCGCCGCGCCGCCGCCGCTGGCGCCGCCGCCGAGGCCGCGGACACGTCAGGACGCTGCTGTGCGGCGGGCCGTGCCGGCGGAGCTCCGCGTTACACGAGGAGAAACCAAATTATGAAAACCGGATAAAAAAAAAAAAATGGACGCGCGTAATTCGCGGTGCCGCGTGCGCAGACGAGCGGCAGGGCTCGAACTGTGACCCTGTGAGTGTGTGTGTGTGTGTGTGTGTGTGTCCCGTGTGTGTGTGTGTGTGCGTCCCGCACGGCCCGCGACGGACGCGACCGCTATGCGACAGGCTCCTCCCTCCCTCCAGTCATCCTGCTGGTTAATTAATTCAATTTATCAAGCCTCTAAGAGCAGAGGCCCCCGCCTCTCCCCCCCCCCCCTGCTGGGCGCTCCAGGTTTCCAGCTCGGTTTCCAGGCGCAGGGGCGGGCTCAGGTGAGGAGGGAGGGGGGGGGGGACGGGCACTCCCTTACCACGGCGTAGCGAGGCGGCGGCCATAAAAATGCCTCTGTCCTATTTAATGGGAACAGAACAATCGAGACGCGAGAGGGGTTCAGGGGCGGGCATGGAGGGGAGAGGGGGGGAGGGGACCATGCAGGTTGGTGGCTCTCCGAGAACTCGGTCGCCCGGGGCGCGATTTTTTGGAGGAGGAGGGAAGGGGGAATGAAGGTGGTGGTGGTGGTGGTGGTGGTGGTGGTGGTGGTGGTGGTAGGGGAACGTTGACTTGGCTTGCTTGCTGTGCATGCAGGGAGGCTTAGATCAGCATTGTACTCACTTTGGCCATGTTTGCGAAAGCTATGAGCAACGCTCTTTTTTTCCCCCTTTCTTAGTCATATTTCTTTTTTCCTCCCCACTCGACTTCTATGCTTTCCGATGCTGAGCTTCGTGAAAACTCATCCATCAATATTTGAACTGCCTTAGCGCGCGGGTTCCCAGCCCCGGTGGTGGCCCGGCCGCGGCCCAGCGGCGGCCCCAAGTGGCTGGTGGTGCCGGCGGCCGCCTGGGGGCCGCCTGGGGGCCGCCCGAACAGCTAGCCTAAGCGTTTGCTATCCGCGATGGCGGGGAGGTCTGCGACGCTTGTTTATCGTGTGGCACGTGAGAACCAATGGGATCCCCGTCAGGGCGTTCTCAGCCATTGCTGCATCTCTCACCTCCCCTCTTCCCCCTCCCCTCCTCCCTCTCCTCTCTTCCTCCTCCCCCCTCTCCTCCCCCCCTCTCTCTCCTCTCTCGCTGCTGGCTGCCCCGTCTTTGCCTTCGATCGCCGATTAGTCTCTCTTCCAAGCCGCCGGTCCAGTAGACGTGACCTTGTCCCCACGCCGCTACTCCTCTCTCTCTCTCTCTGTCGCACCCCCACAATCGCAGGCGGTAGCAGCCGGCGTGCGAGAGAGACGGCTGCTGTGCCGCTGATGGCCTGATTGATTGCGATTGATTGCGTGCGGAGCGACGAAGACGATCGGACTGAGTTAAAAGTTCTCTGCAGGGCCACGCGCCTCTTCTCTGCCCTGCCTCTGCTCTCTCTCTCTCTCTCTCTCTCTATCTTCTGCAACACTCTTCCTCCATTCTTTATCTCTAACGCTTCTCTCTCTCTCTCACACACTTTCTCTCTCTCTGCTGCAGGATGTGTATGAAAATAAAGTGGTGCTGGGCGAGAGTCCTTTATGGGCCGTACACCTGCGCCGCGCCGCGCCGCGCCGCGTGTGTGTTGTGAGAATCAACTCCCTCCTTCCTCCACGTCTCCGGGTCCCCGGCGGAGTCCTTTCTGACCGCCGATCCAAGCCGCCCAATAAAGATTTAGCGACGCTCCCCCCCTCCCTCCCTCCCCCCTCTGCCGCCCTACTGCCCCGCCCCCCCCCCCCCCCAACCCCTACACAGAGGCCATAAACGGCTGGACGCGGCGCTGCCGCCGCCGCCACACCGCACCGTAAAGACAACGCTCGAAATATCGGCGTAAGAGTTGGCGTTTTTTTATGACCTTTCCTAAATATCGTAAAAACGAGGTGCGGAGTACACTGTGTGTGTGTTTCTTTTTTTCTTTTTATTCCCGTGGTGGTTATGAATGTGTTTCGGCTGCGTAGAAAGAGAAGAGAGATAGAGAGAGAGCCTGCGAGGTAGGCAACGCAGGCGCGAGGCTGTGTGGCGGGCGTGCCTAACTGCGCCACCTGCGCAGCATACTGACAGAAGGTGACCTGACGGACCGACGGGGCCGCGTGCGTTCTCTCTCTCTCTCTCTCTCTCTCCCTCCCCCTTCTTCTCCGACCACCACCTTCTCTCCTCTCGTATTCTTCTTCGTCCTCTTCTTTCGCCTCTGACCGTTCCGGTACACGAAGCGATGGGGCGCTTCTCTACACGTGTGTGTGAGTGTGTGTGTGTGTTGTGTGTCGGGAGGGGGCGAGGAGCGGTTGCGAAAGAGAGAGGGACAGAGAGAGATAGAGAGAGAGAGAGATAGAGAGGTGCGAACGGTGTGCTTTGTAGCGAGCTTAGGCCTGCTCGAACCCGCCCGCCCGGCTCCGGCCCCCCCCCCTCCAAGAAAAACAACAGAGAGGCATCGGATGGTGAACAAACGCGCGCAGCCAGCGGGGTCCTGTGCCGTCCGTCAGCCGGGCAGGCCGAGCTGGCAGGCGGGGCCGGCAGGCGGGGCTGGCAGAGCTGGCAGGGCCTGCCCCGTGCCGCCGCACCATGCGCCGCTTCGGTCCGTCGCCGTGTACGCCACACATGGTGCACACACAGGCGCGGTGATGTTTACTGTACAATTAGACCAGCGGGGGACTCCCTGCTGCCGCACACCCCTCCCCGAGCCGTGTGCTCCGGGGCCGGGGGGAGGGGGGGGGGGGGGGGGGGGCGTGTTGACTCGGACTGGGAAGGCAGAGCCCCGCGCGGACCCCGCCGGCCATGCTTGTGTCATGCTGCGCAGCGGGAGCCCCGCAGAAACCCCGCAGAACCCCCACAGAACCCATCAGAAACCCCGCAGAACCCAACAGAAACCCGAGGAACCCCTCTATCACGCAGGGGAGGGGGTGTTGTACCGCCTTTCGCTTAAACTGTCAGGGTTGAAAAAGTATTCTTTTTCTTCTGTTCTCGAGCCCCACTGGCTGGATTATTGAATCGCTCACCACGAGCTTCGTGTGGCCGTGGCGTACACCCCCTGCTGCTCCGTGGCGTGCCGGAGGGGTGATGCCGCCGCCGCCCACCGTAACAGCGTAACTTGTTGAGGCCCCCCCCCCCCCCCCCGCCCCCGCCGTGAGTGCTAATAGAGCCTCGTCGCGCTCCTCGCAGGTATGTATCACTCCCCTAAGTGTGGAGAGACGCCCGGTGAGCCCGGAGGCTTAACAAGTCCCCCGGCGGCCGGGAGGGAAGTGCTTCTGCCTCCGGCAGGCGGCGGCGGCGGCGCTGTGCCGTTGCCGGGCTCCCGTGCGCGCAGTGCTGCGCTTGCCTCGCCACGGCCAGCGACCGCCATCGCAGCAAAAGAAGTATGAAAGTTTCAGGCGCCCGCGGCGCAGTTCTATTTGAACCCGCCGCGCCACTTAATGAACCTGTCACGGGGGACATGGCGCACGTATTGAAGAGCCGTGTCCGTCGAAGGGGTGGGGGAAGGAGGGGGTGACGGTACATGCATGGCTGCAGACATTTATATGGGTGTGCTTCGCAGGGGGGCGTGGAGCCGCGGGGAGTGCGGGGAGGAGGGGGGGGGGGGTGCCGCGTCCGGCCGGCACAGCGGCAAACATTAATTTATGTTTTTAGGGAGGCGGGGCCGGGCTATGTGGAAACCGGAATTTATTAACGGTTGTACACCACCAGCAGTGCCTATATTCTCTCCTTCTTCTTGCCGCTCCAACACCCGGTCTCTCTCTCTCTCTCTCTCTCTCTCTCTCTCTCTCTCTCTCTCTCTCTCTCCCATCTGGCTTTTCCAATTATCTCCTTCTTTTATGACTCACAAATGGAAATAAATAATCAAAGCTCCCTTCCGCTCCGTTCTCCCCCCCCCCTCTCCTCTTTTTTTCACCCGATGCCGCTCCGCTGCTCCGCTGCGGTGAGCAAGAGAGTGTTGAGGGCGGCGCGGCGCACAGCGCACCATTATGAGGACATCTTCCCCGTGTGCGCGGCGCGATCACGATGAAAATGTAAAAGAGAAAGTGAGAAAATGTAAATGAAAAAAAAAGAAAAATTCCGGGCGGACCGCCACGAGCGCGATGGGGCGCGGTGTAGTAAAAGGTTTTCTAGTCCTGAAAATTTCAAAATAAAAAAATATTCACGAACTTTCAAACTTTTATTTGTTTCAAATTTATAAAAAAGGTCCGGATTTTTTTCCCGAAAGTATGTTTGCGCATGCAGCCACGCGGCCCCGCGGCCCGCCGCGCCCTTGGCTTACCGTGTGACGTCACGGCGAGGGGACCCCCCCCCCCCCCCCCCGGGCGGCCCCGCCAGTCGTATCGAGTCCCTCTCTCCGCGGAATCGGCCACTCGACGTAATAATATTCAGTGACTCGTCGAGAGCAGCCCGGCGGGGCTCCCGTCATCGGGCAGGCCTTTGGCGGCGGCAGCGCCGAGTGACCGTGTCCATCAGAGCGTCCACGGCGGCGGCGGCGGCGGCGGCGGCGACGCGGCCCCCGCTACCCCATCCGGGAGCGGAGCAGTGGAGCTGAGGGCGGCCAGGGCGGCGGCGGCGGCGAGCAACTTGTGGCTCGGCCACACTGTGGTCCCCGCCGACGCCCGCGGCACCCACACGGCCCCCTACCATCCCGCACTCCCCCCCCCCCTCTTACCCCCGCGCTCCCGGGCCCCGTGTTAGCATCGTTCACCTCTACGCCACCCGACCCATCTCTACCGACATTTTTGCTGCCGTCGGAGGGATAGCGAGAGACAGTGGACGTGTGTGTGTGTGTGTGTAAGGGAGGGAGAGAGAGAAAAGAGAAAGGCACGGAGAAAGGGTTGACGTGTATGTGTGTGTGTGTGTGCAGCGCTGTTGTGGTGGAAGCCAGCGATGGTATGGCATGTGGTGAAAGAAATATAAACCCTCCGGCAGGATAGGCGTGTGTAAGGGGAGGGGTGGGCCCGGGGGGGCGTCTAGCTGCGGTGGATACCCCCCCCCCCCCTCCACCATTTCGGCCGTGGTGTGCGCCGATCCGGTGAACAAGCAGGCCGAGCGGCACAGCAGCCTGCGATGTGGGACGGGCCGGGACGGGCCGGGCCGGGCCCCAGCCGGTCCCTACAGCCATCGGGACGAGTGACGTGGCTCTGCAAGGGCGCTGCTGAGGCCCCGGCCCCGGCCCCGGCCTCGGGAAATGACGCCGCAGATTGAGTAGTTTGCCCTCTCTCTCTCTCTCTCTCTCTCTCTCTCTCTCTCTCTCTCTGTCTGTCCCTATCCAACCCGCCGCGCGCGCCTTTCTCAATCACACGAAACGACCGTGGAGACATTTGCCTTCTCCAAAGAAGAATAATGGAAAGAGGAATAAAAGAAAATATAATGAAGGAAAATAAAGGGAGTAAGGGCTTCGATTCCATTTCGTCCTTCTCCTTTGAGTATAACCGGGCCTCCCTTCCGATACGCGCCTCTATCCTACAGAATTATACAAAAAATAAATACTGACGAAAAAAAAAATCGTGAGCATCCCGACGGAAATAATGCAGATCGCTTTCGATGAGCCGTGTATCCATTTTTTTCCGAGGGGGAATCCGTTTTGCCTGTCCGACTCTATAATAATTTTTTTTTACAAAGCGGATATTGGGGGGATGGGGGGGGGGGTCTTCGGAAGGCCCGAGCGTTTCAATCAGTTATGATAATCCGCGGGGCTGTAGCGGCGGCTCGTCCCACTGATGATTCCCGTCTCTGCCCATTGCCCCTCCCCTCCCCCCCCTGCCGTCCGTGTCAGTCTTTTATTACAGATGCTTTCGGACGGCACCGGAACATTTGCGGGGGCAGGGTTGTGGTAGTCCGCTTGGGGGGCTCTATCCTCAGGACGGAAATGAGATATTATAGAAATGTTACCACTTTCTTAATTTTAGTTTTTTTTTAAAGTTAATCTAGTTAATAACAAATCGTCATGAATTCCAATGGAGATGGTAGGCCCGCGGCCCGCGGCCCTCTTTCCCCTCATTAGACCTCGTTGTCCGTTTCCGCGTGATCGGACCCATTCGGATTAAAACGCCCGGCAATGATGAGCCCCCAACTTTTGGTCAATCGCCAGTTTTGTTCCCCCTCCCTCCTCCCCCCCTCCCCCCCGCAATGCTCTGGATCTCAGCTCTGAGAGGCCGCCGCCGACGCCACCGGCGGCCCCCGCCGCGCCGCCACGTGGATCGTATCTCGCGAAAAGTACTTGCAGTTATAACCTTTTCCAGCCCACTGCCCCCCGCGGGGCTCCGCGGGGCGGTGTCGCAGAGTGGTATCGATCATCGGCGAACTGTGACAGGCCCGGTCACCCCGCAAGGAACCCACAACACAGTCCCACAACACACTAAAGGGGGCTCTAGTCCCCAAATCTTAAAATTAATTTTCGGAAAAAAATCCTTTATTATTCAGATAAAAAATCAAAAAAATTGGAAAAATTTTGGAAAAAAATATCCTAAAATTTTCTGAAATGCTGAAAGCAAAAAAAATAAAATAATCGTGACTTGAAACCGAGGGGTGCCTTAGCTCGCAGACGGGTGTACACCGACTGGTGACTGGACCGGACTTTTCCATTGACTGTAATGAAAATTTTGCGATCATTTATGGTTTCTGTGTTCTGAGCTGCTACCCACCCCAAAGTAGGTTAAAAAGTCATTCCTATCGTGACCAAAACTCAAAACGAAAATATTTTTGTTTCGCTTAGAAACATGTGGATGCTTATGAAAAAAAATTGCAAAAATGGGTGGGCACTACCTCGTCCCAGGCCTCCGCCTGGAACCCTCCTGCTTAACTTCGGTGTTCGAATGGGAACCGGTGTACCAGGTATTGACCGCCGCAAAGACACCGGCACAACGCAGCGGCCTTTTTCAGGGGCACGCTTCCGCAACGGTCAATGTAGCCCCCTCCGCCAGCCAGATTTCCGGAATCAACTCCCTTCGACTGGCTGGTTGGTCTGTGGCACTGCGGCCACTCCCGAGCGGATTGGGGGGGAGGTAGGCTTTCCTATATCGTACACAGCCGAAGCTGCTGTACTTCACGACGAACCCTAGTCGCGACGGCGTGTCCTCGTCTGCCAGATTCACAGGGAGCGAAAACGAAGGTACCGAACCCTAGGTACCCCCGTAGCATACACCCGAGTCTCCGAACCAAGTTTCCTTGGTAGACACAGAGCCCCCCCGCCGGAAACCCCGGGCGACCGAGAGAACCTCGGACCCGGGAACGGGGGTAAGCCCGACCGTGCTGCGGGAATCTTCAAGTTGAAACCCAACGCTTACATCTCTCAGTGACGCAGCGCGCACGGCCGTTCAGACAGCCATACCGACGCCACGTTCGGAAGTATATTTTACCCTCTGCCTTCCAAACACAGACACAAGAAAAATTTTGACGAACCAGCGGGACTCGAACCCACGACCTTTCGGCCGCTGGTCAGCCACCATGCCCATACGGCCACAGAGCCGCTATGGTGGCAGCAGGGCGCCCCAGGTACTTTACACACCGTCGCCTTAGCTGAGCCGACAGAAAAAACGCACGGACCGGCAAAGAGTTGAACCCTGACCAACCGCCCACCGGCTGGACTCGCTAACCGCGCGGCTACCGGGCTTCGGTACGAAAAGTTCGTGCGCTCCCGGTACTGTAGCCGCACGACGTGTCCGACTGGAAATTGACTGGAGTCTGAGTGGAGTCTGACTGGAGAGTGACTGGACTGGAAGGCGTACACTGACTGGAAGCAGTGGGGTACCCCTCGCTTGAAATCCTATACCCGCGACCGTGTCTAGACCCCCCGCGGCCCCGGTGTCCCCTGCGGCAGCCCCACGACACACTGCATGATTATATCTCTCTCTCCTGTCCTCCTCGGGGATGCACTCCGCACTGCCTGCTGCCGCCGCCGCCACGACTCCGCCCTCCCGTGCATATTGGGGCCCTCTGGAAAGTGCTGGCTGTTGGCGCCGGCCGGGACGGGCCGTGTGACCGTGGTGTTCCTGAGCGCGCCAGATGGCGGAGAGAGAGAGGGGGAGGGAGTAGAGAGAGAGAGAGAGAGAGAGAGAGAGAGAGAGAGGGGGGGGGGAGGAGACGGTAGTGTAGGCAGTACCTTATATCACGGCAAGCGCCGAAAGAATATATTGGGGCGGCGCAAGTTTGTCGGCTCCCTTCTTCTTATATTTTCTGCGCTCCCTTCTCGCCTCTCCGCTCCCGCTTGCGCGGTGCATAAGCCCTTTCCCCCCTGTTATCGTGTCCCTCCCTCCCTCCCTCCCTCCCTCCCTCCCTCCCTCCCTCCCTCCCTCCTTCACTCACCCACCTACACACCGGCAACGCTCCGGAAAAAAAAGGAAATACGCCATGTTACGTCATCCGTACTTGAAACGGATGATTAAACCCGCTATGCTATGTTGTGCGCCTTCACTATACTCGTGTCTTGAATACTAAAGAAATGTGGCCTGCAGCGCCCCCCCCCCCCGGGGCTTCCGCTTGCATGCGAGGTGATCTGGGCGCCGCCCCCGCCGCCCGTCCGCCCCTCATGACGAAATTCGTACCATGAATAACATTGGAGCCGAGCGCCAGCGGCATCTGCTTTCGAAAGATTCACTATAGCGCTGTCTCTGTCCCACTTGCCGCCAGGGGGTGCCCCATGGTGACGGCGACGAGAGCGAGAGAGAGAGACAGAGACAGAGAGAGAGAAAGAGAGATAGTGATAGAGATAGAGAGAGAGAGAAAGACAGAGAGAGAGAGAGGGGGGGGGGCACGGCCTTGCAAACACTGGCTCCGTCGTGTACAGCCTACCAAATGACACTCATGTTTATTAACATAAATTTCCATGCGCGCGAACGCACAAGAAGAGAAACGCCAGACAAGAGAGCTGGATGATGGTGACGAGGAGCTGAGTGTGGAAGAGAGGGAGGGAGATAGAGAGGGAGAGGGGGGGGGGGCAAGAGGAAGGGAGAGGGGGCGATGGAAATAACTGAATGCACGTTTGTTTTATTTTTTTGAAAAATCTGTGTTTGCGATGCTCACTTAGCACAAGACTTATTATACTGTCGACTAGAAATCCTCGCCCCCTTTTTGGCCCCCTCTGACTCGCCTCTTTTGCGCTGCGCGCCGCCGTCGCCGCCGCTGCTGCTGCTGCTGCTGCCGCCGTATGGAAAACGCTGACTGCGGATAAGGGAAGCAGAGCCGAGGAGTGAAAATAATGCTGAGGGCGGTGGAACGAGATGCTGGGCCTGCGCGGCCTGCGTCCTGATTCGGACCGCTAGTGGGGCTGTGCGTTGCGTTCAGGAGGGCTGTGGCTGGCCGTGTCGTGCCGTGCCGTGGGCCTCCTGTGACCGCACCTCGTATCAAGGCTGCCAGGCGGTGAGCTCCAGAGGCAGAGGCCACCACCACCACTATCACCTCCGCCGCCGCAGCCACCGTTTTGAACGGGACGCGAGCGTGTGTTATTGCATCGCTGGTCCATGGCTCGGAAAAAAGGAGGTGAAAACTCGCGAGAGCCGCGGCTCTGCTGCTCCGTGAGGGGGCTCCAAAGGATACGGCCGCGCCTCCGTATCGCGGGGGGGGGGGGGGGGGGGGGGGGCGTAAAACGGGGACACCGCGGCGGCGGAGCACAACAAGATGTAGGACTCGCTGCTCTGCCCTCCTCCCCAGGCGGCGGCGGCGGCGGCGGCGGCGGCGGCGGCCCGTGCGGGTCCCCGCTCCGTACGTATGCGCCGCGCCGAGGCCCGCACCGTTCTGCCCGGGACATGCACGGCGCGAGCTTTGCAAAATATGCCCGACCGTAAATAATGAATGGGGAGGGGGGCGTAGGCTTCATTGTCAGGGATTCCCACAGGCCCTTCGCTCTCTCTCTCTCTCTCTCTCTCTCTCTCTCTCTCTCTCTAACTCCGTCCCTCTCTCTCCCTCTCTCCTCCCTTTTCTTCCGACCTTCCCCTCTCTGCTGCTGCTGCTGCTGTCTTTGTCCCACTTTAGTTCCACGTGTGTGTGTGTGAGCAGCACCTTAAACACGCAAGGCCGCCCCCGCACCGCCCCGCTCGCAGAGTGGTCCCCCCGCTATTCCGACAGCAGGGGAGGCGGCGGCGGCCTCTCCAGGGGCAATGAAAGGGTAATTAATCATAAAGACCCACTCTTCCCACCCGGAGCCGCCGCTGTCTACGACTTCACCGCGTCCTCAACCTGAGCCGCCGCCGCTGATGAGATGAGCATCGCAGGGGGTCCGCGGGGCCACGCGCGTTCCGCGTCAGAACCTGGCTGCTGCTGCTGCTGCCGCTGCCGCTGCCGCTCGGAGAACACACGGGGAGGGAGGGAGAGGGAAGGCAGCGAGGCAGGCAGGCAGGCAGGCGGCGGCGGCGGAGCCGGGATGAAAAATTAACAAGCCCTAATCGAAAAGACCTGCTTTTAAGTGGATTGCCCCAGAAACGGAGCAGGCGAATGCCGCCGCCCCCGCGAGCCCACCAGCACCGGAGTAAGGCCGCGAGCACGGCGTGGAGTAGATGCCGCGCGTGTGTGTGTGCGTGTGCATGTATGTGTGTGAGTCTGCGCGTGTGGGTGTGTGGGTGTGATTGAGCCGTCCAAGTGGCACCAGCAAGCCTTTCACATTTGCAGCACTCTCTCTCCCTCTCTCTGCTCTTCAGCCAAGTGAAGGGCAGGGCAAGTCCTTGAAGGGGATTAGTGCAAGCTGCCGCTCCTCTCTCGCTCTGTCTGTCTGCCTGTCTCCGTCTTTCTCCTTCTCTCTCTCTCCTTCTCTCTCTCTCCCTCATCCGTGCGGGATCGATGGTTCCGAGTCGTGCGGCTGCCCAGCGCTGTACTGCTTAAGAATGCCAAAGGGCTTGACCCCCCCCCCCTCGCCCTTCCTCCCCACCCCTGCCACTCGCACTCCACGGCGGCATAGCTCTCCTGCTCCGCTCCTCCCACGCTCTGCTCGGCTCTCATTGAATCCTAGCGGGGCGTGACCGACACCCGCGGCAGGAGAGATAGGTTCCCGTGCTGGAGATGCGGACCTCTCATGGCCGAGACGTCGCCGTCGCCGTCCCTGGACACCACACCGGGGAGGTACCGGAGCGGTGCCCAAGGAGTAGTACTGCATTTTTAATCAAATTATCAGCTCGGACGTGACGGCCCCGGGCCCGTCCCCGGCGGGGGCTCCGCGGGGGGGGGGGGGGGCGTGTTAGCAGATTGCCCTGGGAGTTGGCTCATTGGGGGGGCCTCGATACGGCCGCCGCCGTGGGGGGCTGCGGGGGCCTTTCAGCGGCAGATCTCCCGGAGGGGGCCGCTGCGAGGGCAGCCGCGGAGGGCGCCCCCTCCCCCTCCCCGCCCCTCATTAGTTCAATCGGTCCCCCGGGGGAGGTTGTGCAGGGGCGGGCGCGGCGGGCGCGGCGGGCGCGGCGGGGCGGGGTGCGTTGCTAACAGAATCCGTGCGGGTGCAGAACGGACTGCTGGCCGGCCGCGCGCGGGTTCGAGTACCCTCTCTGGAGCCCCCCAGGGGGGGGGGGGGGGCCGCGCCGGCGTTTCCCTCACCTGCTACGTCATTTGTTTTTACAGCCTGCCCATAATCAACCCCCGGCGGCGAGAGCAGAGGCCACAGGGAGCTCGGATTTGTCAAACCCGCACAGTCGCATTTCCCTTTTTTTCTCTGTTATTTTTTTTTGCCGCACTACGACCCAGCCGCGGGGTCGGATGTCGTCTCTGGAGAGGGCAGCCGCACCGCCGCCGCCGCCGCCGTCACCTGGATCACATTTCCAACCTCGGCTTGGGCGACGCTGAGCGCTCCGAGCGACACTTAGCTCTGCGGCGGAGAGAGAGGGAGGGGAGAGAGAGAGAGAGAGAGAGAGAGAGAGAGAGGGAGAGAGAGCGAAGAAACGAAATAAAGGAACGGGGCGCGGACTTGCAAAGACGCGTCGATTTGGGATTCGGGCCTCTATGACGTGGAATGCAGCCAAATAGGGGCTATTCAAGTCGTGCTATGCGCCTCGTACTGGGCGCGCTTAGTCGCCGTCAGCGGGGGGCGGGTCCAGGAGGAGGGGGAGGGGAGGAGGAGGGGGGGGGGGGGGGGCTGCTGGAGCCAATGGCAGTCGTTCCGACCACCATCCGCGCGATCGCGCACAGATTACATCTCTAGCGAGGCGCGAAGCTACTCGCCCTCCGCGCACACACAACCTGCTTGAATAATATTCTTTCTCTCACTCTTTCTCTCTCTCTGTCTCTCCGTATCTCGGCCGGCGCGTTGAGGGGCCTGTGTGCGTTAATGAAATCAGAGCCCAGTTTAAGTTACGATTTACGACGCTGCTTGCCGTCGTCGCGGGATCGAATACTGGCAGGGCGGACGGTAATTCTTTCTCGCACGCAGCGCTGCGAACTTTCCTGCACCGCTCTATTCATTGAGTCTCTCTCTCTCTCTCTCTCTCTCTCTCTCTCTCTCACACACACCATTACGTCGTGAAAATGATCGCACCCCGTCCGGCTCGGCCCGGTTTTTATCGCTACTTATTGCCTCCTCGTCGCCGGGGGGTCGGTCCCGTTATAGGGCTGTTCCGTTGTTCAGCCGCCTACAAAGCGAGCACACAGCTCGGCCGGGCCGCCTGCTCCGGCAGGTTGTGCGGGCCGGAGCGGCCCAGGCCGCGTGCCCCAATTAATTCTTTCCTCCTTCTCCCTTCCTCCCGGGCCGCGGCCGGCCGCGCAGCTCTCTCTCTCTCTCTCTCTCGGCATTGTGGCGATCGGGGGAGGGCACGTTTAGGGCGGCTGGTCTGGCGTCCTCTGGAGCCCCGGCCCCCCACCCTTCACCCCACTGTTCTCCGAGTTACAACGGGCCCCGGCCGCACGGCGAGGCCAGCGTAACTTTTGTTTCTGAAGCGATGCACATTCAGTCGTGTGTGTGGGTGTGTGTGGCGGTGCGGCCGGGCCGTGTCCGGCTGCAGCTGCCGCAGCTGCAGCCGCCGCCACCGCGCTCGGACAGGTGGTGGTGGTGGTGGTAGTGGTGGTGGTGGAACCTCCTCGCGGTGGTGGAGGCCCCCGCCGCCGCCGCCGCCGCCGCCGCCGCCGTGCTCATCGCTGACAGTGTCGCTGTGTGTATCGCAGATGATGGGAGGAGAGGGGAGGGGAGGCGCGGCCTTGGAGGGGGCGGGAGGAGCTGGAGGGGGGGGGGGGGAGGGGGGAGGCGTTGTTGTTGACACGCGTTGGCTGGCACACGTCCCCAAGGAGCTCTTTGATTCGGAATGCCAACGGTCCGGGGGATATAAAGGGAGGAGGGAACGGGAGGGCGGGAGGAGGGAGGGGGTGGGGTGGGACGAGCTCAGGGAGACGCGCGGCAGTCCCTTCCACAAGTCCGCCCCCCCCCCCCCGCTCGCACCCCCCACGCGACCGGACCGTACTCGCCTTTCCCCTCCACCTGGGCCTTTTCACTCCGGGCCGACCAAGACGCAATCGAATTTCACGGGTCACAGCGATTGGTTTGCTAAGGATTTCCATGGGATCAGGGGAGGGGGGAAAAACAAAAAAAGCACCCTACCGGCACCAAAGGAAATTCTTCCAGTACTTTTAGCACCACATTTGTACATTTTATACACATTTACTTCTTGACAAAATTTTTTTTTTTAAATGAAATTTGCAATGGTGGTGGCGTTGATGCGCTGGAAAGAGGCGTCAGCGACGGCGAGAGTCAAGTGGACGGCGCGAGGGGAACCTTTAAAGGGCAGGCGCCGGGCCTTGCGGGGGGTCTGCGGGGGGGGGGGGGGGGGGGGGGCTCCCACCGCTCCCCCCCTCCCCATCTCGTTTCTCACTTTGCCATTTTCGATGATGTCGTTAACGCGTATGCCGCCTCGGCGGGTGAGAGGGCTCGGGAAGGGGGGGGGGGGGGGGCAGGGGGATGCTGGGAGGGGCCCTGACCGGGGCAGCGGGGCACGCAATCCCAGGTGTGTGTGTGTGTGTGTGTGTGTGTGTGTTCCAGGGTGTTCCAGTTGAGGAGTGCCCGCTCTTCTCTTATCCTCGATGAGACACACACACACACTACCAAGACGTCTATGAAAAGCAAAAAAGTCGAAAAAGAAGTAAACAACGGCGGCACACACACACACACACACACTGCCGCGAGATTCTTCACCGTGTTTACTAACACTCTCCCCTCTCACGTTGTTGTTGTTGTTGTTGCAGGGTGCTCCTTCCTGCAGTACCTGGCGGCCCAGACGCGCGATGCCTCGGCGAGGAAGCTGGCTGCCGCCGCCCTGGAGGTGGGTACCAGCACCCGGGTACACCCGCCCGGCCCCGGGGAGGTAGGCCGGCCGCTGGGCGTGGCAGTGCGCCGGGCCGTGCCTACCTCCCGGGCGAACTGCAGAGCCGGCAGTGATAAGCGGCTGACTCGTAGAAATGGCGGACATCTCTCTCTCTCTCCCTCCATCTCTCTCTCTCTCTCTCCCTCCCTCTTTCTCTCTCTCTCTCTCTCTAATACCTTCTTCATCGCGGTGGGAAGGCCGCCACTGTGATAAGGTTTCAAACACAGGCATCGCGGTAAAAAAACAACAACAAAAACAACACAGTTGAATCTTGCTCTTTAATTTTCTAGTGATGACAATAAAAAAATTTCCTGGTTCTCCGAACTCCTAAAAAAAAAAAGATCGTTTTTTAAAACGAGTTTGGTTTCCCTTTCAATTTATTTTATTTTCCTTCGCGGGAAATCCCTGTTGTTTGGTGTATCGGCAGTACATGGCGGTGTAGTGGTAGTGGTGTGGTGGGTGCTGTGAGAGCCTCCGTGACGTCTCGTTCGTGTGTGTGTGTGTGTGTGTGTGTGTGTGAGTGCAGGCGCGCGCGCGGCGGCCGCGGGCTAGGCTTGTAGTCTGCGGGCGCCTCGCGTGAGGAGCTCCTCTCTCTCACTCTCTTTCTATATATCTATCTCTCTCTGTCTCTCTCTCTCTCCGCCCCTTCTTCTCCGTCCCACTCCCTCCGCGACCGCATCGGGGAAACTTGTGCGCCGACACTGAGCCGCTTTCAGCCGCGCGCGTGCATGTGTGTGCGGTCTGTCTGGTGTGATATTGTGTGCCACTTTGGCTTTGCGACGGGGGCCGGGGACTTGCTATTTGCTGCACACACGCACGCACACACACACACACACACACACGCGCCGCCACGGCGCTGCCTCTGCCCCCGCCGAGCAGTGTCCTTTGTGTGTCGTGAAGTCTGCATGTAATCGGCTAAGCGGTGTACGCCGTCCCTGCCTGATCCTACACCGCGGCACAACTCCCGGAGCGCTACTCGCGGCGTGCTGCCGGCCGCGGGTTCGAATACCACCGGCTGCCGTCCGCCGCCACTGATATCCACGGCCGCAATAGGATTTCGAGTCATTAAATCACTAATATTGAAAAAAAATTCGTTTTTTTTTATTCTTGATTTTTTTTTACCGAAAATTTCCCTGATAATTTCGGGGCCAGAGACCCTAGAGTGGAAGGGTAGGAGGGCGTCCGGCCGCGGCAGCCGCGCGCTGGCAGCTGACGGCGCGGCGACCGCAGCCCGTCCCGGGGGCGTCCCGCCACCATCCCGCGCCCCCGCCGGGCCCCCCGCAAAGTTTGCCAGAGCAGTTGCGCCGCTACTTCCTATGCCGCGCGCCTTGCACGCGACTCGGCGCGACTCCAAAGCCCAGCAGGCGCAGGGCCCCGCCGCCGGGCCCCGCCGGGCCGGGTGCGGCTCGCCCGCTCCACTCCTTCGGACACGCGGCTGCCCCGCCGCCGGTCGCCGCCCCCCCCCCCCCCGGACGCGTTCACTTACCGAGTGCGGGGGCGGTCTTCTGTATCGCACTCAGCAAAATCAATGTACCACCCTTTACAGACAATGTTAGAAAAGTCTTAAAAAAAGGAAATTATAGTGTCTCGGGACAATTTTGGAAAAAATCCAAAATAATTGAGAAAAATTTAAAAATTTTTGTAGAAAATTCCGGGATTTGAAATCCTAGATCAACCTCTTTAGAAAAAAAAATTCCAGCACAAAAAAAAAAGGTGGGGTCGTTGACTTGTGAGGTGACGGGGTGCGCGGGGACACGCGCCGCCCACGTGTCGCGCACGCGGCCCGCGGTGTCCGCGGCACCGCCCCCGGAGATAAGGGGCACTCTTGCACGCGTCGCCGAGCCGGCCGGATAGATAAGCGTGGGGTCCGGGGGGCCGCTGGGCCCCGCCGGGGGTCCTCTGGGGCGTGCTAATTCGGGGAGAGGGCGCGGGAGAAGCAGTAGCGATGCCATGGAGGGGGGGGGGGGCGATTGTCATGGCTTTACCCTTATTTCGGGCCGGCGGCCTCTATCTGGGAGGCCCCATCACGGGGAGGCCGGGAGGCCGGCCGCCCAGACAATGCCGGTTAGCCACGGATTTGTTTTGCGGCTTTAGCGCTTCCAACCCTCCCCGCCCACCGCGGCCAGGCGAGAACGGGCTCGGAAGGTGTCGCGCGCGACTTGGATCGAGGACACGAACGGACAACCGGTCCTGCTAGGGTTTCTGATCCCGGAATTTTCACAAATTTTCCGAAAATTTCAAATGTTTTTAAAGCTTAATAATTTTTTTTTGAAAAATTCTCGTTTTTTCTTCCGAAATTTTCATTGAAAATTTCTTTGAAAATTATTGGATTAGAGACCCTAGATCCGGCCCGGCCATCTCCTCTTTCCATTTGTTTCCTCTCCCCCTCGGCCCCGGGCACCCAGTGGTGCCCTGTGCCCGCCTTGTCACCACGTTGCCCGGCGGCGGCGGGGTTTGTTAATGGAAACGATTTCGTGCTAACACGTCTCCCGCGAGTGCGTTCGGAAATAGAGGGGAATGCCGAGGGCGCCGCCCCCCACCAAACGCGGGGAGAGAAAAAAAAACAGGAGACGGACGCAAACAAAACAGTATCATCACGCTGCAAATGGTTATCGAATGACTGCTGCAGAGAGGGTGGGGGAGCGGGGTGGGGAAGGGATGCTGGTGGTGGTGGGAGAGAGAGAGGGAGAGAGGGAGAGAGAGAGGTGGGGGTCTGTAATGGAGTCGACTGGGAAATACACAGTGACAGCGGTGGAGCGGCGCAGCGGCGGCCTGAAGCACACAGACCGGATGGCGGCTGCGGCGCGGCTGCGTTTTTGCCGCCGGAGAGAGAGAGGGAGAGAGAGAGGAATCGTTGTCAGTGTGCTGCTGTGTGCTGTGCGCTGTGTGCTGTGCGCCACGCTGCATATTACACAGCGGCTTCTTCTGTCGACACCGCCGCCGCCGCGCTGCAGCAAGGGACGCACTGGCTAATGCCCGGGCGATAGAGCGTCATCAGCAGCAGCGGTGGCTGTGCACCCTCCACGTTACAGAACTTGTACGAGAAATATACATATCTTCCGTGCCAAATCTTATCACTAGTGGACTCATCGCGGACTTAAAAAGGGCGCGGCTGCTCTCGGCGCGCCGCGGACATGAGGCGGTGGTGCGGCGGCTATCACACTCGGAATAATGTGTGATAACGACCACGTCGGCCGCGGGGCGGACGCCAGCGCAGCGCCGCGGCTCGGGATGTTGACGCGGCCGCGGACGGCTCGCCTCGCCGCCGCCGTTCCGCGGGGCAGCGCGGTTATATTGGTGCTGGGAACGAGGTCACACACACAGTCACAATAGCACACACACACACACACACACGTGTAGTCAGTGTGTCCAGTGCCGCTCACACATTGCGATGCTGATGCAGTGGCGAGCGGCCAAGCGGATGGCGGGGGTCATGTCGTTCATGTTCCAGGCGATTCGTCCGCCGCCGCTGGCGCCACACATCACCACTGCGTCAATCCTTCCGAAGCAGCCGCGCAGACGACAAACAGAGATGGGAGACAAAAAAAAAAAACAAAGTGAGAGAGAGAGAGAAAAAAAAAACAAAGTGTGAAAAATTGCGCAGTGGAGGCCTGGTCGTGCAGCCTGTCCTCGCGGATGGGAAACACGCCTTCGTTCCCTCGCCGCGAGGCCCCCCGAGGCCCCCCGCGGCCCCCGGAGGCCCCCGGAGGCCCGCCGCCGGATCGCACTCGCTTCTGCGGAGAGATGAATTCATCGCACGTTTTGCGGCGATCTTTTCGGTTTGGCGCCGCCGCCACGACAGAAGCCGCGCCGGAGAGGACACAGCGAGAGCAGGGCGGCACAAGAGCCCCTCGCCGCCGCGGGCGCGCCCTGTTGTGTCAGCTGTCGGGGGGGTGAGGGGGATGGGTCGGGGGAGCGGCAGCGGCGGGGCCGGCCGGGACGATAAGAGGGCAGAGGAGGCCGGCCGGGTAATTTATACGGGCAGGTTTCCTTCACGCAACATAATTGATGTCGGTGGGGTCGGACAGCGGCCGCGGCCGCGTCAAGCCGTGCAGTCAGTCATGGCGGCGCGCGCGCAGCAGCGAGGCAGCGCCGCTACTTCACTCCTTATCCTCTCTGCTTGCAGAACGCCGTGGACGCCGCCGTGTACGCCACGCTCAGAGTAGCGGCCCAGACCCACGACGAGGGCAATGACCAGGTAAGCCACCTCCACTAGTTTATAAAAGAATTTTTTTCATTCGCAGATTTTTTAAAACAATTTTCTAAAAAGAAATTTTCAGATTTTTTTAAAAGATTTTTTTAGGGTTGGGGGTGAGATTGAGGAAGAGATTTGCGACACATTTTTTTCCTGTTCGTTACTTGTACATTTTGCCAAATTTTAAAATAATGAAGATTTGAGGACTATAAAATGGATCGAGATACCGGTGCGCGTCTCGGGCCGAGGGAGCGACACGGGTCGTACGGGGGAGACGCCTGCGAGGTAGGCACCGGGCAGCGGGGCCGCGCTCCCGCGTGCTGCGTGTTGCCTATCGTCCGGTCGGCGGGCGCTCGGCGGCAGCGCTGCGCCGGGGGCGTCAGGCGTATCGTTCGTTATGGCGAAGGACGCCGTGGTGGTGGTGGTGGTGGGGGCGGGGGGTCGTGGATGCGATACGTTGTCTGCCGGGGGCGGCCGGGGGCGGCCGGGGGCGGGGCGGGGGGGCGGCCGGGGGCGGCCGGGGGCGGCCGGGGGCGGCCGGGGGCGGCCGGGGGCGGCCGGGGGCGGCCGGGGGCGGCCGGGGGGGCGCACGGCGCGGATCAGCGAGGTCACGCGGCGGAGGGCAGAGAGACAGAGACACACAGGGCCCTTCTCCACGCTCGGGTGCGGCTGCCAGTCTGCCTGCCTGCCTTCTTGGTAGTGTTCTATTGACACGCCGAGTCGAGGGGATGAAAACGGCGGGGGAGGGGAGGAGGTCAGAGAGAGAGAATGAGAGAGAGAGAGAGAGAGAGAGAGAGAGAGAGGGTGGGGTGGGGAGGGGAGATAGACAGGGGCAGGAGAGAGATAGAGCGACAGCAGGGCCGGGCCCTTCTGGCCGGGCCCTTGGCTGGCACACTTCCACGCTACTTTGTTGCCGCGGGCTGAGGCTGCCGCCCCACCCCCTCCCCCTCCGCCTATGTGTCCCGGTGCCCAGCTTCCTGCCGCCCCCGCCGCCCCCGCTGCACTGAGCCGACAAACAGCAAGACAACGAGACGGCGGCCAGGAGCGCAGCGGGGCGGGAGCGCAGCGCCAACACGGCGGTGCAGCGGCCGCCACGCCACGCCATGCCACGCCACGACACGCCACGCCACGCCGCGCCACGCACGACTTTTGCGGAGAGGTCGGCTCTGCGGGCCGCGTCCTGCGGGCGGCGGCCGCCGCGGGGGGTCCGCGGGTTCGAGCCCCCCCCCTCCCCGGAACAAGTTTGTTGTTGTGAAACCCAAGAGTACCTGTCGTCGTCGACTGCGCGCGATGGGCGCCGCGCTTCCCATCAGTCGTCCGGCTCGGAAGCACCTTCGCCCTCATTTTGGCGTTTTCACGTGACAGCTGTATTTCCTCGCTGCCCCCTTCCCCTCCCCTCCTCTCTCTCTCTCTCTCTCTCTCTCTCACTCGCTTCTCCCTCCCACTCGCACCCCCAGCGGCGCCCGGCCGGCCTCGCTGGGCCCGCAGGCTGCCCGCGCGCCTCGTCGTTCACGACTCCTCTCATGCTCTCTCTCTCGCTCCCTCCGGTATTTTTTTTCTCCGTCTGCGCGCCGCTCTGCCGTCCTCGTTCTTTTCTTGCCCGGCGACCTGTCGTTGCTGACGAGAAATTCAGTGCCGGCGCTCCCGGCGCCCACTAAGACCGGAAATGGGCGCACTTGTGTGCTAAACGGAGTCCCCGTACCGTAACAGCGGTAAGGGGTAGGGGGGAGGAGGTCGAGGGAGGTGGAGTGAGAGGGGGGGGGGAGGGGGTCTTTTGCACGGAGCGCCACGCCCCGCCACTCCGCCCGGCCCGTATTACCATTCAGCTCACCTCTCACAGCGCGCATGGCCGGTGCACGCGCACGCCCCGCACGCGCCGCCTCGCCACGTCGTGGGGGCTACTAAAAATGTAATTGGGAAACGGTGCGAGGACATGTCTACAGCAAGCGCGCGCGGCGCCGGGGATTCTGCGCCCTCCCTCCCTCCCTCCCTCCCTCCCGCCCTCCCTCCCTCCCTCTCTCCCACATTTTTTTTCGTTCATTTTTTTTTGCCCCGCAGACGTGGTAGAACAGGCGAGACGCGCGCGTGGGAAAAAAAAATGAATTAAGCAAAATAACAGAGTTGAAAGTGCGATGCGAAACGAACGTGCATCGGATAAGGATAAGTGCAGGTAAATAAATCATGCACGTAAAAAAAATAGATAACCCCCCTTCTTCGAAGTGAAAAAAAAATAATTCGATAAAAAATATTAATTTCTGGAATGAGCACCGTTATTGTTCTCACGTCTTCTTTAACCTGAGCGCTGACACTAATCACCTTCGACAAAACGTTCCGGCGCAGTTTGTGACAAGGCCCTTGATGCGGGTACCCGACGCGGGAGCGCGCTGACCCTGTCACCTGTCGCGTACCGCGTACCCCCCTGTCGAGTTGATGGATTAGGGCCCCGCCGACCCCTGCTCTACCCCCGCCGACCCCCCGCCGACACTGACTCAGGTGATTGCACGGTCCGGGGCAGTCCTCGTCAGAAACCCCACGCCGCTGATGAATTCACCCACAGCCCCGGCGGCCCGGCACGTAGCGTCGCCCTCCGTGCTGTCCTGTCCTGCCGTGTGCCGGAAGGACCACACAGATATGCAAAGCACGCACTGAATGCTTGTTGTTTTTTTTACTTGCGGGTGGCGGAAAATTTAAATTTTTAATTTTAAAATTTCATTGACGATTTAAAAAAAAAAAAGTGTTTACAGAATCGCGCTTTCGCTTTCTCTCGCTTTTTTCCTCTCTTTGACCCCTCCCCCCCCCCCCGCCTCTCTCTCTGTCTTAATCTGTCTCTCTCTCCCTCACCCTCCCACGCCTTCCTACCTCCGCGCACTCCGCCCGTATAGTGGTGCGGCCGCGCGATCCCGACCCGATCCGATCGGATGAGGTGACGACATCATCACCAGCGGGACGGCCTCCCCTCCCCTCCCCTCCCCCCCCCCTCCCCTGCCCCTCCGCGAGCGCAGTCATCGGCTTTTTCACTTTATTCCCCCCCCCCTCCTCCGAGCCTCCTCCGGGCCCTCTCCGGGGCTCCTCCGGGCCTACGCGGCGCGCTGCGTCGCCGTCGCCGGTAAGGATAACTTCCCCTGAATGGCCGCGCGCGGCCGTAAAGCGGCGCCCCCGGCGATAGTGCCCCGCCGGCTCCGGCGGCTCCGGCGGCTCCGGGGCCGCGGACAGACCCCCGCAGCCGGCGCTAATTCCAGCCGCGCCACGGCAGCCGCGGCCTCCGGGGAGACCCGGAGGGACCCGGAGAGACCCGCGAGGCCGCGCATTTCGGTGCGCGCCGCCCTGGAAGTAACAGCCGTGTCCTCCGGCGTCCTCCTCCGGCATCCTCCCCCCCCCCCCCCCCTCTCCAGGTGCGGAGCCCCGCAGGACCTTATCGTGCCGGGCTGGCGGCCGCCAGCCCCCCCCCCCCCTCCCCCCCTCCCCCATCAGCATCAGCCCCGCGCCGCGTCTCTCGCTGCTCTCGCTTGTGAATAAAACACGCGCCCTCTCCTCTCCCCCCCCCCCCCTCACTCCCAGCCTCTGCTGTCAGCCCGGCAGCCCCGGCCCAGCCCGGCCTCGCGCGACTTGACGTGCTGCCGTGAGCGGCGGCAGCGGCGGAGCAGTCCTCGCACACACGTGTGCCACACGTGTGCCACACCGGCGGCCGGGCAGCACAGCAACACGCCAGCAGCCGCACAGCAGCAGAGCGCCCTGTCGCTCACGTGAAAAGTCAGCCGCCACGTCGTCCTCGTCGCGGCTGCGGTCCGCCGCCGCCGCCGCCGCTGCCGCCGCCGCAGCGGTCCGCGGACGTCCGTCCGCCGCCCTTCGGCCCTCAGTTATCACCTCGTCAATGATTAGCGAGGCCGGAGTGTCGTGGCGGATGTGACGTCACTCCGCCGGCGCACAGGGGGAGGTCACGTGGCCGCAGACACGGGAACCTCCACGGCCACCACTCACAGCCGCCACCGCCATGGGGTTCCCAGGCCCCAAAAATTATTTTCAGAAAAATTCACGAAACAAATAAAATTTTTACCGACGCGGCGGTCAGTTGTGAAACTATCCGCCGCTGATAATCTGATCGGGTGGAGGAGCCTGCGGGGCAGGGTGGGCGGGGGGCGCCGACGGACGACCGGGGTTTAGCGTTCCCACCCGACGCGCAACAGGTCAGGCCAGCCAATCAGAAAGAACTGCAGCGGCACGCGCGCCCCACGGCCCCGGCACGCGCCCCACACGCCCCCGGCACGCGTCACCCGCCTCGCCGCACGCGTCACCGGCGCCTTGCTGTTCTCCGGCGGCTTGTTGGCCGCGGCGTCTTCTTCCTCCCCTTCTTTGTGTGACACAACCAGCGGCGTGGGGCGTGGGGGTCGCGGGGGCACCGGCGCCTGGAGCCGCGCCAAAATGACGCGCGCGAAGCGTGTAGCGGCGGCGCCTGTGGGCGTGTGCATGTGGGTGTGTGTGTGTGTGTGTGAGAGAGAGAGAGAGAGAGAGAGAGAGAGTCGCACACCATCGCACCGACGAAGCGGACATCGCCGTATCACCGGCCGCGGCCCCGCAGTCCCCGGGGCTTCGCGCGGCCGCCTCGACCAGACCTTCGCGGTGACATTTCCGTTTTCGCCCAAGGCTGCCATAATATAAGACACTTTCAAGAACAAAAAAAAAACCTACTCCCCCCGCGCTTTGCAATAATAGAGGTTATCTTCGGAATAAACGTTGTGGTTTTACGACACTCAGCGTATAACAAGTTTTGACATACCCCCCCCCCCCTCCCCCCCATATTTTCGGAGGTGATTTCGCGGAACCATCTGCGTTGCAATCTACGTAAACGGACGTAGCGGGGGGTTTTGTGTGGGTGCTCGTGTGTGTGTGTGTGTGTGTGTGTGTGTGTTCGGCCCGTTCGGACGGTCAGTGCGCCTCGCTGTTAGCGTGTCCTGTAGAGGGTCAGACCATAAAGGCAAATTACCCTCTTCAAGCGACACACAAACGTAGCGGCCGGCACAGCGCGCCCCCGCGCGCTCTGTCTCTCTCTCTCGCTCTCTCTCTGCCTTGCTCTGTCTCTCTCTCTCTCTCTCACACACACAGAGCGCGCCAGGGATGCAAACAGCCTGCCATGTAGGGCGTGCGCAGAGACTGCACTGTGCGAGCCGAGTGTGTTTCTGGACACATTCAGATGTGGGAGGGCGTTCCACACACATTAATGGTCTCGGACTTTTTGTCCGTGTGTTTGTGTGTGTGTGTGTGAGGACGAAGGAGAGCAAAGCAATGCGTGTTTCGTAAAGGTGGACCCATTCTTTCAGAAAGTATTATTGCATTAGCGGAGCGGCGACGGCAGCCGAGCGCCTGGCAGGTAGGCAATGCCCGGCGAGCACACACGTCTTCACGTTGCCTACCCGCTAGGCGAGCTCCACCCGTTCCCATGCTCTCTCTCTCTCTCTCTCTCTCTCTCTCCTGCTCCTCTGCTGTGCTCTCTCGTCCATTTTCCTTCATGCCCCCTCTCTCTCGCTCTCTCTCTCTCTCTCGCATATTTTACGCGCCGCGCCGCTCGCCGCCCCGCTCCATAACCACTCATTACTCGCCACAACTCGGACACTCAGCGACCTCATTTGGAGCACAAAACTGTCGGATGATGCACACGGCAGCCGAGGACAATGAGAGACCCCCCACAGCACTGTGTGCCCGCCCTCCTCCCCGCTCTCCCCATCCACAATTTTTCTTTTGAACTTTTTTTTTGTTTTCTCCCCCGCGTGTTTACATTGTCCCGACAATAACACACCTGCCCCCTCCCAAACATCGCACCCCGCCGGGGAGGGGCGGGGAGAGGAGGGGGGGGGGGGGAGTTGTCGCGCGGGCAGTGCTGCGCACTCCCAGGAAAAATCGCGTCTGTCTGTAATCACCGCACGGCGCGACAGCGAGAGAGAGAGAGAGAGAGAGAGAGAGAGAGAGAGAGATGATACGTCTTCCGGACGCGTCGCGTCGCTCTCGCCTTTCATTATGCAAATGTTATCGCGCCGTGTCACGGCCAGTGCCCGTATTCGAACCCGCGCCCGACACGGAACAGGCAGTAGCCGAGGGGAGCTGTGCAGGGCTGTGCAGCGCTATGTGCCGGCCCCCGCCAGCTGGCGCGCGGTGCTGTTTGCTGAGTGTCCTCCCCCTTCCTCCTCCTCCTCCTCCTCCTCCCCCTCTTCCCCTCCCTCACAGCCCCCTCTCCTCTTGTTTTTTTTTTCTACACGCCCCGTCAGATTAGCGTCGCTATGTGGGCGTGATGGAGGCACCAGGAAGAGCCAGGAGGAGAGAGAGAGACAACCGAGAGAGTCGGACAGACCTCGTGCTCGCAGTGCACACACACACACACACACACACACACACTACTAAGACCTCCCCCTTCTGTTGTACACTCCTTCGGCTCGGACGACACCCCAGCGGTGACCGCCTTCTGACACCGCCGCGCGCACGAGTGGCAAGGCCGTGCCGCCGGACCGCCGAGCCGCCGTGCCAGGCAGCAACGTGCTTAATTTTCAAAAGATAAAAAAAAAATCGTAAAAAAAATTCAGAATTATTGAGAAAAAAAAATGTAAATAAAATCGCCAAATTTCTACTCTCGCCCGCCCCCCTCTCTCTTCCTCTCTTTGAAATAAGAGGGACACATACGGGAAAGAGAGGTGGTGGTGGTGGTGGTGGTGGTGGGTCGGGTTGTCGCTATTTCGGTAAACGGGTTAGCCTTCCTCCACTTTGCTGCGAAAGTCACGGCGGCGGGAAAGTCAGGCCGGGCCGGCCGCGGTGCGGTGCCATTCCAGGCGGCGGCGGCGGCTGCACTGCACTGCACTGCCTGCCAGCCACCGCCGCTGCCATTATCATAACAAAGGCATGTGATTCGACGACGGCGACCCGAAAGCTTAAAGCGGAGCGCCGGCATCCAGCGGCATCCAGCGGCGGCCCCGGGACAGCATCAGCGGGGGACGCCGCCGCCGCCGCCGCCACCGCCGAGGGTTGCATCCATACCGAGCCGCCCCCCCCCCCCCCCACACACACACAGCAGCGCGGGCTCCACGCCGCCGACGGCGACCAGAGACGCCACGCGAGTTTCTTTCGCGCGGTGTACGTGACGGTTTTTACAGGTCGACACTGCACCCCCCCCCCCTCCTCTTTTCTTTCTTCCTCTGTTTTGGAGAGGTCGTTCTCATTTTTCTTCGCCGCTCTCCCCTCTCACACACACACATACACGCGCACACACCAACACACAATACGCGAGGCGGAGTACGGAAGGCGGCTCGGAGACGCCGGGCTGCGCTGGGCTTCGCTGGGCTCGCCTCCTCGCCGTCCCTCGGGAACATTGAGGCGAAGTGGCCTTATGTTCGTCGGAATGGTTCGGCACGGCGGCGGCGGCGGCCGGGCGGACGGACAGCCGAGTCCACCGTCCCGCCGAGTCCACCGCGCCCGCACCTTGGCCCGCCCGCGTCGTGTACACGTCGAAAATTTCAAAAATTTTCAGAAAAAAAAGTGTTTTTGATGAATATGTTGTTTTTTTTTGTGAAGATCTTGATTTTGGTGAAAATTTTGATGTTTGGTGAAAACTAAATTTTTTTGGTGAACATTTTGAATTTTTTTTAGGACCCTGGATTTTTTCCGAAACCTTATTTGAAAATTTCGGGACCAGAAACCCTAGGTGTTGTGTGGGGCGCGGTGTTCGGGCCGGCTGCTACTGCCGCTGCTGCTGCCGCTGCTCCTGCCGCCCGGTGAAAACTTGCACCAGCCACCACCAGCCCCATCCGGAGAGAGTATAATGAACTTGGATAATTGGGGAAAACTTTTGCGGGTTTCTATTTCGTGCTCTCCACGATGGAACGTGGGGAGTGTAGGGGCGGGCGGGGGGCGTATCGTAGCGTGGGGCGGGCCCCGTGCCGGGGCGTAGTAGATCCCCCCCTCTCCCCCTTCAGCCTCGCACTCGCGTCGGCCCGAGGATTCTTCTCCTTGAAGGGAAAGGACGCGCCCAGTTATTTCGTGGCTTTATTCTGACGCATTTTTGAGTCGCTCCGCACGCGCTTGTTTTCCCCCTTCCCTAGGATTTGCAAACACGCAGTAATGCCGTCCCTGAAAAACAAAAACAAAGGAAAAAACTTTTGACATGAGAATATGGAAGCCGGGCATATTATTCCTTGTTAGAGGGGGCGGTCTACTGCTTGCACCGCTCGGAGGTAAACAATCGATCACACAAAAGTGAAAAGGGAATTAAATAAGCCCGGAAAAGTCGGGAAAGCGTGTAGCCCTCCCCCTTCTGTCTTCCTCCTCTCTCCCTTCTCCTCTCTCCTGCGCACCCTTCCTTGACCTCACCGCACATCTCCGGGCCGCGCCGTGGGCTTTGCATCGGCGAGCCCACGTCGGCAATCATCCATCATGCTTTAGCGGGGGACAGCCGTCAGTCCCTGGAACGGTATCGATACACAATGCAGGTACGTCTTCGCAGCCGCGGCAGCTTTCTAACGGTGTGATGGTGTTATGGTGTTATGCCTGCTCGGCGAAGCGCGCGGTGATTCGGCGAGGTGCAAGGGGGAGTGAGACGACGGATGTGTGTGAGAGAGATGCAGAGAAAGGGGTTTCCAGTCGAGGAAGTTTTTGGTAAAAAGAAAAACAATATTATTTCAGAAAATTACCTAAATTTTCTCAAAAATTTCTTTGAAAATTACGGGACCAGAAACCCTAGAGAAAGAGAAAGTGTGTGTGTTTGAGGCGGGGAAGTGTAGCAAAGAGGGTGAGTTAGTTAGGGAGAGGGCCACCATCGGAAACTCATCGTCATCAAATACTTTGCCGCTCCGCCACGCCTATACTTTCGCCTCCCCCAAGAGTTCTTTTTTTTTACTACTTTTCTGGTGCGCACCGCGCCGGCGGCAGCCTGACAGGCTGTTCTTAGGGCCGGGACCGATCGGATGGGATCGGAATGGGATCGGATGGGATCGGGACGGGATCGGGATGGGATCGCGCCGCGGGGGCGACGAAGGTCGGAAGGTCTGGTCTCGCTCGCCGCCGGCGCCGCCGGTGCAAACAGCTCCCTCCTCGCCCCCGCCGCGCCGCCGCAACTAGCGAGCGGCCTGTTTTTCTTTGGGCGACAAAACTTCGGCTGGAATGTGGGATGGCCGGGCCGCCGGGCCGTCAGCTGGAAGGGCCAGGGCCGGAGGCGACGGCCGCGGCGGCTGGAAAAAGCCCCGGGGACCCGACACCTTGGGGCCCCCGCCGCCCCCGCCGCCCCCGCTGCCCCACCCTCGCTTTCTGCTGCCACCACCGGACGGCGACAAACTTTTTAATCCCATCTCTCAGTGTTCGGTTTCGGTCGGTCTCTCCGCCACGGAGGGCCGAAGGAGTGTTTTCCCCGGGAGTGTGGTGGTGGCGAGGCACACACACACACACACACACGCACACACACACACACACACACACACGGACGGTCGCTACACCACTGGGCTGCGCTGGGGGCCGTGTTGTGGGAGCGGCGGCCGCGCTGCCCGTTTGTCTGCCAAGGTGGGGGCGGGCGGGTTTGCGATGTCCACGAGAGATAGCCGTGCACAAAAAAGGGGGGCCATATGCGAGGCGAGGCAGCCGGCCGGCCGGGCCCCGAACAATCCCCGCCGCCCCACGGGGCCCCCGCGCGCCGCTTGTTGGGGGCGGCCCGAGCGCAACTAACACTGAACACTGCTTACCACTCCGAGGGGGAGTGGAGGGGGGGGGGGGAGACAAAAGCCCCACTCTGCTCCGGACGACACCGCTGCTCGTTTCATGGCAGTGCGCGCTCTGCCCCCCCCCCCCCGTCCCGCTCATGTCCATACGTCCGTCTGTTTCATGACACGTTCGCCGCCATGGCCTGTATGAGGGCGGCTGCGGCGCGTGGCGGCGGCGACGCTTTTGTGGCACGCGACTGCCGTCGGCGTGCTCGAACGTCAAACGTTTTCTCGTCCGCGCGGGCCCTGCGGCGGCGGCGGCTGCGGCTGCGGCGGCCGCGGCCTCCTGACCCCAGGTCTGTCAGAGTGGCCTCCCCTCAACCCGGCCGGGCCTTCCCGCGGCTGCGGCTGCCCCTTGAAGCCCCCGACCTCAACCCCTCCCCCCGCACCACCGCCACAAATTTGCATGTAAATTGACTTCTGCGATGTGGACGACGTCTGCTGTAGCCGCTGAGCGCCCCCTTCCTCCGACGGGCCCGGGCAGTGCGTGCGAATAACGCTCTCCCCTTGCTTATCTCTCTGTCTTTCTCCCGCACTCCGTCTTGGCCGCGCCTCTGATGGAGCGCGACGAGGACGGAGCCAATCACTCTCGGACGCCCCCGCGGTCTCATCTTGTCCGGCACAAGCAGTGCCCGGGCCCCGGCGGCCAAATCTCGACATGCAATCTGACACCCGACGCATTTCGGACGGGCGGAGCCGGGAACGCCCGCTCAGAGACTACATTACAATAGGCGCGGAGTGTTTCGTCCAGGACGGACACAAAAAAAAGTCACGTTTCGTGAATACAACGGGAATAAAAGGAGTAATGACCACGCGAGAGGAGGGTCGGAAACTGTGATGCGGGGGCGCATGTTATATTGTCCGGGCCGTGTGCCCACCTCGGTACCGCTGCAGCCGTGCGGGGCGGCGCGGCCGGGGACCAAAAGCCGAGGGCGTGGCGGGCCGGCCACAGGCCGCCGCTGGCGAGCTTCCAGCTCCACTTGTCGCCGGCTCGTCCAGCGGCCGGACTCCTGCCGGACTCCAGCCCGCCACTCCAGGAGGGCGGGGACACGTCTCCAGCGGCCCTCCAGGCCCTCCAGGCCCTCGAGCCGCTCAGAGAGCGGTCGTGCGTTTCATTTTCAGCCCCTCTGCGGAATGCGGGAGGAAGGCGGCCGGGCTAAAGGGCCACGTCCGGCGGGGGAAATAATCCGCCCGGCACGGAGCCGTCAATGTTTTATGAGTTGAAGCTTCGGGACGAGCAATCGTCCCCCCTTGAGACGCGTCCGTGCATTTGAATAAATGTGCAGACGGATAAATAATTCCGGTTTATACCCCGCGCGTCACCACGAACACGGGCAGTCCGGCGGTAAAAACTATTCGGATGCACAAGGGCCGTCGTGTAGTTTCCGAACGAAGACTGTCTCGGATCTTCTTCATCTCAGCATCCCCCGGCGCCACAACCCTCCCCGCACTGCTGGCGCCATCTCCCGGGGTGGCGGCCGGCCTCGGGCTCCGCCACCCCCCGCCAGATGGCGCTGCCTGCCCCGCCGCGCCCCGTCCGGCGGCGCGGGGTGTGTGCCGCGCGGGGAGTAGCGACGGCGGCCTCGGCCGGCGGGCGGTGGCGCCTCGGCTCTCGGCGGCCGAGCGAGCGCGGCAAAACGGTCCACCGGCGATACTCCGCGTGCGGACGCTCAGACGGCGGGGGGTAGAGACACTTGTCAGGGCCTGCCGCTCGGCGGCTGTGCAGGCAACTGGTCGCAGCCCCGGCCAGCACGAGGCCTGCGACGGTGGGAGCACGCGGGGAATCAGGAAATTTCACAAAGAAGGTCAGGAGAGAGAGAGAGAGAGAGGGGGGGGGGGGAGAGGAAGAGAGAGAAAGGGGGAGAGGGGTGGGCACTGACGATGATGGCTTATCCCAGCAACTAGTGGCTCGGCAGTACGAGTTGTATTTTCTTGTCGCCACGAGCGGCACTGCGCGGCCCAGCCGGGGCGGCGGCGGCACGCTCTCCTAGGCAACAGGTCTCTCTCTCTCTCTCTCTCTCTCTCTCTCTCTCTCTCTCTCTCTCTCTCTCTGCTCACGCCCATACACCGCGTCGTGGCGGCGGGTATGGAGTATAGAGAAGCCGCATCGTGCACGAAGCGCTTGCGCGAAGCGGCCCCGCGTCAGCCGGCACAGGGACTGCGGGTTCGAGTACCCCCCGGCCCTGCAGACACGCGCCGCGCCGCCCGGGATGCCCGCCTTGATTCAATATTGAAATGAGGAAATTGTCCCCGTCTGGGTCCGGGCAGTGCGAGGCGGCCCTCCCGGCGCCCAGCGTGGTGGTTACACCGGCGGATATTGGAACTGTGATGACGCACACACACACACACACACACGCACACGTACGCCCGCCCGCCCACGGAAGCCCGCCTCCCCCCCTCCGAAGCCACTTCCTGCCGTTAATCGCACGTCACACACAACGTTCGGCGGGGTTCTGTCCGAGCGGCGCGGCGGCTTCTGCCCGCCTGGAAACAAATCACTCATCCCGCGTCAAGCGCCGCCGCTCGCTGTTCGCCGTTCGTCGTCGTGGTCGGTTCTCGCAGCGCACCCGCACTGTTAAGCACCCGACCGACAGCATATGGACGCAAAAAATGTCGCCCCTTTCAAGGACATTTTCGGGAAAAAATTATTTTATAAAATTTCAGAAAATTTTAACAAAATTTCAGAAAATTTCAACAAAATTTCAGAAAATTTCAACAAAATTTCAGAAAATTTCAACAAAATTTCAGAAAATTTCAACAAAATTTCAGAAAATTTCAACAAAATTTCAGAAAATTTCATTAACAGTCTCGGGACTGGAAACCCCAGAGGCGTTACAATACCTGCTGGGGCTGCCGGGCCGGGGGACCCCGAGTCCTCCTCGAGGCCCCTCCGACCCCTCCAGCCGCTCCAGCCCCTCCAGCCCCTCCAGCGCCTCCGGTGCGGGCCGGAGCCCTCCGGCCGGCCGGCCTCGTCGGGTCCGGGGGTCCGCTGCAAATGGAGAGGTTGCCCTGGAAGTGGCTCCGCGGGACGCGGCTCCTGTGTCTGTCCTCCTATAGCATATTGCCAGGCCCATAGGAGGGCGGGCGGGTGGGCCGCCGGAGCAGCGCGCGCGCGGGCCCCGCAGGACCTCTCTGAAGGACCTGATGGGTCTCAGGGATACGGCAGAGACACAGAGCGAGAGAGAGAGAGAGAGAGAGAGAGAGGCGAGGAGCGGGTGCGGGGGTGGTGGGGGCTCACATCACGGGTCCCCGGCGGGATATGCTGTACGTCAATACAACTCATGATGTGAACAGCGTGTGCATGTGTGTGTGTGTGTGAAGGGGGCGTGGTGGCGCGCTCTTGTGTGTGTGTGTGTGTGGGCGTGTAGGTGTGTGGGGCACGTGTACGTCGGGGGTACAAAGCAGCACGCACGCACACTCACACGCACACACGCACACACACACTGGCTTGCACTGCTCTTGGCAGGGGCAAAAGGGGCGGGGCGGGGGTGGAAGAGAGGTCGACCGGCGCTAAGCGGATTGGGGAATTAAGTAGATCAGGGGGCGTAGAGTGCGCGGAGCGCCCGCTGCCGCTGTTCAGCGAGTGGCGGCGGCGGCTCGGCGGCGGCGGCGGCTCGGCGGCTCCTATGATGGTCCTTGAGGGCCGCCCCGGGCCCCGCCGGGCGGGGGCTGTCAGCGACCCGACCCCCGCCGACCCCCCGCCGACCCCCTCCTATGACCCCCGCCGACCCCCCGCCGACCCCCCGCCGACCCAAGGGCCAGCCCGCCGCCGAACCATATCATGGCCCTGGTTGCGAGCGTCTCCGTGTACAGCACACCCACACACACCACACCACACACACACCCACACACACACCCACCACACCCACACACACACCCACGCACACACACAAACACGAAAACACGCACGCACACAGCACGGATCAACGACTGTCCCTAACGCCACAATCCCAAACGCGTTGAGCACACTTAATTCAAATGCATAATCCTGTGTAATTTTTTGTGCACTGCAATGTACAGATCTGAGCATGCATGGAAAATGTTTATAATTTTCGGCGGTAAATTTGTACATAGTAATTTACGAGATTTACAAAAAAACACTGCAAAATGCAGAACGCAAAATATCGGTACGGGCGAGAGTCACGTGCGATCATTGCAAACGTCCACCGTAGGTTGCTGCACACATTATGAACGTACGCCCAGCTCAGATCTGTTGCACTGCACTAACGGAGTGCGCATTCCGAGGCCCGCGGCGTACAGTTGTGTGCGATGACAGCGGGAGTGCGCACTGCGACGCACAAAAAGCGGCGACAGCGTCGGGCCGGGCGCTGGGCAGCTCCACTGCTGTGTGGGCGGGGCCCCTGTCAGCGCCGAATTAAACGGACACCGGACTGCACCGGACGCGGGGACCGTGCGGCGTCCAGTCATGGCGGAGGGCACACTCACACACACGCACACACACACACACGCACACACACACTCACACACACACGGGGCAGGAGCTGCTAATTGGTGACTCAACCAATCTGACTATCACTGCCTCCACGTCCGGCCGCGGCGGGGAGCAGCAGCGGAGGTAGGGGGTTAGTATGAGTGCGAGAAAGGGATGAGGGCCGGAGAGAGAGGGAGAGAGAGACAGAGAGGGAGAGGGAGAGGGAGAGAGGAGAGAGAGAGAGAGAGAAAGGTGGGCGCGGCGTGTGTGGTGAAAATCCTGTTAGCGTCGTGTCGCCGTCGCCCCCCTTGCTGGGCTTGCCTTTCCAGCTCCACCCACCACCACCACCACCGCCACCACCGCACAACCCTCGCGGTGTTTAAGTTGGCGACCCTGACTGCCTTCCTGGGCACTCTGCGGGTGGGGGGGCCGCGCCGGCAGCGCCGCTGTCAGTCTAATTAATACCTCCTGGAGCTGCAGCGGCAGGTAGCGGACGACGGCTCCTCTCTGGCAGTGCAGTGCAGAGGCAGTGCAGAGGCAGTGCAGAGGCAGTGCCGCACTCCACTCTCAGAGCCGCCGGCAGTCAACGCACCACGCGACGCTGCGCTGCGAGTGCCGCTACTCAGCGCGGCTGAGATGAACCTCGCGGACACCGTGTATATATATATATATATACATATAGACTACTGCCGCGTCGCTGGCGGTGAAGCCAGGGTTAAGAGGACAACCTGTGCGCGCTCTCTCGCCTCCCGACTTGATGACGACGTGCTGTAGTCGTACCGCTCTGGATAGCATTCTCATCGGGAGAGTCACTCTAGACGCGAAACTCTCCACATTTTCCCTTCCGTCCAGCAGCGCTGCTTCTCTGGGGACACGTGAAACCACAGGGAGCCATAAGACGCGCCAGGCACCCACACGTCACACATGGCCCTCAGTCTGTGTGTGAGTGAGAGAGACAGAAAGAGCAGAGTGAAGGACAAGAGAATGTGTGTCCTCGCATGCCCTCGAATTTATTGCGAATCTCCCCCCCCCCCCTCCTTTCCTAATCATAATCTTTTGTCATACGGGGGTTCTGCCAGGCCGAGCCGCCGCCCCCGCTGCTCTCTTGTAGTGTGTGTGTGTGTGTGTGTGTGTGTCTGACCCTGTAGTCCCCTCGCTTCACCCCCCCTCCCCCCTCTCATACCCCCAACTGGTGGCCGTACAAGCAAAAGCGCGCATTCTTCAACTCGAGCGGAACAATAAGCGACATCCAGAATGGAAATAAAAGCGAGCCGGGCAGCACGGGGCCCCGCTAGGCCCCGCCGGGGCACTGGTGGGGCGGTCGCGTCCCGCGCGTCGCCTGCTGGGCAGCCAGGGCGAGCCGGCGCCCCGCGGCCCCCCGGCGGCCCCCGGCCCGAGTGAGGGCTCAAGTGAAGGCTCTCAATTGTAGCCACTTTCGCGATATTGTTTCCTAACTCTGGTTGCCGCTGCTGCTTGTCTCGGTCGCTCTTTTGCTCGGATGCCGTGCCGCCCCCTTCCTTCCCTCTCCCTCCCCCACTCTGTCTGTCTCTCTCATGCCGCTCCCTCCACGCGCCTATCTCTCTCTCTCTCTGTCGGATTCTTGTGTTGTGCGCGCTCGATATGAAATTACGCCAAATTGGATATGAGTTGTGCGGCGTGCTCGGCAGGAGCCGGTCGTTTTTACTTGCGGCAGCGGCTGGAGGAGGAGGCCGAGGAGACCGCGGCCGCTGTCAGGCGACGGCCGCCACGACGGCCACGAGGTCGGCGTCGTGTGGCGGCGAGCCGTATCCATTTCAGGCACGGACCGCAGCGGCCCGGGCAGCGGGAAAAAATACATCGTCAGTCGAGCCCTTATTCACTGAAGACGTCGTATAAGGGCAGAAATGAGCTCGGGCACCGTCATCAGAAATACTGCCACTGCGCCTCCCTCCCTGCTGTGCGGTGCGGGGGCGGCCCGCAGGACGTGTGCTACAGGGGGCAGTCTCTCTCTCTCTCTCTCTCTCTCTCTCTCTCTCTCTCTCTCTCTCTCGTAACACACCAGAGCTGCTGCCACCCGAGGGCCAGTCTGCGGAAGTAGAGCTGGATTTTTTTTCTCTCACTCTCAAATTAAAAATTGAAATTTTCTCTCTTTCTCCCGAATTTTTAATTTTTCACTATCTTGCTCACTCTCTCTCTCTCTCTCTCCCTCCCTCCCACTCACGCTCGTTTCGTGAGGTGCGACAAAGGCAGCATGCGCGTTGCACAGGCATACTCGCCCCGCGCCCGGTATATCGGGCCGGCAGCGACGGCCGCCAGCCGTGGGCTGTAATTCCGTGCCGCCTCTGCTAACGCCGTCGCTGCCGCGGGGCCCCGGAGTCCCCCGGCATTGACGAGTGCCGTGTGCCGCCGCCGCCGCCGCTGCTGCTGATTGGCGATAGCGACGCAAAACACACACACACCCCTATCACACCGACATCGGCATCAGCAGCGGACCGCCGGCCGGGCCGCTCGGAAAATGACAGGTGTGCCGAAAGCAAGGCGAAGCATTGGAGGGGTGGGGGGGAGGCACAGCCAGTCGGCCCCGCCCTTATTCTGTGCCGATCAAATAGAAAACGCAGCAGCGCGATCCGCGCGCGTCGCTTCCGCCCGATTGTCTGTCTGTCTGTCTGTCTGCCTGTCTGTCTGTGTGTGTCTGTCTGTCTGTCTGTCTGTCCGGCCCGCGGCGGCGGCCCGCCTGCTTCCGGGGGAATCCTTAAATACACACATCGCGGCCCGAGCAGCGAGCGCGGCCGCGGGGTTGAGTGGCCGCTGCACATCACACATCACGCCCTCGCGGACCCCCCGCGGACCCCCCGCGGACCCCCCGCGGACCCCCCGCGCACACCGCGCGCCGTTTTTATTCCATTTCCATAACGGACGCGGGGGAAAATCTTGGGTGTACGCCTCGCGCTATACGCACCGTGACGGCCGTTTAGTATTCCGGGTCATGTTCGACAAACATGGGGCCGAGCCGCGCGGGCCGGCCGGGCCGTCCTCTTGTCGGCGGCGGGGTGCGGGAGGAAGGGGCCGTGCCGCGAGAAGGGGCCACGTATCTCCACGACGCGGCCGGCGCGCGGGGTGGCCGTCGCCGGACGACGAGCCCCTTCCCCCGTCTCCCTCTTTGCCTCGCAAACTTGAAATGCGGCGTTGCCGGCCCTAAAATTCCGAATTTATGAGCAAAGTAAGTAATGGTGAGTCGGCGGGCGGGGGTATCCCCGGGCGGCGGCCTCCCCGTGTGTTCCTCATGGAGCAGCCGCCGCCGGGCCGCGCCTCCGCCACACACTGATTTTTGAGAGTGATATATTCCCTCGGGGTCGGGGCTCGGCCCGCGCAGCCGCAGACTCCTCCTCGCTCCGCTGGCACGCTCCGCGGGCTGCCTGCATTCTCGGCGGCTGGCCTGCGGCCCCTGCGGCCCCTGCGGCCCCTGCGGCGGTGCCGGCGGCGCCGACGAGGGGCTTTGCCGCCGGCCGCGCGTGGAATTTTAGCAGGCGCCGGGATGAGAGCGGGGCGGGGGAGGGCGCGGGGCGGGCAGGCGGTGCGCCAGAGATGGAAATCCGACGGACAGCGGTGGTGGGGGGCCGAGGGGAGGCAGGCGGGGGCTGGGGGCGCTTTGGCTGGTGTCGTGGAGGCGGCGCCGCGGTTTGCGCTCGGCCCGCGGCCCCGCGCACCGTGTTGCGGTCAGCTCCGGGCTCCGGGACCGGGGAGTCCCGGGGGCCGCTGACGGGGAGGTGCCGCGCTGCGGACGGCCAATCGCGCCGCCGCCGCCGTCCTGGCGCACAACAACTAGTAGTGGGTGCGCGCCGAGCTCGTGCCGGCGGCACATCCGTCAGGCACGTACTCGTCCATCACGGCACGGACGCGGAGGGGTGTGGTGAGGTGTGGTCGCCGCCGGGGCCGTGTGGGTGAGCCCTGGAGGCAAGCCCACGGCAAGCCCACGGCAAGCCCACGGCAAGCCCACGGCAAGCCCACGGCAAGCCCACGGCAAGCCACGTGGGGTGCGGCACAGCGGCGAACAGTGAAAGGGAATCTCTGCATCTGTTTGATGATCGTGTCCCGGCAACGCCTTGGAGGCTTCGGCTGGCTTCGGCACAGCAGGCCCCGCTGCCGGGGGGGCTCAGGGGCACACGCGCTGCACACGCCGCCGCCACCGCCCGCCACGGCTGTGTCGCCGTCGCCGTCTTACACTGATTGGTCCCGCAGACGATTATTATTGATCCCTTATTATATTTCGTGCGGGAGAGCGGCAGTAAGGCCGAGAGGAGCGGCAGCGGCCTGCATTGTGCGTGTGGGGGGAAGGGAGGAGGGGAGGGGAGGCGGTGGTCCGCCAGCCCTAACAAGGACTCCTTAATGAACTGCGTCCACCGCAGACCCCCCCCCCCCCACCACCAACTCCCATCCGACCCCTGCCATAATGGCACATGATTCCACGGAGATATGGGCAGGGCAGCGCTGCTGCTGGTGAAAAAGGGGGCCCCTTGCGCCGCCGCATAGCAGGCTCCAGCCAGGCTCCAGCCAGGCTCCAGCCAGGCTCCAGACTCCGGGGCCGTGGTACTGCATGGCCTTATGTAGTCTGCTCTGCGCTCATAAATAGGAACGCGGGTTCCCGGGTGCTCCATGATGTCCTTCGGGCCCTCGGGATCCTCCGGCTCTGACGGGCAGGTACGGACCCCCCCCGGACCCCCCGCCGGACCCCCCGCCGGACCCCCCGCCGGACCCCCCGCCGGACCCCCCGCCGGACCCCCCGCCGGACCCCCCGCCGGACCCCCCGCCGGACCCCCCGCCGGACCCCCCGCCGGACCCCCCGCCGGACCCCCCGCCGGACCCCCCGCCGGACCCCCCGCCGCGCCGCCGACACGGCTGTTGACGACATCCCGGCCCGATCGCATGTCGTAGAGCAAACCCCCCGAAAACAAACCCCTTTGTCGATATCGACAAACAACAAAGCGAGCCGCCGTGCCGCCGCCGGGGGATCGGCTGGCGTGTTCCTCTCTATCCGCTGCTGCGTCAGCAGCTCCTTGGAGCACACACACACACACACACACACTCACATTATCGTCGTCATTTTCGGATATTAAAGGGAATGGACACGCATTGACTCCCAGCTGTGAGTCGCCGCGGACCGGGTCGGCCTCTTGTGCGGCCGGGGCCAGCCAGTCCGAACACTGCTTTCGTAGCGCCGTCTCTGTCGCACTCGTGGGCTGCTCCCTAGAGGGAAAGAGAGGAAGAGGGAGAGAGAAAGAAAGAGAGGTCCGAGAAGAACAGCGTTCGGAATCGCTCGTCTGCAGCGCCCCCGCAGCCAGCACAACACCATAAAGCCCCACCAAAGCGACGACAAAACGTCGCCTCCGCTCTTCGCGCTCTCCGTCCCTACTCCTCCTCCTCCTTCTCCACCTCCTCCTCCCCTTCCGTTTCCACGCACCTCCCCCTTCTCCTCCCTCCTCCCCGCCACCGCCGCCCCCAGCCGTTTCCCTGACGCCGCCGCCGCCGCCGCCGCTCCATGAAGTATACGATGCCACCAAGATGGCCTTGTTAGTCAGCGACACCACCTGAGGGCCCGTCCGTAAAGCAGCTCGCCCCCGCGCGCTGGTGTCCCCGCTGGTCCCCGCCTGCACGGCCCCCGCACACCGCGGCCGTCGTAAAGACATTCTCGGAAGGCCCTCGGATCGGAGTCCCGCGCGGCGTCCACGTGAGAGTAATTCAATGCGCCGCGCCAAGGAGCAGTCGAGCAGTCAGCTCGAGAAAAATAGAACGAAAATAGAACATCATTGAAACGGTCAAAGAATAACCCTTTTCACCATTTTACATTTACGTATTCTATGGAATGCGAAGGCATGTTCGGATGTGGCGTGTCTGGGCCCGTACCATGCTCTGAGGCATGGCGGCATCGTCGTCGCAATTATGTTGTAATTATCGGCTATCCTGCAGTTGTCGCCGCACAGGCGGGCGGCAGGGCGGCACGGCGGCCGCATGGGGAGTTTTGCCAATATCTCCGCTCCGGCTTTGACGCCGGCCCCCGCCGGCCCCCGTCGGCCCCCCGTCGGCGGTCGGGGTGCGGGACGGGAGGGGGAGGCCGACGGCGGCCTCGCGCTCCTCCCGACGGCGTCCCCCGACGCCGCAGAAGCGCGCCGCCCCGACGCTCGGAGCTCGGCCCGACATCAAAGCACTATCAGTAAATGGTTCGCGGTGTATTGTAATCAGCCTGCGGGGCCCGTGAGATCGCAGAGGATACAGTTTGCACACACGGACCGTACCTGCCCGACAGTGAGGAAAATAAAGTACGATTCGCAGTCAGTGCTTTATGCACGATTTTCAAAATGTTATAATAAATGTTCTGAGCTGCTACCCACCCCAAAGTAGGCTAAAAAGTCATTCCTACCGTGATCAAAACTCAAAACGAAAGCATTTTTGTTTCGCTTAGAAATATGTGGATGCTTATGAAAAAAAATTGCAAAAATGGGTGGGCACTACCTCGTCCCAGGCCTCCGCCTGGAACCCTCCTGCTTAACTTCGGTGTTCGAATGGGAACCGGTGTACCAGGTATTGACCGCCGCAAAGACACCGGCACAACGCAGCGGCCTTTTTCAGGGGCACGCTTCCGCAACGGTCAATGTAGCCCCCTCCGCCAGCCAGATTTCCGGAATCAACTCCCTTCGACTGGCTGGTTGGTCTGTGGCACTGCGGCCACTCCCGAGCGGATTGGGGGGGAGGTAGGCTTTCCTATATCGTACACAGCCGAAGCTGCTGTACTTCACGACGAACCCTAGTCGCGACGGCGTGTCCTCGTCTGCCAGATTCACAGGGAGCGAAAACGAAGGTACCGAACCCTAGGTACCCCCGTAGCATACACCCGAGTCTCCGAACCAAGTTTCCTTGGTAGACACAGAGCCCCCCCGCCGGAAACCCCGGGCGACCGAGAGAACCTCGGACCCGGGAACGGGGGTAAGCCCGACCGTGCTGCGGGAATCTTCAAGTTGAAACCCAACGCTTACATCTCTCAGTGACGCAGCGCGCACGGCCGTTCAGACAGCCATACCGACGCCACGTTCGGAAGTATATTTTACCCTCTGCCTTCCAAACACAGACACAAGAAAAATTTAGATGGACTAGCCGGACTCGAACTAACGACCTTTCGACCGCTGGCCAGCCACCCTACGCATACGGCCACAGAGCCGCTATGGTGGCGGCAGCGCGCCCCAGGTACTTTACACACCGTCGCCTAAGCTGAGCCGACAGAAAAAACGCACGGACCGGCAAAGAGTTGAACATCCGACCAGCCACCCGCCGGCCGGACTCGCTAACCACGCGGCTACCGAGCTTCGGTGTGGAGCGGCTGTGCGCTCCCGGTACTGTAGCCGCACGACGTGTTCGACTGGAAATTGACTGGAGTCTGACTGGAGTCTGACTGGAGTCTGACTGGACTGGAAGGCGTACACTGACTGGAAGCTGTGGGGCACCCCTCGATTATATGTGTCTATTGTGTACAGCCTCCTAATTGAAATATGGGCGGGGGGTTTTCGAGCGCTATGTACTCATTTTCGGGACCGAATGGGGTCACCGGCTGGCTTGCTAGCCACCCCTGCTCCTCTCTCTCTCTCTCATCTTGATCACACGAGACGCGAGCCGTAGCGTTGTGTGCCCCGTGTGTGCGTGTGGCTCGTGTGCGGCTCGTGTGCGGCTCGTGGCGCGCTCTGCCTGCCTGCCTGCCTCTCACGGACCAGCGACCAGAATGATGAGAGGATGTGCAGCGTATAACTTATGGACCAGCAGGCGTGTTAACGCGTGGCACGGCACGGCACGGCGGGAGCCTGCGGCGGCGCCTGTGGGGTGTGCGGCCGCCCCCGGCCGCCCCCGGCCGCCCCCGGCCGCCCCCGGCCGCCCCCGGCCGCCCCCGGCCCGCAGCCCTGGCTGTCCGTGCACCGCCGACCGCGGGGTGTGGCTCGGCTTGGCGTGGCGTGGCGGGCGGGCTTGTTAGCCTACGCACAAAGGCCCCGACGCCCTTACTCACACACACACACACACACATGCTCTGACGTCACGGCGCCACACGCGGGCTGGCGGTGCCGTGTTCACACCCTCCGGTGTGTGTAATGACGGGGCCGGCCTTGACCGACAGAGAGAGAGAGAGAGAGAGAGAGAGAGAGAGAGAGAGAGAGAGAGAGAGAGAGAGAGAGAGAGAGGAGGACCACACCGGACCAGGACTGGACCGCTGCTGTGTGGCGCCGGCCGCGGTGGCGGACGATACGCCGTCAGGGCTGCCCCGCCGCCGAGCGGGGCCCCCGCTGCAGAATTATGAGTCCGCCGAGGCGATGGAGAAGGGACGGGCTGCCTCCGCGAGGGGCGTCGGGGCGGGGCGCCACGTCCCCCGCATTACGCGTCCACTCTCGGACGCCTTTCCGCTCCTCGCTGCAGAGCTGCTTCTGAGAGAAAGAGAGAGGGAGAGAGTGTGTGAGAGAGAGAGGGTGGGAGAGAAAGCACGAGCGGGGGTGCGAGAGAGAGAGAGAGAGGAGAGAGAGAGAGAGAGAGAGAGAGAGAGAGAGACTTTTACACCCGTTATGTCAGGGCGGGGGCGACTCGCCAACAACAACAACAACAACACAGATCTCGTTATCTCCGAGACAACGGCTGGCAGCATAAAGCACGCCGCCCCAAATTTTCCGCCAATTAAAGAAATGCACGCGGCGCGCGCCGCTCGGCCGCCCGGCCCGCTCGGGGTGGCCCGCTCACCTTTCTCCCAGGTCGTTACGGCCCCCCGGCGGCGCGGGGGACTCATCACGTCCCCGTCGTCGGTCCCCGCGCGGGGCGCTGGTGCGGGCCGGGGGGCGCTCGGGCGGAAGCGAGTCGTCGTCGGCACCGAGCCCCCCACCCCCACCCCCTCCCCCCTCTCGGCACCGGAGCCGCCGCGATTCTGTTTGCGGACCAATGATCACGGGACGAGACGGCGAATCGCAGGGCAAACGCAGCGAGCGGCGGCGCGGCGGCGGCGGCGGCGGCGGCAGCCTTTGCCTTTTGCCGGTGCGGCAGCACGCTCCCGCCCCCGCCTCCTCCTCCTCCGACATCGACGCCGTCCTCTTTGGGACCGCCGTCGTCGTCGCCGCTGTGCCTCGCCGGTTTGGCGGTGCGATCCTCATCGGCCCTTTTCATCGACGGCGTCCTCCTCGCCGGCGACGACGTCCTTTCACATCACCGGGGCGACCTCGCCCCAACAGAGGGGACGACGCCGTCCCTATCCTCTTGGCAGGAATGAAGCACAGGCAGACGTCGGTGGCGGCGGCGGTGGCGGCGGCGGCGCTCGGGGCCGGACGGACCGACGCGCGGGTGAATTCCAGCCATGCTCATCACCCCCCCCCCCCCCCCCCCCCCCCCATGTACGCCGGGCCCCCGGGGAGGAGGAGGAGGAGGAGGGGGTGCTCGTGGTTCGCGCAGCAAGATGCCAGGAATGCGGGAGTAAATTAAACCCTCGTCATAACAAACTATGTCGCAGCCGACAGATTAGTTTTGGCGTCGGCGTTCGACAGGCGGGGAGGCCGAGGGCAGCGCGTCATATCAACCGCACTGCTCGCCGTCTCTCTCTCTCCCTCTCTCCCCCCTCTCTTTCTCTCTCTCTCTCTCTCACTCTCTCTCTATCTCTCTCTCTCCCTTCTCCACCTCTTTCCCCCTCCTTGTCCCACCGTCAGTGAAGGCCGCACGGCACACACCGCACCCTGTCAGAATAGACAGCGCGGCATTCCAAGGACGATTTGTCCCCAGGGAATATGCGCGACCTGATTTTAACAAAGTATCTAAAAAAAAGTCCACTCGCTCGTTCGTTCATTCATTTTTTCATTCATTCGCGCATTCACTCGCTCTTCCGTTCGTTCATTTATTCGTCGGAGGTGTTTCTCTGCCTGCCCACTCCGTGATAGAACACAGCCCTGCTATGCCACCCCCTCCCCACTCCTCTCCCCCGGCCTGACAGAAAATTCCGCGCATTCTGGGCACAATTAGGCTCACAGCGGGGAGCGGGGGGGGGGGGGGGGGTGCTGAAGGCAGGAGGGCTGCGGGATCGGGTGACGGGCTCCCTTATTAGTGTTATTGCCCACGCACACACACAAACACACGCGCGCGCGCGCATTCTCTCCCACACACATACACTCACCTGAACTGGAAGAAATAAAATACGAGGCGATCTGCACCATGAACTCGGCTTGGCGGCGGTGCTGCTGTATGCACTCGCCTCCGGCCCTCCAGGGCTGCTGCCGCCGCTGCCGCCACCGCCGCTGCCGCCACCGCCGCTGCCGCCACCGCCGGGCTGCTGGGAAGACACATCGCCCGCCCCGGTCTGGGGGGAAAAACAGAAAGGGACGGCAGGGAAGGAAACAGAACAAGAAGAAGAAGAAGAAGAAGGGGCAACTTTTTTACGACATGTTTACTCAGGAGTGATCACAAAGTATGATAGCTATGTGTGCCGCTGCCGAAAGTTGCTAAAGGAGGGGGGACAGAGAAACTCGGAAGGAGTTCTTCTCCCGAAGGCTCCTACTGCGAGGTATGAGTCGGGTCCTGCCGGGTCCTGCCGGGTCCCGGGGGGTCCAGGACCCCGCCGCGCCGCCCGGCTGAGGTGTTGTCCACTTTGATTGGGGGCCTCCAAGTTGACATTGAAGGGGAACTGTTCATAAAAGTGGCGGAACGGACGAGGAAGGCGATGGCGACGGGGGTCCTGACAGAGGGTCATCACACAAGTTTACATGTTTACATGTCCGATGTTTTCGCTTCACTGAAAATACAGATTTATTTTCAAATTAGGATATTATTATTTTCTGTTTTGAAGTGACGCACGAGTACGTCTCGATGTCGTGGCGAAGGAGGTTGGACGCCCCCCCAGCGGGGCCCACCACCTGCCCGCGCCTCACGCGCCCCATACATCCCGAGGCCCCCCGGAAGCGGATACGCCTCATTGTGCTAAGAAATGCCTTAATAATTAGCTCCCCCCCCTCTTGCCCCCTGCGGGGACGGCCGAGTATCAAAACGTTTCCAGTCAAGCTGCTTTTGTGTGAGGCCGCGCCTCCCCGCCGCCGCCGCCGCCTCGCTGTGTTCCCGTTGCCATCCACCTTCCCGCACAGTTCTGCTTACCGCCTGTCTGCACGGAGCACGCGGCAGCAGGCGGGATTGGCGTTTTCCAGGGAGGGCCTCGTCGTGTGGAGTCGGCTCGGCGAGCCCCGCCTCGGCCCAGCCCGCTCCCTTGTGAACACGGCCCCGGCACCGCATTTCACATCTCACCAATTATTTCCGCATGCTGGCCGCCGCCGCCGCCGCCGCTGCCGTCCCCTTTTATTGCAATAAAGTACGACCGGCGCGGGGAAATAATAATAATAAAATAGAAATAATAAAACAAGGAGAGGAGCGGGGGGGGGGGGGGGGCGCGGCGGGGAGAGGAATGCCTGGGAACTAATTTCGCCGCATTAGCAGCAACCCGGCCTCACTTTCTCCCCTCCTGCCTCCTCCCCCTCCTCCTCCTCCTCCTCCACCTCCTCCTCCTCCTCCCCCTCCTCCTCTCCCTCCCGAACACACTTCGCTGCCTTGCAATCTGTCGCTTTATGGCGGGCGGCCCGGCCGGCGCGGACCGGGTCACGCCGACCGCGGAGAGGAGAGGAGAGGAGGCGGGCGCCTGCGAAGGTCCGGGTAGGCCGGCCGCCCGACAGCCGTGCCGCGCGGGCGGTGCCTACCCACCAGGCGCCACGCGTCGTGCCGGGGCCCGCGGCCGCAGCAGTACCCTCGGCGATATGCACCGCGCCGCCGCCGCCACCGCCGCCGCCACTCGGCGCTCGTGAAAGCAGAAAGCCCCCCTAAAATGGCACTTTTGCTCGCCAATAAAACGGGGCGAGGGCGGCGATGGCGCGCGCGCGGTTTCCCGGGGTCGACTAAAAGCCTTGTCCGAGCCGCGCGGGCCGGGCCGGGCCGGGCCGGCCAGGCTCATGCACCGCTCCCCCCCCCCCCCCCCACCGTCGGGCCCTGATGGACCCTCACCACCCAGGGATTTTAATCGAGTTTTAGTACAGCCCGGCCAAAGTTATCAAGGCGACGGGTGGTGGACCCCGGCGACTCGGACGGTGCGGGGCGAGAGGGAGCACTTAGGGATAAAGCATCGGCTGGGAATGAGATTGGGGTACGGAGAGGGTGATATGGCACGGGCCGACACCCGCACGGCACGCGGGCGGCCACGGCAGCGGCACGCGACGCCACGCGACGGAGAGAGACAGAGAGAGACAGACAGACAGAGAGGCGATTAGCAGCGCAAAACGACATGAAATATTGGACTCGACAAGGAGAGTGCTCAATAAGGCAAACTGCTCCTTGTTTTGTGTTGACCTGGTTCTGCGAGGCCGATCTCACCTCCCTCTACACTCCCTCCATCTCTGTCTTAGTCTCTCTCTCTCTCTCTCTCTCTCTCTCGCTGCCCCCGCCCCCAATAAAGGGAAGTGTTCCTTTATCCCTGATCCGCGAGGGGGGATGGGGGGGGGGAGGGAAGGAGAAAGCCAGAGTGACGTCGGAAATCATCTCGGTGGGGAAAAAGATGGAAAAGCACTGCGTAATTAGACTGGGCCGCCCACCAAGAGAGAGGCGCGCGGGCGAGCGACTGAGAGAGAGAGAGAGAGACGGCGATGGCGAGAGAAAAATGGAGATACATAATAGATGCGAAAAGTAATCTGTAAGGGCAGGCCGAGGAAACTGCCCCCTTCACTCAGCTCATCTCTGGGGCCGCCGCGCCGCCCGCGGCTGCCACACCGCCCCGCTGCTGTGCCGCCGCACAGAGAGAGAGAGAGAGGAGAGATTGATGAAGCAAGGCCAAGTTAAACATATTCGAGTGGCACCAATAGACCGCGGGCGGACGCGGCGCCGCCGCCATACTGAACAAAGTGAAGGGCACAAATTGCTTCGTTATGGTGCTGTCAGGACGGCGTCGTCGTCGTGATCCTGGTGGCCGTGACAGTCCCCCGTCGGCAGCCCCGGAGGCAGCCCCGGAGGCAGTAGGGCGGCGTGTGTGTGCCCCCGCACGGCGCCCTGCTCGCAGCCGGCGGCCCCGCGGCGGCCCCGCGGCCCTGCGGCGGCAGTGGTGGTGTAGCGGTACTACCGACATGCCCGCTTGTTTGCGGGGGGCCTGCGGCACGCGGCAGGCACGCGACAGGCACGCGGCACGCACGCCCGCGGCGGCGCCCGCGGCTGCAGCGCTGGATGATGAAGCAGGTCGTGGTGGCGGAGCACGCAGCAGCGCTGTGCAGCGTAGCCACGGTGGGACGGTGGCCCAGCCATAGGCAGATGTTGATGCGGCTCCAGCGGTTCCAGGCCAGTTTACAGTTTAAAAAAAAATAATAATAATCTAAAATATCAGAAAATTTAACAAATTTTCCGGAACTTTTGGAATTTTGTTTAAAGTGTCGATTTTTTAAAGTGGCTGATTTAAGTGGCAGTGAGTGATTTGCTTGGCCTGATCCCGGTCGTGTTTCCGTTACTTCTGTGACAGGATTTCGCAGACTGTGTACACAGGACCCCCGGAGTGATTGCCCGGTCCGCGGGGCATCCGGGCACGGTACCGCGGGGTGCTCGTCGGAGCGGGACTGGGCCCCGGCCGCCCCGGCGGGGGATCGCCTTATGTCCTCTGCCGCCCCCCCCCCCCCCCGCCACCTGCGGAACTTGCCAAGCCTTCTTGTCGGGTCACCCTGAGAGCCGCGGCCTGCAGCCCCGCCGCGGGGTCCAGCGGCATGGGAGAGGGGAGGGGAGAGGGGAGAGGAGAGAGGGGAGGGGAGGCGCCTGACTCTGCGCTCCCGGACGAGCGCGGCCCCTTGTTCTTTATCGGAAACCTTGAGCGACCAAAAGTTGAGACCAAATCCTTTCCTTCCTTCCTTCCTCCCTCCCCCCCCCCCCCCCTGTAGCCCTCATCTTTAAGTGTGGCCCGGCCGGCCCTGCCGAGACCTTGCCCGGCCCCGCGTGGGACCCGCGCGCTCGAGGGGAAATGGCTCGTCCGTAAATGACTTAACGCGCATATTTCATACAAACGATTTTTTTCCCTCCCCCCCCACCCCTTTCTATTCCTGCGCGCCTTTTAAAAATTATTCTTGAAGGCGGTGGAAAACTCATCCGGTGGCTCAGTCAGGTGCGCGCGAGCGGGCGGGGGATCTCGTATCTGTTGGCAGGCGAGGCTCGGCGAGGCTCGGCTCGGCTCGGCTCGGCTCGGCTCGGCTCGGCTCGGCTCGGCTCGGCTCGGCTCGGCACGGGCGAGCGCGCACCGAGGACGGGGACCGAGCCTCGGAGGTTTGAGAACTTTTAATTTTTACTGCCCCCACCCCGCCTCTCTCTCTCCCTCTCGTTCCCTCTCCCTCTCGCTCCCTATCTCTCTATCCCTGTCCCCCTTCAAATGAATGCCGCGCCGCCGGGCGCCGCGAACTTGGTCGAGCAAAATGATGCGATCGGCCGAAAGGGAGCGCCAATCATTGTCGTTGGAACAAAGTGGAGGAATTAAAGGTTGGGGCCCGGCCGAGCATGACGAGCGTCGCCCGGAGTCTTCCTCTCTCTCTCTCTCTCTCTCTCTCTCTCTCTCTCTCTCTCCGCCTCCCGCGCCCCAGCGGGGCCGCGGGCGGCACAGACAGAGACGGAAGCGCCGCTATTAGGCGCCAGTTTTCGGATGCAACGCCCCCCTGCTTGCTGCTGATCAGCGGGGAACGCTTGCACAGTGGAAGAGTTGGCAGGGCCGGCGTAAAGGGGCGGGCCGGGGCTGCTGGGGGGCTGCGCCGCTGTGCCGGGCGCGAGGTGAAACTTTTGTGACGTCTGGCGGACGAATCGTGAGTTTATAATTGGGTCCGCGAGGTGCTCCTGTGCCGGGCTGGGAAGGGGAGGGGAGGGCAGGGGAGGGGAGGGGGAGGGCAGGGAGGGGAGGGGAGGGAGGGGAAGGGAAGGGGGCAGGGCAGGGGAGGGGAGGGATGGCGAGGCGAGGCGGGCTCGCCAACGACAGGTAGAGAGCACCGCGCGCCGCTGAGATACCGTCAGAAATCCACTCGACGGGAAAACGTCAACTCGCGAAGCGAAGAGGGGCGGCGGCGGCGCTGGGTCTGGGCTCACGCTGCCTAGCCGGCTCGCTGCGTGCACCGCGTGTCGCGCGGCTCCGTTTGTCGGCGCCTCCTTGGCTCCTCTCTATCGTGTCACAGCGTTGGAATGTCTTCTCGTTGTGCCCCGCTCCTCAAGCGTGTTTACACCGCCGCCTCGCGAACACACACAGTATGATTCGTACCTTTTTCCAACGCTGCTGATTATGTTTTTTTAAGGCAGTTGGCACCCGAAGTTTAATAAAACGATATTATTTTTAAAAGGCACGAAGCGGCTGCCTAATGTGATATTTCTGTAATATTTCTTGTAAAACACAACCTCCCTTTCGACTTCTCCCGGTTCGCAGCCGCCCGGGTCCATCGGGTCGTTTCGGGTTGCGCGGCAGAACAGAGAGCCAGCCTGCCTGCAGGCTCGATGCGATAGGGGCGCCATCTAGCTTGAGCGGGGCCCGCCTCTATTGGGCCGGGGTCCGGCAGCACAAACAGCGGGGACGCTCAGCGGGGCCGTGACGACCGGCAGGCTCCCCTCCGCCCTCCGCCTCTCCCCCCTGATCATCATCTCCAGGGCGAGTCGGATCCGATGGCTATGCGACGACGGCGGCGGCGGCGGCCACTCCGCTGAGGTCATCTCCTCTCCCCCCCCCCCCCCCCCGCCCCTCACAGTTACGACAACTATTTTTACTGTCCCACCCCGACCCCTCCCCGGTAGGTGGTGGTGGTGGTGGCGGCGCGGTGCGGCGGCGGCGGGCCAGGCTGGACGTTCTGCGCCGTCGACAACTTGGGCGGAGCAAACAAAGCCATTAGCCGTGAGCGTCGGGGCGGAGCAGTCGGGCGCGGCGGGGCGCGGCGGCGCTGTGTATATGTATGCGCGGTGAGCGCGCGCGGGCCGAAGCCGCCCCCCACCCCCCTCCGCCCGACTCGGACTGGACTCCAATTACGATATCAACCCTTTCTATCCCCCACCCGCTCCCACCCCACCCCGCGCCTTTACGACGCCCTCCCCCCCCCCCTCCCTCCTCGGCCCGCCACCTTAACCTCCTTCCGCCCGCGCCGCGCGCGTCGAATTACAAAAGTACGGCGAAGGACACGCCGGTTATATTGTGCCGCTCGGGTCCTTGTCCGTCCGTGACAGGGCAATCAGGCGGCGGCTGGGGGTTGGGGGGGGGGGGGGGCGCGAGGGAGGCACGCCGCGCCCCATCGGCCCGGGCTAATTCCGTCAGGGCCTGTCGGACTCAGGTGGAGGCAGAGACAGAGGAGGCGCGGCGGTGTGCGGTGTCACAGCACGGCGGCGTCCCGGGGACACGGCCGGGGAGGCCGCCGCCCTCAAAGTGATACGCGCCGTGCCGGACATGGGCGGCAGCGGCGGCAGCGGCGGCAGGGAGGGCGGCGGCGGCGGGGACGTTTGGGGATCGGTCACGACGGACTCCTCTCGGACGGCGCGGGGGAGGAGTCGCTCCTTACCGGGCCCTCCCGGAGTCTGCTCCTCCTCCTCCTCCTCAAAGAGCACACCCACGCGCACGTCCGCCCGGCCGGCGCGGCCCTCTCGGGCCCTGCTCTCCACTCCCCCGGAGGCGGAGGAGGCCCCGTCCGTCCCCGCGGCCCCCGCGGCCCCCGCGGCCCGGGGGCCGAAGGGCGCACGGCCCACAATATGGCGACACATTGACTTGGATGGCGGGCACTGGGCCGTGCGTGTGGCCGCGCGCGTGTGTGTGGGCGTGTGTGCATGTGTGTGTGTAAAGGGCGGCCGGCCGCGGGCAGTGTGGTGGTCCCGGCTGCGCCGAGCGTGGCCGGAATAAGAAGACGGGCCAGGTGCGCCGCGCGTCCTCCAAGGACACGCGCACACATATGTGACTCACATGTGTGACAACGCGAGTGGCACAGCGGCACAACGTCGTCTGCCCGGGGGAAAAACCGCGCCGTCAGAACTGCACCCGCACGGAAAATGATGATTGAAAATGAGAACGGTCGCTCGGCACGGCAACACGGCGCCTGTGGGGTAGGCAACAGCGGTGCGAGCGTGTCGTGCGGGCCGGCCTAACCCCCGCACCGCAGGCGCTACGCGTCGCCAGCCCAGAGCCAGCACTCGTCGCCTAACCAGATCACTTCAACCGTTTTGCACCCGATGCCTGTGCGGGCTCCGCGGGTTCGCAATACTGTTTGCATCTCCTCGCTTCCGGTCTTGCTCGTCCCCGAAGTACCCTATCGGCCGAGGGGCGGCGGCGCGGGACGGCGGACTCGAGGGCTCCCTGCCCTGTCAGTGGAGTGGAGTGCCGGCCGCTGCCGTCATCATTGTTCGACCGTTCGGATGAAGGCCGCGGCGGACGCCCCCCCGGGCCGACTCTCCGGTCCACCGAGCAAACCCGACCTCCGCGGGGCGGGCAGCGCTGGGCGCGCGGCAGTGCGCGGCGTGCACTCGGTAACCTCGTCGGAGCCGGACCGGACGTCCGGCGCGCGCGCGGGGCGGAACGAGGACGGGATCGCCCCTTCCCTCTCCCCTCCGGGAAGAGGGAGAGAGACGGACAGAGAATCACATGGGGCCGAAGCGCCGCTGGACCGGGGGCCAACCCGCGCCGCTCGCCTTCTTTCTCCCCGAGACTCGCGGCCCGCTCGCCGGAATGCAACAGGGTCCGGACACAAAAAGGGAAGGGGCGAGTAATTACCTGTCATGTCGGCGATAATGAGGTTGTCAGGCGCGGCGCCAAGGGCGGCGGGGGCTCGGAGGGGGCGCGGCGGGGGCGTTGGCGGGGAGGAGCGTATCGGAACACTGCTCCAGAGTAGTGTAGGCATGGCGCCTTACTGATCCGAGTGTTGCCCCCTTGTGTGTTTTCTACAGGTAACGGCTCCCGCGGCGGGTGGTTCGCGCGGCCGTGTGGCTGACACCGACTATCGGTGGCGGTGCGGGGCGCCCGCCGTACATAAGGTCCGCAACAGCGTTGCGCTCCGAAAGGTAAACAAGGCAACGCGGTTGGAGATAAGCGCGGTGTGGTAAAGGGTGCCCAAAAATTTTTACAGAAATAAAAAAAAACAGAATGTTTATAGAAAAAATTGGACAGATTGGAACTCTTAAAATTTGAACAATTTCGAAAAATTTGTGTAATTTTGTAAAATGTCGTGAATTTTTTTCCCGAAAATCTCCTCGAAATTTTCGTGACTAGAAAGCCTATTTGTACATCCCCGACGTCCTCCTAATCCCGACCCTGTATCGGCAGATAGGGACCCGACGGCACGGCACTACGGCACTCACCCTCTGTCCTGGCAGCGGCAGCATCCCATCCCAGCGGCAGGGCCCCCGCCTGCAGCCTTCCCGCGCTGCCACAGGGCCACAGGGCTCTCTGTTTGCTTTCAGTTAGCCCCCCTCCCCCCTCCCCTTCCCCCCGCGCCCCCGCCGCCCCGTCCAGCAGCAGGCAAAAGGGATTTCGATGAATTTAGCCCTCGTGTTTCTGTTTTTATCCGATGTTGTTTCCCTCCCAACAACTTTGTTCGAAGCGGGGCGCGGGGCGCGGCGGCGGCGGCAGTGGCGGCGGCGGCAGTGGTGGCTGCGGCGGCGGGGGCGGCGGCGGCAGCACCGGCCTCAGCCCAGGCCTTTCGGTCCGGAGGCTCGGTTTAGCCCGATTTGGCAGCGATGGACCGGTCCAGTGCATCGCACGGAATCAAAGCCAACCCAATCCCCTGGCGCCGCGCGCGTGTTCGGCAGCGCTGTGCTGCGCCCCTCCTCCTCCTCCTCCTCCTCCTCCTCCTCCTCCTCCTCCTCCTCCTCCTCCTCCTCCTCCTCCTCCTCCTCCTCCTCCTCCTCCTCCTCCTCCTCCTCCCGGCCTCCCGGACCCGCGCAGCTCCTGGCGGTGTGGCGGCGGTACACTGCGGACTACCGGGGCCCTATTTATTGAAAGGCGGCCATGCCGAAAAGGACGCGATATGCTCTCCGATCCTCTGGATTACCGGGGCCAGCCGGGCGGGGTGCCCCGGGGGGGCCGCTGCCTGCGCCGGGCCTCCTCGGCCGAAGCCATCCCCGGCCGGGGCGCGGGGCCCTCAGGGAGGGCCTCGGGATGAGCCCCCCTTTCACCACGACAGCCCCGCCGGGCGCCTCCTGATTCCACGTCGCCGACATGCTCCTCATCCTGGTGGCAGCAGCCTAGTCGTCGTCGGATCGGCGGCGTCCTCCGCCCCTTCAAAGACGACACTGTCTCCCCCGGCCGCCCCCGGCGCTGCTGGGCCGCTGCGCCGGGCTCGGCACTGCAACTTGTCCCGTCCGTGTTGCCGGGGCGGCCTGTGGTGCCGGCGCCGCTGCTGCCCCGCCCCGGTCCGGCGGCCGGCACGCTCCAGTGCCTCCTGCTTGTGGCCTCGACCTCGGCAGCCCCGGAGCCCCGGGCTCTGAGGTTCCAGCGGGAAGTGCCAAAGAGACGGGCCCGTCCTGGCCCCGGCCCCGGCCCCCGGCCTCAAAGACCACGAGCTGCTGACGGGGACGAGTCCCGGTGTGATGACAGCGGCCGCCAGCGGAGCGGCAGTGGTGGCGGCGTTTAATCTCGGAGGGCGCCGCGGAAGAACACGGAACTGTCTCCGGCTGCCTCTCCGCCGCGGCCAAGCGGACCGAGAAGTGCGGCGCCGAGCTCCCCGCGGAGTGTTGCTGCACGGCGGCGCGCTGCAGCCCCCGCCGCCGCCGCCGCCCTCTCCCCCTCCCTCGCCCGGGGACGTAATTAAAGTGACCTCGTCCACCGCAGGGAGGCGGGGGGCGCGGCGAGGCGAGCGGGGGGCTTCCGAATGCAGGCGCGGCCGCCGGCCAATCTGAGCCCTGCCATCAGTGGAAGTGGCTCTGAGGAAGGCGCGTCGTGCGCGGTGGGGCCCCGGCGGCGTCGGCGTCCCGGCGGCGGCGTCCCGGCGTCGTCGTCGGCCTGACGCGGCACGACGACAGCAGGCCGGACCCGCAAAGGGACCCGGCTCGGCTCCGTTATCCACGCGGGCCACCCGCCGTTTCCAATCGCGGCCGAAAGCCTTGAATGGAGTGGGCAGCGCGCGCTGAGCTCTGGTGCCCGCGCCGCCGTCCGCCCTCGCTGTCGCCGCCCCTGGCTGCGGCTGACGACCGGCCAACGAGATTCCAGAAACTCGCTCGGCCTGCGCTGCTGCCCGGCCGGGGGCCGCCCCGCCGCCCCGCGCGCTCTGACAGCGGCATCAATGTTCATTGTTCTCGTTTTGGCCTGTCGCTGTCCAGCGGCCGGTCTACACCCCCCTCTGCCCCCCCAGGCCTCGCAGCGGTCCGGACCCGGCCGGATCGGAGACCCCCGAGGGCCCCGGCCTCCGGCCTCCGGTCCGCGGCCTCGGCGCACAAGCGCACGGGCCTTGTCATTTACACCGCTGTAGCGTTGTTGTTTGGAGAGAATCAAGCCAGCGGGGGGCGCAAAACAACCCCAAAACTTGATACGCACAGAGCATTCACTTTAAAAAAATTGTTTTATGGTTTTAAATTGCAATAAATGTTTAGCAAATTTTTTAAATGTGTCTATTTTTTTTTAATTGTAAATGTACTAGGGCTTGCGAGCGTCCCTCCTCAGGAATACATCTGCTTCGTATGATGGAAGCTGGCTGCCCCTCGACCGACTCGGGTGTAATAAATCTAGCCTAGCGCGAAACTCGCAAGAGCAATATGGAGACATTGTGTTGGCTTCCGGTCGCGCCGTATAAAAGCTTGAAGCTCCTGGCACCGCGAACCCCACGGCGAAAGTGTTTCATGAAGTCTCTTCAACAAAATATTCTATGGAAACTAGAAGCCCCAGGGGCCGGACCGATAGCCGGACCGGGTGCCACTGATCCGTTGAGATTCTGTCCCGGTGTCGTCAGCTCCAGAGCCCCGCCACTCCGCTGCCGCCGCTGCCGCCGCGTTCGTCATCTGCACCCGGCCGGCCCGACCCGACCCGACGTCGGAGAAGCCCTTTCACGTGCTGTCCATCTGTATTCGTGACGTCGGACAGGCACTGCCGCTGCCGCCGCTGCCGCCGCTGCCCTTCCGCTGGTCCGGACAGGTGGCTGTCGGCGGCGCCGCACCGCCCCGACGTCAGTCCAGCCGGCCCGAGTTGCGATGAGCTGCCGCCGCTGCTGCCCGGCCCTTCACCGCTCACGGACTATTTGCGCAAATCCCTTTCGCTGCGTGGCTGCTGCTGGCGGCGGCGGCGGGCGGCGCGGGGACCGCGCGGGGCGGGGGGGGGGGGGGGGGGACATTCATTTCCCACCAACACGTAATATCGCGTCCGCGCGGGCGTCTTTTGCAAATAACGCCGCCGTCAGGAATTCAAACGCACAGCAGCGGCTGCGGCGGCGTCAGCGAAGCCAACGGAGGCGGCGGCAGCGAGCAGGCCGCGAGCAGGCGAAGCAAGCCGAGTCCGCCGAGGAGGAGGAGGAGGAGGAGGAAAAAGCGCGACGATTATAAACTGCTCCAAATCCCATAAAGCGAAGCGCACGCCGCCGCCGCCGCTGCTCACTCAATTTAGTGCGGGGGGCTTTTGTGTGCCGCGCGACGGCAGCGGTGGCGGCGCGGCGGGCGAAGGGAACCGCGGGCGAAGCAGGCGAAGCGGGCGAAGCGGGCGACGTAAAAAATGTGACGACTGTGATGCGTGGCCGAGCAGCCAGGCCGAGCAGGCAGCCTCGGCAGCCGGGCAGGGAGAGTAGAGTCGAGGAAATTTTCGAAAAAAAAAATCCGTAATATTTCTAAAAAATTTAAAAAAGCATTTCGATTGAAAATAAATCTGGTTTTTGTTTCGGAAATTTCTTTTAAAAAAATTTTGGAACTAGGAACCCTATGGAGAGCCGTATGGCGCGGTGTGGCGTCTGCGGGATTCGGAGCGCGGCCGTGCCTGCCGCCTCTCCCTCCCTCCCTCCCCTCCCTCCCCTCCCCTCCCCTCCCCTCCCTCCCTGTTCCAACCCCCTCCCTCCTTCACCTCCCGCCTCCGCTCATACCGCACGCCCATGAGGCAGGTAATGATGCGGTGTAATACACGTGGCGCTGGCGAACCTAATATTCGGAAGAAAATGCGAAATGCGAATTAGCTCGCTTGGTGGAGCCGCTGAGCGGGGCTGTGCTGGGCCGCGGGGTAGTAGGGTTTCTAGTCACGAAAATGTCAAGGAAAATTTTCTAAAAAAAAAACACATTAAATTTCACAAAATTTCACCAATTTTTCGAAAATTATTTTGAAAATTTTGGGATTACGAACCTTGGTCCCAAGACAAAGAGGAGGAGGAAATACGATCGAGTCAAGACGCTGCTGCGGTACCGAAACTATATATATCACCTTTTTTCTCCGGTCCTTTCTGTTGCGCCTCGTACTGCCTCTCTCTCTCTCTCTCTCTCTCTCTGCCTGCCGTACGGATGACGCCGGCTGCCTCCCTCCCATGGCGACGGATGGTGCACACAGGAGGGGCAGGGCCGCCGCGGGGCCTCGGCGGGGCCGGGCGGGATGAGATGCAAGGACGGAGGGACACGGCGAAAGGCTGGGAGGGGGGCGGGGGCGTGGCGGGGCGGGGCGCGCGGGGCACGGCGGCACGGCTGTGGCCGAGAGGAAGAGGGGGAGCGGGGCCGCAGCGGGGCCCGGCGGGATCAAGGCACCGCATCCCTGCGTGTGTGTGCAGAGAGGCTATCCTCGCATGAGAGACACGGCAAAATCAGCACGCCCCGCTCCACCCTTCTCGCCCCTCCCTCCTCCTCCGTCGCCGCCGCCGCGCGCTACGCGTTAGTGGGTTTTGGTTTCGTCCCATCATCAAGTTTGTAACGCCAAGTTTTCAACTTTTCAACAACGAAGCCAATTTACGGGACAAACTTTGGCGCTCGCGCGCGCGCGCTCCGGCGGGCGGCGGCGGCGGCGGCGGCGCGCTCGCACGCTCGCCTCGGTAACCTCGTTCTCCTTTGACCTCGCCCCCCCCCCCTTCCCCCGCTCCGCCCCTGCCATGTGTTTGCCTGCGATTACCGCTCACGCCCTCGTGACCCGACGACCCTTCCAGCGGGGAGCCCGGGCATCCGGCCGGTCCATCTTGGCAGGCACCTGCATCAGCTCGGCGGCGGCGGCCCCGGGCCCCCCTGCGCCCCGCGGTGCCCCACGGGACCCACCTCTCCTCTCTCCTCTGTGGACCCGGCTAATGGAATATTTAGAAGGCCTCTGCGGATGCTCTCTTCGGTGACCCACGTTCGTCCGGCGCCACCGCGTCCCCCAGAGCCGCACCGCCAGCACCGCCAGACCGGTCCGAACCGCGAGCGACCGCGCCGGACAGACAGAGCTGGCAGACAAAGGGGGGAGAGCCGGGTGCGGGGGGCGGCGGCCGGCGGGGGAACGGAGCAGACTTCATTACTCATGCACGAGCACCTTTAAATCTTGTCAGCGACTGTCCCGGCTGGTTATCTATCCATTCACCTGGGGGGCCCCCCCGCAGGCCCAGCCTCCCCGGGCCGGGGCCCCGCTGGAGAGCTCCGCTCCGGAGGGCTCCACTGGAGGACTGGAGGCTTTTTGTGCGCTGCCGGGCGGGGCGGCGGGGAGCGGAACAAAGGGACGGCCGGCTGCTGCGGTCTGGTTCGGCACCGCCGTGCCAGCCGCGGCCCCTGCCGGCGTGCCACTGCCATGTAATCCGCCGACCGAGGACGCATCGGCGGGGCTGCCGCCGCTGGAGCCGGCTGGAGCTGGAGCGGCCGAGTCCAGCAGCCCAGCGCTGCTTTATCCTCAGCGTGTCGCCCGTGCGTCCACTCGCCGCCGGTCCGGGGGAGTCCGAGAAGCGGCGGCGGCGGCGGCGGCGGCGGCGGCGGCGGCGGCGGCGGCGGCGGCGGCGGCGGCAGCGCGGCAGGGGGTTTCAGTGTGATTACAGGACGCATTCTTCCGAGTCCGACAGACGCGACAGACAGCTTCCGCGTCTCCTTGCCTCGGTACCTATTAGTGCGACAGAGGGGATTAAGAGGAAGAGCCCCTCTCTCGGGGCAGAAGGATCTACTGAAACTACGGTGAAACTACAGTTGCCAAAAGCGACAGTGCCCCGTGTAGTTCCATAATCTCTAGTTTTATCATGCTTGTTGTGTCACAAAGTGTCATTAAATAAATAAATAAATAAATAATAAATAAAAAATAAATAAATAAATAAATATTGGACGTGCGGGTGTGTATTTTTCTAAATCGAATTTTTATTGTACTGAAAAAAATTGAGGAGTGTAGTCACATTTTTGCCATGTCGTGTGTAGCTCTCGGGGTATTGTACGTGTGAAACGCTGGCCGCCGCCTCCACACGGATGACTGCGGGTCCCCTGGCCCGCAGCGGTAGACACCGCACCAATTGCGAATCAGTGTAGTACGTACTATGTATAATGTACTATGTACAATACTACCCACCGCGACACACCGTACGCGGCGTGATTGACTGAGGGATACGGTCAATCATAAAAGGCTGCCATGTTCGAAAGGGGGTGAAAAAAGAGCGTCCGGCGCCGCCACCCGCTGCTGTGCTGTGAGCGGGGCCCTGCCGCCCTGCCTCCGCGCCGGTCCGATTCTAATTAAAAGTCATCGAGCGTGTGCGCGCCGTGCGGGGGAAATGACAAAAATTTTGATTTCTCGGAGCGGAAACGATTGGGCGGGGACGGCGTGTGTGTGTGTGTGGCCCTTTCATGTGTGTCGGTGCGGCACGGCAGCCGCGTGCATCGCTCCGAGGCGACCTTCCCCACTCGGGCGGCCCCGCGCGGCTGACGTGTGCCTCTCCATCTCTCTCTCTCTTTCTCTCTCTCCCCGCCTCGCAACTGTCGGCCCGAAAATAGTGGCGTTGTGACGCGGCAAACTGGATGAAACATGAGCGCCGGGCGCGGTGAGGCAGCGGGAGCGGAGGGGGGGGAGGTAATCTCGCCAATTTGGAGGCAGCATAGGTGTCTTATTAGTGCAGGAGGCGGCGGCTGGCTGCGGGGCTGCGTTCGACGGCGGCGGGCCGGGCTCTCCTGTGATGTGGCCGTCTGTGGGGGGGGGGGGGGGGGTGGTCTGCGTCCCGCCGCGTGCTGTGTCTCCAGCGGGGTGTCTGTGCTGAGCGACGCCGCGGCGCCGCGGCCGCGCTGTTCTCTGAGGGTCGCCGCAAACAGTGCCGGCGTCCTGATCGGCGGCCACGACACACCGCCACGCCGCCGCGCGCCTCGCGCCCCCCCGCGGCGGTCGATGGCGGCCGCTCTGGCCGTGTGTGTTGACAGGGCCGCTGTCGCGCGCTGTTTGCACGGACGAAGGAAATGTCACGATCGGAATGAAATCATGAGAGAGGCAGGGCGGCCGTAGCGCTGCCTGTCCGGCATGCCGCGCCGGCCTGGAGTGGGCGGCCGGACCCGCTCCACGGGAAAATTGTGTCTTGACACGAAGCGGCGCGGCCGGGTGTGCAAATAGTGCGAGGTAGTGTGACCCTCGCTGATGAAGCCGGAGCGCGCCGCCGGGGGGACGGACCCTGCCCGGCCGGGCCGGTCATGCGAGAAGCAAATAACTGAGGAATGTGTTGGGACTGGCCGCCGCTGGCGCCGTCCGGGAGGCTGCTCCGGCGAGGTATGCCAGACGCCGCCGCCGCCGGCCGCCGCCCCGCCGCGCCGACCCCGGCCGTCCCCTGCTCCGGGCCCTCTCCTAGGGTTTCTAGTCACAATATTTCAGAAATGTCACAAATAAAGATTTGGATTTTTTTTTGAAAATTTCATTTTTTCTCAAAATTTCTAGTTTTTTCTCTTAAAAGTTCTAGATCTTTTTCTTAAAAGTTCTCGATTTTTTTTATTCTGAAAAGTTCTGGAATAAGTCCAAAAAAACTTCTTTGAAAATTTCTGCAGTAGAAGCGCGTAGCCTCTCGCCCCGGCGCCGACAGGCCGGCCCGACGCGGCGGGGGAATATATCCTGGCACCGCGACGTAGCTATTCTCACCACTTCTCACTGGGGTCAGGTCACGTGTGTGCGCGGCGCGGCTGCCCGTCGGCAGCGGCACGTCGGCGACGACGCGCCGCGCGCGGCCGCGGACACGCCGCGGACGGCGTACAGCCTTTCCCGAAACGCCATCAGAGGGTAGTGTCCCGGCCCAATCTCCATTTCCAGCTGCGAGGCCTTTACACACATCGCCATATTGGATCTCAGTCAATAGCGCGCGCTGTTTGCCCTCCGCGCGCAATAACCGGACGCTCGGAGTGGCGGCCACCCCGTCCGGCAGAGAGGCCCCCGCCTGGCCTCGCGCCCGCCCGGCCCCGCCCCGCTCACTCCTTTGCGGTCGGGAGACGGACGGTCCGGTCGGTCGGAAACGCAAATAATAACAGATTTACCGCACGGTTCGTCAAACGGGATCGCGCTGGTATCGCCTTTGTGCAGCCGTGCATCACTCGGCCAATGCTGTGCTGATGAGTTTTCCGTTCCCCGCGCTCCGCCCGGCCCCGCCCCTGCTTGCCCAAGTTTGCCTCCTTTGCCGCGGCCGATACTGAGTGGCAGTAGTTTCATCATAAATCAGACACTAAATAAACAGCTAAAACATGATGTTTTTTAAGGCTTTTAACGAGCATCGCTCGCTCCGCGACCGTCCGGGGACGCCCGCATTTTCCCGCATGTTTGCCTCCCTCGCCGCGGCCGATACTTCGGGAAGACCACAACAACGCGGGGGCCGGGGCCGGGGCCGGGCGGAGCCTGTCACACCGTCCCGCCGCCGCCTCCCGCTCGTCTCAATAGAGTACCGTTACTGAAACTCTGCGGCGCCATAAAGCAGAAGTTGGTCGACAAAATGGCTCCCCATTCGGCGCTCGGCGCTGCGCTATGCAGCGGCAGCGGCGGCGGCAGCACAGCCGCGGCCTTACTTAAGGGAGACTCAGCACACCTTTCAAACAAGAAGGATTGCTGCTCGGGGATGTGAGCGGGGCGGGCCGCCGCGGGGGCCGCGGGGGCCCCGGGGGCGCGCGCTGAGCCTGCCGCCACGCCGCGGTACAGCTGATGCCGCTCTCCTGCCCGCCCGCCCCGCCCGCCTGTTTCTCTTTCCGAATGGCGCGCGGCAAAAGTTTTTGAGCAGCCCGTTTCTGTACATGGTGCGTTCATTCCATTTGCTGCGTGCTCCATCTTTTAGCCCCGACGTGATTGGTGCCCGGCCGGGGCGCGGGGGCCGCGGACCAAGTTACCCCGCGAGATGAAAAGCGGCGGCACACGGGAGGCGCGCCGAGCTCTCGGCACACGCATCCCCGCAATTTCCGTCCGTGTCTTGCATGTCGCGGAGAGAGGCGGTCTCCGGCAGCGCAATCCGGGGATCCGAATTTTCTGGTTGTCGGGCGCGGGAATCAAATCTGTCTCCTCGGGCTGCGAACAGCCTTAAGAGAAGGAGGCAGAAACACATTATCCCTGAGTGACGACTTGGGTCCCGTGTCACAATCGGCAACGTGTCATCCCTGGAGGCCCGGAGGCCCGGAGGCTCCAGCCGGAGGCTCCAGCCGGAGGCTCCAGGCGGTGCCGCGCGGAGCCGTGGCTGACAGCGCAGGTCTTACGTTTGAAAGATTGCTGTCGGATTGCCGCATTGTGGCTGCGCGGCGGCCCCCGCGGAGGCCAGGACCAGGACGCCGTCAGGACGCCGTCAGGACGCGGTGCTGCAGTGGCCCCCCCGCCGGGACACCGCCGACCGAGGGGTACCTCAGTGCTTCCAGCCCAGTCACTCTCCAGTCACTCTCCAGTCACTCTCCAGTCAGAGTCCAGTCAAAGTCCAGTCGGACACGAGACAGAACACCTCCGCTGATCCACGGCTAGAGCACCGGGAGCGCACAACCCAGCCGCACCGAGACTCGGTAGCCGCGTGGTTAGCGAGTCCGGCCGGCGAGTGGCTGGTCGGATGTTCAACTCTTTGCCGGTCCGTGCGTTTTTTCTGTCGGCTCAGCTTAGGCGACGGTGTGTAAAGTACCTGGGGCGCGCTGCCGCCACCATAGCGGCTCTGTGGCCGTATGGGTAGGGTGGCTGGCCAGCGGCCGAAAGGTCGTTAGTTCGAGTCCGGCTAGTCCATCTAAATTTTTCTTGTGTCTGTGTTTGGAAGGCAGAGGGTAAAATATACTTCCGAACGTGGCGTCGGTATGGCTGTCTGAACGGCCGTGCGCGCTGCGTCACTGAGAGATGTAAGCGTTGGGTTTCAACTTGAAGATTCCCGCAGCACGGTCGGGCTTACCCCCGTTCCCGGGTCCGAGGTTCTCTCGGTCGCCCGGGGTTTCCGGCGGGGGGGCTCTGTGTCTACCAAGGAAACTTGGTTCGGAGACTCGGGTGTATGCTACGGGGGTACCTAGGGTTCGGTACCTTCGTTTTCGCTCCCTGTGAATCTGGCAGACGAGGACACGCCGTCGCGACTAGGGTTCGTCGTGAAGTACAGCAGCTTCGGCTGTGTACGATATAGGAAAGCCTACCTCCCCCCCAATCCGCTCGGGAGTGGCCGCAGTGCCACAGACCAACCAGCCAGTCGAAGGGAGTTGATTCCGGAAATCTGGCTGGCGGAGGGGGCTACATTGACCGTTGCGGAAGCGTGCCCCTGAAAAAGGCCGCTGCGTTGTGCCGGTGTCTTTGCGGCGGTCAATACCTGGTACACCGGTTCCCATTCGAACACCGAAGTTAAGCAGGAGGGTTCCAGGCGGAGGCCTGGGACGAGGTAGTGCCCACCCATTTTTGCAACTTTTTTTCAAAGGCATCTACTGAAGCCCAATAATACACAGATTACACATCACATTGCACATGAAACACAAAAAAAAGTGCTTTGAAAATTTCGGGACTATGAACCCTCTTAGCTCCCCCCCCCCCCCCCCACGGGGAGAGTTTCCCGCAAGAGCGAAGTGCGGCGGTGTTTGCAGTGTTTGCAAAAGTAATCTCGCCATTACGCCGCGGATATAACTCTACCGCATTCACCGCCGCTCCCTCCGCTCCATTCATTGCAGGCGTCGAAGCGAGGCCCCCGCGGGGGCCCCGCGCCGCGCCCCGCTGCGGGCCCCGCTGCGGGCCACGAGGGAGCACTTCATTACGCGCCGATTTTCGCCACTCTTTCAAAACGAAAGGCCGCCTGATGGTGCGGGTGGTTTGCTCGCCCGCTCTCACACCGACACACACACACACAGAATCACGCACAGACTTTGGCGCATTTCAGTGGAATTGCACGCATTCACTCGCCGCTATATGCGTTTGTTCCTGCGCGTTCTCGCCGCGCGAGTTTCCCCAGCAGCGTTCGCGCCGCCACCACCCAGGGCGTCGTGATTTTGTCGAATAGCGAAATTATTCCTCTCTTTCCCTCTCGTAAATGCATTTAAAAAAAATAAAAATAAATAGAGACATTTTCTGGGGCCGTTAAGCCGCCGGCGGCACTCCTCGGCAGTGCCCCGTGGCGCGGCCCCGACGCTCGGGCACAGCTGACGCACGCTGTCGCACCCTGACTGTTGTTGTTACTGCCCTCGTTACTGAGCCGCCACTGGTGTTGTTGTTGTTGGAGCCGGTGCTGTTTGTCGACTGAACATTTTTGTTCGTTTCGAGCAGGGTTTGATAATGTGGTGTAAAACTTTTGTTTTGTGTGACGACGACGACTCTGCCGTCGATGTGCTTCGCGTCTCTCTCTCACTCTCTTTCTTTCTCTCTTTCACACACACACACACACACACGTCCCATTTACGCCTTTCTATTTCTGCTTCTCGCTCTCTCTCTTTCGCCCTCTCTCTTTCTCACACACGTCCCATTCACACCTTTCCCTTCCCCTCTCTCTCTCTCTCTCTCTCTCTCTCTCTCAATCGCCAACTCCGGGACACGCGTGACGAACTAGTGACGACTCGGAATCCCATTGCTGCGGGCAGCTCTGCGCCGCTCCGCGCTCTCCACCGCACGGCCCGCTGTGTGCCCGCTGGTACGGCTCAGATGCACTGCGGGCGGGGACAAAGAGTGCGCCCAGCGCCCAGCGTCGCGCAGTCCGCTCAGGTGCGAGCGGTGCGGGGCGGCGCGTGCGCGGCGCGTGGCCGGCGCGTGCCCGGCGCGTGGCCGGCGCGTGCGTGCGCACAAGTAGTGCCCCTGCCTCTCCGTTTTGAGCGCGCGAGAGGAGACCGCTGGAGGTGCGGGCACCCCCGCGCACCCCCGCGCACCCCCCCCCCCCCCCCCTCCCCTTTCACCGTCTGGCTTTATAGCGGGCACGTGAATGGAATATTGAAAATGGTCTTGGTGGCGGCTTTGACCGCATTCGCCGTATCGCCACCTCCGTCACCTGCTGGGCTCCCCTTTCTCCCTCACTCTCAAATTTCACCGAGGATGGAGTGAAAATAACTGGGCGGCGCGGTAATAAAATGTGGCCGGCTGCGCGCGGGGAGTGAGAGCGAGATAGTAGTGTTTGAGCGTGAGACAGAGAGAGAGAGACAGGGCGCGTCGCGGTTTCGAATACGTCATACGCATTCTTAAACAGAGAAGAGGGTCTGACTGATCGTTATTCCAGCGAGCTCTTTGTATCTATCGCTTCAAGGTAAATAATAAATAGAGAAAAGCAAAATCAGCCTGTTCGGGTGCAGGGAGTGTTTTCGCCCGATACAGCTTCACACACACACACACACACACACACACACACACACGATGTACCTGGAGCCAACAAGTGGCTGGTCCGTGTGTGCACGTACCGGAGCGGCTCGATCAGCCCATTTCATTAGCGCCCTCTCTCGTTTCCTTTCCTCTCTCTCTCTCTCTCTCTCTCTCTCTCTCTCTCTCTACCCGATCACACCCCGCTCCTAGCCGTTCACATTTGCCTTTCACCGGGGAAATCCCCTTGCATATTGGGAGCGACCCCGGCGGGGTGGCTGGGCTGGCTGGGCCGCCCGGGTGCCGGCGGGGTCGGTCGGGTGGGCTGCAGGGCGCCGCGCGCCACGTCGCACCGCTGCAACAACCGCAACCTATTCAAATTCTGGCGCCCCCCCTCCCTCCCCTCTCCCCCTGCGCCGCCCGCTGGCTTCCCTCGGCCCGGCCCGGGCCCCATCTTGATTCAACAGATGCCCACCACACAGACTGACGAATCACGTGCGAATCTCCCGCTCTTGTGCGCCGCGCCGCCCCCCCAGTGATACACCCGCCCCATTCGCATGCTAAGTCGGCAGGCCCACGAGTCCCCACCGGTGCCCCCAGCGGCGCCCCCCTCCCCCCACCGGTGCTGCGTCTTACCGCAACCCCTCCTCACCCGTGACACTACTGCACAAATCCCCTCACCACCAGCCCCCCGCAACGCCGCCGCCACCGCCGCCTTTTCTCAAAAGGCGACAGCGAAAGGAAGCGGGGAAAAAAATATGCGCGATCGTGAGTTGGTAATATGTGTGCGGTACGACGGCAAGCCGATGCGGGGGGGTCGACGACGGGGACCTCCTGGTGTCGGCGGCGCCTCAGCAGACGGCAGGGGTCGCGGACACCGGCCGTGGGTGCGGAGAAAACCACCGCGGGACGAAGCCAACAGCAATGGAGAGAGAGAGAGAGAGAGATAAAGAAAGGGAGAGAGAGAGAGAGGGCTGCGTGGGATCTGTCGTGATTAGGTGTCCCATCCCGTTGATGCTGAGGTAAGCCCGCTGCCAGCGCGGGGCCCTCGCCGTTGTGGACGCCGCCGCGCCGTGGGCGCCCGGGGCCCGGGCGTCCGTGGGCGTCTGGAATCTGCCGCTCGCCGTCTCTCCTTGTCGCACCCACGCTGTTGGTGTACTCCCCGATCGGTTATATAAGATATTGGATACGGTAGGTGAGAAGAGGAGGGTGAGCAGCAGCGGGGTTCTGGTGTTCTCATCCGGAGGCGAGCAGGAGCGCGGCGGCGCAGTGGGACACGAAGCACGCGGCGCCGCCGTCCCCCGTCAGGCCGCGGCCAGCCGTGCTCTGCTGCGGATGGGGCAGAGGAGGCCACGCCGTCACGGCTAGGGTCCGTCGTGAAGGGGCTGCATTGGCCGTCGTAGACGCCGTCTCTCACCCAGGCGGCCGGGTCAATCCCAGCCTGCCCGAACACCTGAGTTAAGCAGGAGGCCTCCAGGCGCGGAGGCCCGGGTAAGGTAGTGCCTACACATTTTTTTTTCATTTTTGTTTTCAAAAGCATCCACAGGATCCCCACTTGGGACCCGCAGGGCAGCAGGGGGGGGGGGGGGGGGGGGGGTACACCGGAGGCGGCAGGTTGGCGGTGCGGCGTGCCGGGGGGCGCCGCCGGGTCGGGTCAGGCCGGGGGCAGGCCGGGGGCAGGCCGGGGGCAGGCCCCTCTAAGCACACTTGTTGGCAACAGGTGCCCCGGCTATTCAGAGCGGCGCGGTAACGACGAGGTACACGCCAGCCCGCCGCCAGCACGCCGCCAGCACGCCGCCAGCACGCGCCACACTTTTGATGACTGACGGCGCCGCGCGGCCCGCCACGGCCCGCCGCTGGCACACGGGGGCGGGGGGGCAGCGGGCCGGCTACAACGAGGCGCCGCCGGGGCCGCCGCCAACACAACGACGGCGACGTGTGCGGCGGATGTGCGCGCGGACAGTCCTCCCGCGTGTCCTCCCCGCGGCCGGCAGTGCGGCCCGGTGGCGGCCGGCGGCGGCCCCGGACCGTGGCTCCTGCCGCCGCCGCCCCCGCGCCGCCCCCATGTTGGGCCCTCCTGAGGGGAGCAGCACGCGGGCGCACTCGCGCACTTCCTGGCCCGCCGCCGCCTCCCAGTCTGAGTAAACATCCGCGCTCGCCGCCTCTGCGTTTTCCACCTGCAGCCGGTGATGTACGACCTCCTCGCGGAACGCTGCCGCCGCCGCCGCTCCCGGAACCGCCTCGGCTCCGAGGCAGTTTGTTTCTGAACGCTGACGGTCCAGAACGCAGATTGAGAGAGCGCGCGGCCATCGTCTCTCTCTCTCTCTCTCTCTCTCTCTCTCTCTCTCTCTCTCTCCCGCTCAAGACCTCGCCCGCACGCCGCCTCTTTCTCTCTTTCTATCTCTCGATCGTCCTTCTTCCGGCAAACTCAGCATGTCGCAGGGAGCGGCCGTGGCGGCGGCGGCGGCGGCGGCGCGCGGGGCGGCGAGAGACGCGGGAAAACAACAAAGAAGAGGAGGGGGGGGGGGGGGAGGGACGCAAATCCCGGCGATGCGATCAAAAGCGCTCGCACGGCTGTGTTGGGGATGAGGTCCGTGTGCGGGGCGGGGGGCGGTGCAGCAGAACGACAAAGCCGCAGCTCAAGCGGTTAGAGAGGCTCCGCGGTGCAGGCGAGGCCTTGCACCACCACCACCAACCCTCCCCCCATCTCCACCATCACGGCCGACGGCACAAGTTTGCAGCCCGCAGAAGTGCAGCAGGGTCCGCCCGCAATACATTCTAATCGAGATGTGGGTCCGGCCGCCGCCCGGCTCGGCTGGCTGCCTCCGAGTGAACGACGTCCACCCGGCCGAAGCCATCCGGCGGAGGCATCGGGGCGGCCCCTTATTGCTACCCACGCAGGAAGAGCGACTCGTTTGACACACGAATCAGTTCCTGAATGTAACGCGTCGATAAATTTAGGTCGTCAGTGGGAAAAGGTAGGAGATTCATTCTCGCGAACAACGACTCTTTGCCCTATCAATACTTGCGGGCACGGTGGACGGAGATCTCCCTCCAGCGTGTCTACGGGGATGTGTTTGTGGGGACTGTACTCTACCGGGGACCCGGAGCCGTGCCCGAACTCTCGGAGGAACAGTGAGGGCGCTCCACGGTCGTGTGTTAGCTTCCAGCGTTCGAGCACGCGATGAAGAGGTTCCGGGGGCGGGCGGTTGTTCCCGGGATCCGGCCGGACTCCCCCCTGGGGGCTCGATTGCAGCCACGCGATGCCGGCGCCCGCCCGGCCAAGACTCTTAATTCCGTTAAGTTAATGTGGCGAGCCATCGACTGGTCCACCGAGCGGTCCGCCGGGTCAAAAGGGCCGTGCTGGCGTGCTTGCTGCTGCCGCCGCTGTTGCCGCGTATCCTGTCCGCCTTTCAAGGGGCCGTTCCTGGGAACATCCCCAGGGCCTTCAGCATGGCAGCGGCGCCCGGCGAGCGCCTGGCGAGGCCCGGGCAGACGGCCCCGCCGCGGCGCTCCCTGTGGGTTTCCTGTTTCGACCCCACTAAAGGCGAAGGGGATGAAATCATTAGATTTGCGGGCGCCGCCGTCGGGCCTCGCCAGCCGGCCCCGCCGCCGCCGGCCCCGCGACCCTCCCCTGCCTGTTCACTGGAACGCCACGCGGGACGCTCAGCGCGTTGCCCCCTCACAGCGATTACCGGTTTTAGTTAAAAGAGCTGTCCGCTTGTTGCACTCTTCCTACTCACACCTGCCGAGTGCAACTATCGCAGTAACTCGGCGCACTCTTTTCAGGAATACAAAGTGAGCGGTATTTTCCTGCTGCAGCTGTAGAGTACCCCGTGCGCAGGTCCTCGTAGCGAATCGACCCCTTCAGACCCCGCAAGTAAGCGTCGTGTATTACGGCCTTCTCCTATCGCGGTGGGTTAACACGGCCTATTCATGCCGGAGTCCGTGAGCCGTTTTTTCAGCCACACGCCTGCCCCGCTCCACGAGCCACCGCCGCCCACACTGTCCGTCGGGGACGCCTTCACAACACCTGTCGGCCGCGCCTCCGCGTCAAACTCCGTGATTGTGAGGAGGCGGTGCATTCAGGGGAGGCGGGGCTCCGATAACGGAGCAGTTTTCACGTTGAGGGGCTCCACTCGTCTTGACCATTACTTGATTGAAAGGACGCGTCCGCCGTCCTCTCGTGTGGCGAGGCAAGATGATTACACACGTTCGACCCGCGCACCCAAATCACCCCTCAAAAATCTCTCTACACAAATTTCGCCATGTGCCTCTTCACGCCCCCCGAGAAACCGCCTGTGTATTTTGTGCCTGGGTGCTGCACGCCCGACGTGCCAACGGTCCTGCCAACCCAATGCAGCCGCGTGTGGCCCGGGCCCGCGGCCCCGCGGCACCCGATGCTTTTCACACACAACTTCGGAGCAGTATTGAAACTCAAGAGAGTTTGGAACAAACACCCAACCCCCCTCCCCGCCCCGCTCCCCACACGCTCACACTTCTCTATTCACCTCGACCCCCCCCCCCCCACCCCTCTGCCATCCCCCCTCCCCCGCAGAGCAACGTGAATGTATATTTATTCTCCAGATTGAGTCGGAGATGGAGACAGAGAGAGAGAGAGGGACATACAGAGGGAGGAAGAGAGAGATAGTGCGCGTGTGTGTATGTACGTGTGAGAAAGTGAGGGAAAGAGAGAGAGAGACACACAAAGAGAGAGAGAGAGAGTTCATAGGCATCAGTTTGGTTCCGCCTCTGCGCCTCAACGCGTGGTATCCGGTCACTCGGTGGAATTGCGTAGGAACCGTCGGCAGGAATCGAACCCACCAAAGCCTGGAGCCCCCAACAAAGCAGGGGCTCCCCGGCTACGCACCAACAACAGTTTTATCCCCGCAACTCCACCGCCACAAGTCTATGATGGGGAAAAAAATTAGAAATAAAGAAGAGAAAAGAAAAAATGTATGTGTTTGTTTTTGTAGTTCCCGTGAAAGCCCAGAGGTACCGAATTCGCCTGGTTACGGCAACTTTATGAAACGTAGCCCTCAGCTTGTTTATGACCATACAAGTCACTTCACAAAAAAATGGTCGAGTTGCCACAACTGCGACGGTGTAGGAATGGGTAGCACCCGCCGTGTAGGTACCGCCGAGTGTGTTTCAGACCTTGCCTTATTTTAGAGTATCCACGTCCCCCACGGGGGAGGAAGGTGTACGGGGGGCGGCGGGGGCGGTCAAACACCACCGCACACGCCCTTGATAATTAGAATACGGAGCGGGGCGTGTGGGCGGCGGGGGCGCAGCCCGACAGGTAGGCGTCCCGCACTATTTCACCGGGGGGCGGCACGGCGGCGGCGGCAGCAGCGGACGGGGGAGGGTGTTGCAGTCAGACGGTGTAGTAAGTGAGGCCGACAGCGGCAGGGGGGCCACAAGCAGATACACCCCGCCGCACCCGACTGCTCCGCAAGAGGAAGGGTGTGAACTACACCAAAAAAATTACAGGAAAACTGTAGTTTCCGCTGGAGAAACTGTAGTTCTCCAAAACTGTAGTCCCGCTGCGGCAAAACGGCAGTTTTCGAAAACTCTAGTCCTACTGCAGAAAAAGATGTAGTTTTCAAAAACTATAATTCAATATCAGTATGCAAACTACAGTTTAAGAAGGGAACTCCATTTTTTGGGGGGGCACTGTAGTTCGGTGACCGTGGTTCCGCCGCACATCATTCCACTTGCTGCTCCGCCGCCGTGCGCCGCCGCCGCACACCGTCATCCCCAGAACGCGACGCGACGTGTGTGATTACGCGGTGTCGCAAAAACGTCAGGGAAAGAGACACACACACGCACCGCACGGGCTGAGCAGGGAGACACTTTGTGCGATGCGGAGGCGGGGCAGGTAGAGAGGGCGCGGCGCGGCTGGCAGGGACGGAAGAGATGGGGACGGGAATAATCATTCCGCCGGCATCAGCGGCGGGGCCGCGCGGCACAGCAGAGAGTCGTACTGTAAGGAGGACGCCGCCGCCGCTGCCGCCGAGGCGCTCGTCATCCCACGCCTCAGCGGCCGCCCCAGCCAATAAATCAGCGCGCACAGTGTGGCGCGCCAAATTCAAACGGACGCTGCCGCCGCCGCCGCCGCCGTGTCGGTCGCCGGAGTCGTGCGGCGGCATCGACGTGCGGCAGATGAATCAAGTCGTCACGGAGGTCGGCGGCGGGGGCTGCGGGCGGAGCCTCGGCGCCGAGGCGGCGGCGGTGCCGCGGCCCTCAAAGGAGGCGGCCGCCTCGTCTGCCCGCGTGTCGAGCGGCGCGCGAGGCCATGCAAGCTAACGTGCCATCCCCCCCCCCCCTCTCGTTCTCTCCTGTAATATTATTGACGGTGGAACACGACCCCGAAATTTTCATAACCCAAGTCATTTTTTTTATGGTCTTGTATTTTTGTTATCTCTTATTCCCACGCGACAAAGTAAATTTCTCGATGACCCGAATCCTCCCCATCCCGTAACGCACGTCGCGCAGAGAATTTTAAAATCACGGGGGCGTGTTGCAACCGCGTGTGCGCGCTCTGTTTCGAAATTCCGCGGTACTTTCCGCGCTGCGGGCTGCGGGTGTCGCGCACTTCCGGTTCGGCGTGACGGCGGCGCCAGCTGCATAACAGAGGGCCGGATATGCGAGTCGACAGCCCGGCCGCGACCGATTTATAGGCGCGCGCGCGGACACACAAACGCACACAGACACACACACACACACACACACACGGCACCAGGGCGCTGTAACGGAGGAGCACTTGCCTGCCAACGACGCCTTCGGACACCACCACCACCGGCTGCTGCTGCTGCGGGGCGCACGTGCGAAAAAAAATAATAAAATAACCTGTGTGCGCTGAAGAGAACGGGAATTTGTCGTAATGTCGTGATATATATAGATTATATAGATATATCAGTAAAGTCACGCGCGGGAGTCGCTGTGCCGACGTGGTGGCACAGCGGATCAGCCTGTGAGGTAGGCACGCCGCGTACACCGACGCTCGGCGGGCCGGCCTACCCCGCCGTCCACAGGCGCCAGCCGAGCAGGAACCGAACTCACTCCCTCTCCCCCCCTCTCTCTCTCTCTCTCTCTCTCTCTCTCTCTCTCTCTCTCTCTCTCTCCTCTCTCTTCCTCCTTCTCCGCTTCTTCTTCTCCTCCCTCCCGCTCTATCTCTCTTACTCTCTCTAACACACACACACACACACACACACACACACACACACACACGAACTCAGGGCGTACCTACGACCGTCGCAACAACTACACGACCCTGGCATTCTTGTCGCAGCCGGGACGCCCCGTCCATGTGTGTGTGCGTGTGTGTGCGTGTGTGTGTGTGTGGTGCCGGGGGAAGCACAGGACATCACATCCAATTCACCGACGGCCCATTGCACCCGGAGTAGGCTGTCACCGAGATTCCTCCCCCCCCCCTTTCCCCTCTTTCCTCACGTACGATCTTCTCTCTCTCTCTCTCTCTCTCTCTCTCTCTCTCTCTCTCTCGCTCTCCACCTCCCTGTCGTACAAATCTGCTGAATATAAACTTTGTGCACACTCGCCCGGGAATTACTGCGAAACCGTCAAAAGCATCCTGCATGCTGCATTCATTCGTCGTCGATATGTGTATGTTTATACTGGCGTGTGTGTGTGTGTACGGGAGATACAGAGAGAGATAGACAGAGATGCACAGAGAGTGGGAGAGAGAGAGCGGGTCGTTTGATTAGCCCTTGCATTCGGCCGTTACGCCGTTTTCATTACAGCGCAGGTTACCGCGTTCGTTTGACGCGTGCCGCCCGGGTTATTAGGGCGGCCAGTTTATTCGGGGCCATCATGAACACGCGCGCACACACACACACGCACACACACACACGGACACGCTGCCGTTGTGCATCATTGTCCAGTATCCATACACACATTCCCTCTGCCGGCGGCGGGTCCGTTTCACCTCTCCGGAAGTGTGTACTTTCGGGCATTTTGTGGTGCATTCCTCCCTGCAGTTGCGAGCAGTGCGCAGTGCCCGCGGCGGCTGGAGGCGGCGGCGGTGGCGGCGGCGGCAGCGAGAGGCGGCGAGAGGCGGCGGCGCGCTACTCACCATGAAAAGTCGTAGAAGTAGTGCCCATAATTCCCTCTCCCCCGCTCGCGACGTAAATTCTGCATCAAATTTTAGATGGCCGTATCTTGAGCGCAGCGAGTGCAGGCCGGGCGGCGAAGGCCTGGCGGTGAGCGGGCCGCTGCGGGGGGTCTGCGGGGGGTCTGCAGGGGGCTCTGCAGGGGGCCTGCTCCGGGGCCTGCTCCGGGGCCCCTGGGCGGCGCCCCCCGCACTGCTGCACGCTGCCTTTACGGGCTCATCCGGCGCCCTTCATGTCCGTTGCGCCGCGCGCCGCGCGCCTCCAGTGCGAGCAGGCCCGCGCGGGCCGTGATCTGACAGCACGGCACGGCGCAGCGGCCTCGCGGACCCCCCCCCCCCCCCGCAGCCTCCTCAACGGGGTAGAAAACAAAAACCCGCCGCACATTGGTGTGGGAACATTTATGAAATGGCGCCGTGAATAACAAGAGTGTGAGACCGCATCGCTGCGGGAACATTTTTCTCCCCGTCGTGCCCCCCCCCCCCCTGGAGCTGGGGAGGGGGCGCGGAGGGGGGGGGGGAGGGAGCTGGTGCTGCTGCTGCCTCTACAGTGCCGCCTCGGCCAGGGGGGGCGGGCAGTCAAGTGTGAGCCGCTCCTGATTAGGATTCCCACGTAAAGTGTAATTTATGCCCCAAGTCGGCCTAGGAGGGATCCACGGCGCGCAAATACATCCTGGCGGTGGTGTAACAATACCCCCCCCCCCACCTCCATACACATAGCGGGGACGGCGGATGCCGCGGGACGCCTTCTCTGCGACGCCCCGTCTCACTGCCACTTGACAACTTTAACGAATTAAAGTTTGATGCTCGATTTTAATGAGAGCAGAGCCGAGGAGTTTGCGGACTGCCTCTCGAGCGCGGACAGCCGTCCACCGCCGCCCCCGCACTTCCACAACCTCTTTCGCTCTCTGCGGTCTACACACACACACACTCACACATTCTACCCCCTCCCCCCTCCCCTCTCTCTCTCTCTCTCTCTCTCTCTCTCAGGGTAACTGCTGCATCAACTGTGCGGAAAGGAGAAGAAGAGAGCAGCAGATTGCCTGGGCGTTGTGCGAGCGCGTGTGTAAGAGCGAGAGAGCGAGTTAGAGAGAGTGACAGGGCCGCACACAGCCATAGAGTGAGCGAGGAAAGAGCGAGAGAGGAAGAAAGGGAGAGAAAGAGAGAGATAGGAGAAGGGGGTGCGAGGGAAATATCTGTAAGGGAATGGAGAGAGATGTTATCTTTTTTATTGCAGCAAAAAAAGAAGAAGCGAAGGGCGAAAGCGGAACGGTGTTCGTAAATGAATCACTTCCACTCGCATCAAGACGGCCGGCCGCTCCCCCGGCCCCCTCACTCCGGTCCCCGACCAATAACCACTGCGTGGTATAGGGCATCGTGGCCATCAGCCCCCCCCCCCCCCCCTCCACCCTCCTTTCTATACCTCCTCTCTTTGTCTCTCTGTAGACTTTACTCCGGGCAGCAGCGTTTTTGCCTCTGATGGGATTAAAGGGGAATGAAATACTCTCTTCTTTCCCCTTCCCTCCCTCCTCTCTCTCTCTCTCTCTCTCTCTCTCTCTCTCTCCCCCTCTCTATCGCTCTAGGTCCCCATAAAGCTCCCGGTCGGCCGGCGGGCTTCACTGCATAGTTGGGGCCCGTTGTCGATAGGACGGGCCGCGCGGGGGGGCTCCCCCGGCTCTCTCCGGGATCCCGAAGCAATAATGAGTGGAACAAACGCGCGCGCACACACACACACACACACACACACACACGCATGCCGGGTGTGCAGGACTCTGGTACAGACCAACGCAACTCGAGTGTTGTCTGCCGGGCCGCTGCCGCCGCTGCCGCCGCCGCTCTCTCCAAACTTTGCCGGATCAGTCGTCCGCTCCCAGCGGCAGCAGCGGCAGCAGGCACGGCTTTGGGCGCTGTGGCGCTGCGCTGCTGGTGCTATCGGAAGCGGCGGCGGCGGCGGCAGCACCCCTCCTGCCGCCGTCTCTGTCGCTCCTTTTATCTCTGGCCGCGCTAGACGCGTGTAAGGCGGAGCGAGACAGAGCATCGCGGACGCGCGCGCGCGTGTGTGTGTGTGTGTGTGTGTGCTCAACAAATCCGCATTTCAATTACTCGATCCGGCGCTCCCGGCGCTCTGCTCGCTGACAGTGGGGCGTCAAGTTTTAGGGAGCCGCGCCGGGACCCGGTCGGGTCCGGGAGTCGGGGTCCGGGCCGGGGCGGCGGCCGCCCTCGGCTCCCGACGCCGCCGACGCTCCCGGTAGTCCCGGAGGTCCCGGCCTGCGCCGTGGGGGTCTCCCTTTCGGGTGTCCCCCCTGAGTGCCGCACGCGGGGCCGCCGCCGCGGTTACACGTTATGCCGGCGAGTGCGGGGCGGCGAGGCGGGCCAGCGCCGCACGAAGGGACCTCGGCGGGCGAGCCGGCAGCGGGGCGCGGGGTCGGGTGGGGATATCGGGGCGTGGATCAGGCAGCTGCAACCGCCGCGGCGCGGGCGGGGCGGGGCGTGGGCGGGGCGCGGGGCGGCGCGGGGCGCGCTTCCGCCGAGATGAAGGAGTGTGAACTCCGCCGCGCGCCCTCATAAAATTGTTATGGAAGTGGGATTTAGGATGCTCTCCGCGCCCCCTCCAGCAGCGGGGCCCCGGCTGCCCCCGGCTCGGCGCGGTGTGCCCAGGGCCCGGGGCCCTGCGCGCCCTGCTGCGGGGGCCCCCGCTCTCTAATCCCTGGCCGGGGGCTGCACGTGCCAAGGCGTTGATTGGGGGGCTGAGGTCGGCGGCGGCCTCTGTCGGCGGCGGCCTCTGTCGGCGGCGGCCTCTGTCGGCGGCGGCCTCTGTCGGCGGCGGCCTGTCGGCGGCCTCCTCGCAGCATCTTCCCCATAGTGATCTCCCACTTAGCGCCCTGTAAAATGAAATGCCACGCGATGCGCCGCGTCCGCCGCCGGGCCGCTAGCTCAGCGCCGCCGCCCGCCGGCCTACCGCCCCCGGCGCCGGCAGCAAAAACAGCAGCGGCCTAGCCGAGGGGTACCCCACTGCTTCCAGTCAGTGTACGCCTTCCAGTCCAGTCACTCTCCAGTCAGACTCCAGTCAGACTCCAGTCAGACTCCAGTCAATTTCCAGTCGGACACGTCGTGCGGCTACAGTGCCGGGAGCGCATGGCCGCCCCACACCGAAGCTCGGTAGCCGCGTGGTTAGCGATTCCGGCCGGCGGGTGGCTGGTCGGATGTTCAACTCTTTGCCGGTCCGTGCGTTTTTTCTGTCGGCTCAGCTAAGGCGACGGTGTGTAAAGTACCTGGGGCGCGCTGCCGCCACCATAGCGGCTCTGTGGCCGTATGGGCAGGGTGACTGGCCAGCGGCCGAAAGGTCGTTGGTTCGAGTCTGGCTAGTTCTTCAAAATTTTTCTTGTGTCTGTGTTTGGAAGGCAGAGGGTAAAATATACTTCCGAACGTGGCGTCGGTATGGCTGTCTGAACGGCCGTGCGCGCTGCGTCACTGAGAGATGTAAGCGTTGGGTTTCAACTTGAAGATTCCCGCAGCACGGTCGGGCTTACCCCCGTTCCCGGGTCCGAGGTTCTCTCGGTCGCCCGGGGTTTCCGGCGGGGGGGCTCTGTGTCTACCAAGGAAACTTGGTTCGGAGACTCGGGTGTATGCTACGGGGGTACCTAGGGTTCGGTACCTTCGTTTTCGCTCCCTGTGAATCTGGCAGACGAGGACACGCCGTCGCGACTAGGGTTCGTCGTGAAGTACAGCAGCTTCGGCTGTGTACGATATAGGAAAGCCTACCTCCCCCCCAATCCGCTCGGGAGTGGCCGCAGTGCCACAGACCAACCAGCCAGTCGAAGGGAGTTGATTCCGGAAATCTGGCTGGCGGAGGGGGCTACATTGACCGTTGCGGAAGCGTGCCCCTGAAAAAGGCCGCTGCGTTGTGCCGGTGTCTTTGCGGCGGTCAATACCTGGTACACCGGTTCCCATTCGAACACCGAAGTTAAGCAGGAGGGTTCCAGGCGGAGGCCTGGGACGAGGTAGTGCCCACCCATTTTTGCAATTTTTTGTCATAAGCTTCCACATATTTCTAAGCGAAACAAAAATGCTTTCGTTTTGAGTTTTGGTCACGGTAGGAATGACTTTTTAACCTACTTTGGGGTGGGTAGAAGCTCAGAACACAGAAACCAAAATTTTCATTCCAGTCAATGGAAAAGTCCGGTCCAGTCACCAGTCGGTGTACACCCATCCGCGAGCTGAGGCCCCCCTCGGGCCTTAGCCCACTCTCTCTCTCTCTCTCTCTCTCTCTCTCTGTCTCTCTACCTCTCGTCTACTAACGTCGCCGAAACCACTCCACCTGGCCGCTGCTAATTAAAAGTAAGGGGCCCGGATCCGGCTGCGACGTCACATTCGTCCCCCACACACACACACACACACACACACACACACGCTCACATGTGACCCCCCGTCATCCACCTGGCGGGAGCACACACCGCTGAGCCCCTGGCTCCTGATGTCATTACTTCTGGGAACGGCAGGCGGCGCCTATGTGATGCCATCCACCTCCTTTGCCGCACTACTCGGCCGGGGGTTTTCTTTTCCTACGGCAGTACAGTGCGCGGGCCGTGTTCGCCGTGCTCAGGTGACTTCTCGGTGTTGCACGCCGCCCGGCCCCGCGGCCCCGGGCCCGGGCTCCCAACTACTTTGCTGCCGGCCCCTGGCCCCGCCTGGCCCCGCCGGGCCACGACGCCGCTGTCATCCTTGTCGCACAAGCCGGCGTGCGCTCTGCGCTCTGGGCGACAGGCGTGGCATCTGCAGTGCCTTTGTCACCGGGCCGGCAGCGTGCCGGCGTCACTCCCGGCAAGGAGCAAGGCGTAGCGGAGCCGAGCGGCGCCGAGCGGGGGCAGGGCGGGGGCAGGGCGGGGGCAGGGCGGGGGCAGGGCGGGGGCAGGGCGGGGGCAGGGCGGGGGCAGGGCGGGGGCAGGGCGGGGGCAGGGCGGGGGCAGGGCGGGGGCGGGGCGGGGGCAGGGCGGGGGCAGGACGCAAGGTGCCTCCAGTTATGCCTGCGTGTGACAGCTGAATGTGCGCCACGTCCTTCCTGGTCCTACCCCCGCCCTCCACTATCCCCCGTCTCTCTCTCTCCCTCTCTCTCTCTCTCTCTCTCTCTCTCTCTCTCCCTCTCTCTCTCTCTCTCTCTCTCTCTCTCTCTCTCTCTCTCTCTCTCTCTCCCTCTCTCTCTCTGTCGCACACACACGCTATCTTTCTCTCTCACTCTCTATCTCTCTCTCTCTCTACCTCTCACTCGCCGCCTCATCTGTTGTCTCCCCGCACACGTTCCACTGTCGTGCATTAAGGCCGTTATTTCGACCGGCGGGGTTCGAGAAAGAAATCAAGGGTGTGCCGAAAGCTTGGGCTGCGCTGCACCCCTCGACGCCGGAAAACGCCGGGTTTCTATAGTCCCTAAGTTTTCAAAGAAATTTTCGAAAAATTTCCGAAATAATCTGAAAATTTCCGAAATCCTACCGAGCACGCTCGAGCCAATCACTCATCCGCCTGCCGTCCCGTTTTCTGTCCTCCGCGAAGGACAAACCATAGTCGGTGCTCCGCTCCTGCTCGCTGCCCAGCTGCCCAGCTGCCCAGCTGCCCAGCTATGCCCAGCTGCCAAGCTGCCAAGCTGCACGTCCCCGCCGTGGCGGGCCCTGTCGGGTCGTCCTGGGGGACCGCGACCGGACTACGTCCGAGCCCACGACCACCATGGGTCACGTGACCAGCCGGTCCCCCGGCGGCCCCACGAGATGCATATGGGGGGGACTACCAGGGGGGACGCACACAGGACGCGCCTACGGACGGGCGGGCGGCGGGACGCCTGCGGGACGCCACTACGGGACGCCACTACGGGACGGGGCGGACTCGGGTAGGGCACGGCCGGCCCGGTACGCCCGCCCCGCCCCGCCCCGCCCCGCCCCGCCCCGCCCCGGCCGGCTCCTAGTGGAGTCTCCGGGGAGTGGCCGACACGGTCGGACACCGCTGACAGGACGGCATAAGTGGGCCCCGGTGGACCACGCCACGTCGACGACAGGCCTCAAGGCCTCCTGCCCTAACATTCTCTCTCTCTCTCCCTCTCTCTCTCTGTTTCTATCCTCTATCTACTCGTTCTTTGCTCCCTCCTCCGCCCAGCCGTGTTCATTTCCTTATGTTGATTGCAGCAACGCCGCCTGGTAGTGTGTAGATGTTGGCTCGGTTTACTCACCCCCCCCCCCCCCTCCTTCCCCCCTCCTTTCCCTTCCAAACTCGCACGTCCAAACAAACATGTGCCACTCGCCATGACTCACCGGAGATTATCAATCGTGCGTGGCGTGCGCGCGGCGTGTCAGCGTGCACGCGCCATCACCCGCCACGCGCCTGCCACGCGCCGCCACGCGCCGCCACGCGCCGCCACCACCAAACAACAACTAACTCCGGTTTGAACACTTGACCACTTCCGCGTAAGGGCGGCGGCGCGCGGTTCATTTCCGGAAGCAGCGGCGCAACGCCCCGTTGCCGCTCCGCTGTTCACGCAAGCACGCATTATCTCTCCCGCTCCGGCCACATACACATGTGGTCCACACTTGTCCCCCCTCCCCCCCCCTCTCTCTCTCTCTCTCTATCTATCTATCTATCTATCTATCTATCTCTCTCCTGCCGCCGTTGATGTATCGTGTTTTCTTTGAGAGGCGAACGCTTTGCTTGCGCGGAGCCTCTGCCGTTTGTCCCTCCAATCCGAAGCATAGAGGGAGGGTGGGAGAGAGAGAGAGAGAGAGGGAGAGGAGAGAGAGAGAGAGAGAGAGAGAGAGGGGGGGGGGGGGAGAGAGAGAGAGCAGGAGGAGGACGGGGCTGTACAGGATGGGGACAGGCGGCCTGCAGACTATCCACTAGTATTGTACGTCAAAGCCCGGGCCAGGCCAGCCAGGCCAGCCGGCCCCAAAGCCTGTCCAACAATAATAATCCTTTTCTTCTCCGTTAGGGACTGCCCCGCCGGGCTCCGGGGCTCCGGGGCTCCGGCCAAGCCCACCCCACTCCGGCCCGAGCGGGGTCGAGAACAAGGGGGTAGAGCGGCGGGGTAAGCGCCTCTGCTGTAGTACACGCATACAGCAAGGCCTTGTGCGACCGCCTCTGTCCCGCTGCCGCCGCCGCCGCCGCTGCGACCGACCGGCCCTGCGACTCGGCGTGTTTGCGACGCCGTGCGCCACTTGGGACAACACGGACGGTTCACCTCCCTTCATATTTCACGCTGGGAGGGAGAAAAGTAGACGAGCGGTGGAAGAGGCGGCCGGCGTGGGGCTGCTGGGAGCCTGGAGCCTGGAGCCTGGAGCCTGGAGCCTGGAGCCTGGAGCTGCGCTGCGGGGGAGTCGAACCCGCGGCCGGCTCCCGGCGGCTGCTGGAGAATAAGCAGTTGTCATAAGCAGGGGCGGGCCGGGCTCGGTCGGGGCGGGTGGGTCAGAGGTGTGCTAATCGGTTTTGTGGTGCGAGGTGTTTGCTAACCGCAGCCGGAGGCCGCCGGGGCCGGGGGGGTCGAGGCCGGGGCCGTGCCGCGCCCCCGCCGCCTGCGGTGTGCGTCCGGACCGCCGTGCCGGCCGCGGCGGCGCTTTTAAAAATACATTTCCACATCGTCGGGGATTTGTGCAGGATTTGGGCGGGCAGAGGTGTGAGCGGGAACGGCCCCGCCTCGGCTGGCCTCGCGCGCTCGGCCGGCCGCAGAGAGAGAGAGAGAGAGAGAGAGAGAGAGAGAGGGGGGGGGGGAGAGGTCGGGTCGGGGGGTGCCGTCGTGTTAAGGTAAGCTGCACGCCCCCACCCCTCACCCGCCACGCATATTAGAAATTTAAATTGAAAAGACAAGTGGTTTCTGGGCACTGCACCGCCGCCGCCGCCTCACCGCCACCATTCGCACGCAAAGCTCTTAATTTAAAAGTCATGATTATTAAGCGCCGCGTTATTAATTATGAGACATGGAGGCGCCAAGATTAGGGCGGCCATAAATGCGGGATGGAGCGGATTGCGGGGCCTTCACTGCCGTCACTGCGGCGTGTCAGCGCGCGGGAAAGGCGGAGGGTTTTGAACGCGAGCGCGGATCGCAACGCCGCCGCCCGCGCCATCCCAGAGGGGGGCACAAGAAAGCGACATCACAAAAAAATAAAAATATCTGTCCCAAGTAGGGTTTCTAGTCCCCAAAATTTTAACGAAATTTTTGAAAAACAAATTTAAGGAAGTTTACGATTATTTTTTAGTTTCCTCCTAAAGAATTCTTCTCAAAACAGGTCACATTATCTGATTGTGTTAAGAGGTCAGCGAGAATAACTTGATTTTTCAAAAGCTCGCTGCACTTCTATTATCGTTTCGAAAGTTTTAAAGAAAATATTGTAAATTTATCTCATCTTGTTTGCGTGATCGGAGGGGAGTAATTACCCGCATGAGCGAGTGTGCTTGGCACGCGGCGGCGCCGCGGGAGAAGCTGCAGTAGCAGCGGCGGCGGAGGCACTGCCTCGCTCCCAGGCAGGCGCTGGCCTATCGCATTCCCTTTGCGGTACCTGAAGGCCCGGCGGGCCCGGCGAGGCCTGAAGGGCTTGGAGCAGCAGCGGAGCGGCGGAGCAGCGCTGCTTTGTGCCTAAGCCCCGGCCGCTGTATCGCCTGCTCCAATCTGCTAATGATCAAGTGGTAAGTGGGGGAGGGGGGGGGGGGCGGCCCAAGGCCGCGACAGAATATGAGGAATTAAGAGCGAGCCAACTTTGGAACGCGCGGCCGACCGCGGGCGGCTCCCCCCCCCCCTCCCCGGGTGCCCCAGGGCCCCGCCCTGCTCCCGACGCGGCCCCCTGCGGCCGCGTGCGTCGCTCGAGCGGGGCGGCGCCGCAAAAAAATTAAGAACACCACCCACGCACAGTGCGGGTACTCAAAGCAAAATACAGCCGGACGTAATTAAATCAAAGAACGCCTGTATAGAATCGGCCGCATACTCGAACCGAGATACATCGATCGATATACATGCAAGAACCCCCGAAAATTTTAACAAACATTTTGAAAATTTCGGGAACATTTTCGGACTTGAAACCACACGCACGATCGAGTCCTGGGCGAGCCTGGCCAGTAATGCTCCTCGCGAACAATGCGCGGACCTGCTGAGAGGAGAGGGGTGTACGCCCTGGCTGCTGCACTGGACTGCTCTGCGGGCGTGCGGGCGTGCGGGCGTGCGGGCGTGCGGGCGTGCGGGCGTGCGGGCGTGCGGGCGTGCGGGGGCCCCCCGCGACCGCCTCCTATAATAGAGTCTCCAGCGAGTGGCAAGTTGTTGCCCGCGGGGCCGGCGGCTGCTGCGGCGGCTGCGGCGGGCGGCACACTGCCGGTGCGTGGCCGAGGGGCACGCACACACACACACACACACACACACACACACACACACACACACACACCATCCCGCCCGCGGCCCCGCCGAGGCCCGCCTCGCCCGCCGAAGCTGTAAACTTGCAAGGTTGCACAATAATACGCCCATCAATAATAGATGAGCTTATTTTCTAGAGTGGCGGGAGGCGCGCGAGGTTGGTGGTGCCGCGGCGCTGCCGGCGGCGGCGGCGGCGGCGGGTTCGGGGGTCCGGGCCGCGGCGGCGGCGGCGGCGGGTAGGGCGCTGCTCGGCGCTGCTTCGCTGAGCAAGTCTCTTTGCGTTTGCTCACCAAGACCAAGACGCGGGTTCCCGCAGCCGCCGCGCCGCGCCGCTCCTCCAGCCCGCTAGGCCCGGCCGCCGCCGACCCCCTCCCCCCTCCGGCCCTCCGGCCCTCCGCCTCCCACCGCCGCTGTCAGCCCGTCAGACGACGCATCAAGCCACCCCATTATCCCCAAATGCCAACTTCGATTGCCTTTCAAACTGTGTGGCAGCGGCGGGGCGCGGCGCTGCGCGGTCCGGGAGGGACGCGACACGTCGTACCGACCGACTGGCGGTGGTGATCATTGCTCCGCTGAGAGAGAGAGAGAGAGAGAGAGAGAGAGAGAGAGAGAGAGAGAGGGAGAGAGGGGGGGGGGGAGGGAGACAAGAGTAATTTATTAGGAACCGCCACCATCGCGGCGCCTCTGGGTGCCAAGTAATAAAACAATAATAATACGTGGGAGTCGCCGCACACGTATGCGCGCGGCGGCGTGCGGCCCCGCAGCGGTCCCTCTCCTTCTCCTCTCGTCCTCCTTCTTCTGTCTCTCTCTCTCTAAACGTGTTTGGCAACTGTGCTCAGGGCACAAACGACTGAGGCAAGCCGCGACGGCCTCGCTCGCGCGGTGTCGTTAGGGTGTCCCGCCAGGAAACCTCCCAAGGACGCCACCTGCCAACAGACGTCTGCAAACAAGACGAGCCCCCATCAGCTGCGGGGCCCCGCCTGCATGGATGTCGACGCGCCCGATTGGCTGCTGACGCGGCACCGGGGACCGCGCCCCCCCGCACGGGCCAATAGCTGCTCAATTCCTCCTGTGCCTCTGTGAACCCGCGGCGCGCGCGGGTCATTTGCGAGTTTGAAAGTTTGCTATTTCAGATTGAAAAGTCTGTATGAAACATAAATACTGTAATGATAATAATAATAATTATAATTATAGGTAGCAGAAGGAAGAGGGAACTGAATCGCGAGTAGCAGAGCAAAAAATGGCAAGTCTTTGCCAATGAAAACTAGGGAAGCAAAAAATAGAAAAGAATCACAACGGGAAGGACACGTCACAAATGAGGACGTAAAGAAGCGGCCTAAAGGGGGAGGGGGGGGGGGCCTCCTATGAATGGCCGAGACGTGTGGGGATGATATCGACGTTTTTGAATGGGAAGCAATTACTAGTTCACGGAAGACCCGGTGCCGGCTGGGGGCGCAGGGCCGGCTGCGGGGGCGGGGCTGCGGGGGCGGGGCTGCGGGGGCGGGGCTGCGGGGGCGGGGCTGCGGGGGCGGGGCTGCGGGGGCGGAGCGGGTCCCCGTGGGACCCGCGGGGAGGAGGAATCTTCTCATTAGACGCCACTTGAGCCCCCCGCTCCCCACGGGGGCCGGCGGGGGTAGCCGAGGGCATATCCAGTCAGTCGCTAGATAGGGCAAGGGCCCCCCCTTGCCCCTGGCAAGCAGGGAGAGAGAGAGAGAGAGAGAGAGAGAGAGAGAGAGAGAGAGAGAGAGAGGGGGGGGGGGCGACGAGCGAGATCCTGTTGGACCGAAAACAAGTGGGTCCGAAAGAGGAGGGATTCTAGAGGGAAATAAGTCCCTCGCTCCCTCCCCTCTCTCGTACCCCTTTTGCCAGCCAGGACGGGCCTTGACGAAGGAGAGAGAGAGAGAGAGAGAGAGAGAGGGGGGGAGCTGTAGTGACCATGATAATCCCGTCAAGTGGCCCGGCCCGGCAAGCTAACGAACAGCGTTCACAAAGGGCAGCGCTTGGAGTGCGGCCGGCGTTGGCCCCCCGCGACTCTTGGCGTGGGCTGTACGCGGCCATGTGTGTGTGTGTCGCCGGCCGTTGTCATCTTTCTTGCTCCTTCCTGCGGGCCGCGCGCGGCTGTCGCGGGATGCAATTCCGATTCCCACCCCCCGAACCTCCCCACCCCCTCTCCCCCCTCCGCCACCTTGGCGGAGGAGGAGGGCGCGAATCTCTGTCGCCGCCGCCCCGAGGCCGCCATATCGCCGAATTGAAATGTTTACTGCCCTAAGAAGACGCCATATATTGTTCTCGTTTTGGCATTTATTGTTTCGTGTCATAAAATGGACGGCCCCTTTCTCCGGGCGGGACGGGGCCGCCGGGCCCGCCAGTGGCCGGGCCGGGCAGCTTGCGAACTTGCGCAATATTTTATTGAAGATCGGCTTATGTGGGGGCGCGGCACGGCACCGAGCCCGGGCCCCGCCGCGCCCCGCCGCGAACATAACTTGACTATGTCGCTCCGCTGTCTTGCATCCTCCCAGCCAAAACTTTTTTTTCTTCTCTCGTCGGATTTTCTTTTCCCTCTCTCTCTCTATCCTTTTTTTCTGCCCCTTCGCCCCCAAAAGCAGAGCGCGAAGCAAGGCGCGCGGCGGGGACCATTTGGACGCACAGAATGAGCCGAGGAGAGAACTCGACAGATAGAAACACTTCCGGACGTAAAGTCGCATCGCCCTGACAAACCCCATTTGGTGCGGGCGGCACCGGCAGCGCGGCTCGGCGCCCGGGGCAGAGATTTATCGGGCGAGCTCATTCGACACGGTACCATTGACACGGGCTGACTGCGAATAACCGGATCGGGCTGTCGGCACAGCGCCGCGCGTCGCGCCGCCACCTGCTCAGCTAATAGGCTCCCCCGGCGGTGTCGCTCTCTCTCTCTCTCTCTCCCTCTCTCTCTCTCCACACAATGCGGACCCGGAGACTTTCCCTGGAAAGAGCTTTGCCCGTGTGTCTCCGGCGAAGAGAGAAATAAAACACGAGGATCCCCTTCCCGTCGATAAATAACAGTGGACGCTTGCAAGCTCCTGTGTGAGCCCCGCGCCGGCGGCTCTCATGGACCGGAGCTCTGCGGCCGGAGGCTGTGCTCCTGGAGCCTGGCTGACACCCAGGATCGCGCGTACGATCCCGAAAAATAAGCAAACTATCCGAAGTACGAAACAACAAGTATCACACTTATTATCACCCCAGGTGGCGTTTGCTTTTTAAAAAAAAATGCTCAAATAGAGATAGGCGTCTGGTTACGCCAGCCTGTGGTATTTTGCCTAGCAGGCAGGCGAATCCTCACATTTTGTGTTCTGGGGCTAATCTGTCTGCTTTTTGCCTGGCAACACCCTCTCCTCTCCTCCCCTCGCAGTGGGTGTGGTGGTGCCATATGCCGGCGAGGTAAACGTTTTGTTTCCTCGGAGACGGACAACGGGCAGCCGGGGGGGGGGGGGGGGGGGGGGGGGCACGCACACACACACACAGAGGATTTGGAATGGAGCCGTCTTTTGTCCTGCGGTGGTGCCGCTGCTGCCACTTCCCACCTCCCCGCGCGCCCCGCTCTCCTGGAGACCGCTGGAGTCCTGCTGGAGAAGTTGGGGTGAGGGCTGGCGGCTTTACTGTATATTGCATGAGTTGGAGAAGAGCTCAGGGCGGCGGTAGGGGGGAGGTGGGCGGCGGCGACCAGAGGCGGGCGGGGTCTCAATCGCCAGCCCTGTATACCATCGATGCAGCCGCTGCCGCCTCCCTGCAGTCACTCTCTCTCTCTTTGTCCTTGTTTGGCGACCACCGTCACCTCTGCTCATCAATTATGCCCACCTCATCAAAGCGCCCACACCGCGCGCGCTCAAAAACAAAAAAAAAGTATCGGAACTACACTGAAACCCACGGAGCTACATGGTGGCGTCAGAGCTACGCGCTGTGCGACGGCCCTCAGCCCCTGTCTACCTGGCGTGGGCCGCGGCAGCGCTGAGGGGTGGAGCACATCAACGGGGACGTAGACGCACGCGAGGCCACGGCGCAGGGTGGAGGTGGTGGAGTCAAGTACACAATACGTTGGGGAGATTAGACCCCCCCCCCCGTGCAAATGCCGCTCTCTGTCTGTCTCTCTCCGTCTCTATCTCCCCCCTCCCCCCCCCCTCTCTCTCTCTCTCTCTCTGTCGCACTCCGTCAAAGCGCAGCATAAGGGGTCGTGAGGCTTAGAGAGGCCCGGACCGCCCACCCAGTTGTTGTTGTTGTTGCTGCTGCCTTCTCTCTCACTCCCCCCCCCCCTTGCCGTCTCTCTATACTCATCGGGCCCCTGCGCGCGCCTAGATTAAATGCCGTCTGAAACCAGGTCGATGCCAAGCTGCTTAGCAGGCAAGGCATACTGTAAAATTGCCCGTAATTCCCTATTCACGAATATCTCTCCGAAATTCGGCGCGGAAGCCCCCCCGAACAGGATGCTGGTCCCGCCCCTGGCACGCCTTGGCATGACGGTGATGCACGGCAGCGGCGGCGGCCCCGCACGGCCCCACACGGCCCTGCACAGCTCGGCGCGGCTCCGCGCGGGCTCTGGGAATTAAATGAGGTTTTGTGACTTTAGTTGTTGTTGTCGAGCGGGGCGCAACAAGGGAAAACAACTATAGTGCTGCGAGGATCGCCCGACCTGGTGCTGCTGCCGCTCGTCGTATGCCGCTCTGCTGTGTGTAAGAGAGAGAGAGAGGAGAGAAAGAGAGAGAGAGAGAGAGAGAGAGAGAGAGAAACAGGAGAAAGGGAGCTGGCAGGCAGGCAAGGCTGGCAGGACGCACAAAGCCTCCCCGGCGAGGCGGGGCGGCGCGGGGCGCCGCTGTGCCGTTCTCAGGTGCGGCGCGGGCAAACCGTTTGTAGCGGACGAATTTTAATTAAACTTGGGTGACGTTTCAGTCAGCCTTATAAACACCTGCAATGACTGGTGGGTTGCCGCGGAGGCTGCCGCTGCTGCCGTCGCTCTAGGCCTCGGTAGACGCCGAGGCCGCCCTGGGCCTCCCGGACCCTCCCGGGAGACCGTGTGTGTGCGTGTGTTTGTGTGTGCGCGTGCGTGTGTGTGCGTGTGTGTGTGTAAGTCGTGCGACAAGTCATTAAAGTCCCACCCCCGGCAAACCTCGTCGGCGTCGTCGCCAAGGCGCACACAAGGCTTTGATTCGGCCTTAATTATCCGAGAACGTGTGCGGCGCGACGCGCGACTTTGGCTGTTTTGTGTTCTTTGGGAGCCGTGCCCTGCCCCGCCGTGCCCCGCCGAGCCCCGCCGAGCCCCACTGCCGAGCCCCTGCTGCTCCCCGCGGCGCCCCGCGCCCCGCTATAATTGGATATCCGTCGCCTGCTTTCGACACAAACGTCATTCGCGATTGCCTATCGCGCTGTCAATTTCTTTTTCGCGTGCCCCCCACCCCCGACCCCCCGCATTTGCGACGAGCAACGCGTCGTGGGAATAGCTCCTCATTGACTATTTACACGATGAACTTTTCACGAAATTTCTCGTAAAGGGTGCGGGGTTTTATGCGGCGCCTCTTCCTTGACCACACTGCGTCCCTACGGTGGCAGCGGCGTGTCCGCGTGTGTGGTCACACTCGCCCGGGCTTAAAGTGGACCGTTCAATTAATAAAGCATCACTCCGTCGGCCTGAGCGAGTGAGAGAGAGAAAGATAGGGAGTGAGAGGGAGCAGGAAGAGAGAGAGAGAGAACGAGAGGGAGAGAAAGAGTGGGGGAGGGAAAGAGAGGGAGACAAAGGGAGGGGGGGGGGGGGGAGGGGGTTAGGGGGGGGGGGGGAGAGAGGGGCGTGCGACGAGTTGGGGCGGTGCGGCGAAGCGGCTCGGAGAAGAAGAGGAGGAAGAAGGAGGGGGCTTCCCTCGTATAACGCGCGTTTTATGAATTCATTCATGTGTGCAGGCAGAGAAAGAAAGAAAGAGAGAGAGAGAGAGAGAGAGAGAGAGAGAGAGATGGAGGGGGGGGGGGGGCACTGCGAGCGCACGTGGCCGCATGCGGAAGAGCGCTTTGTTCTCGCCGTGTTTTGCACACGATGAGGCCGCTGGCTGTTGCGTGTCGCCGGGCTCCTCCACCTCTCTCTCCCTTTCTCTCTCCCTCTCTCCCTCCCTCCCTCTCCCCCGCCCTTCTCTCTCTCTCTCTCTCTCTCTCTCCCTCTCTCCCTCTCCCCCGCTCTCTCCCTCTCTCTCTCTCCCTCCCCCTCTCCCTCCCCACTGCACTCCTAACTACTACTTCTCCGGACTGTACCGCGCGATCCATTCAACGGGAACTCTATGTGATTATGTTTGTGTGTGTGTGTGTGTGTGTGTGTGCATCCCCAATGCTGACCACCACTGTTTCTCTCGTTTGGTTGCAGGTCGGTACGCTGGGCCGCGCATTCGAAGAACGCTCGGTGAACTACTTCGCTGAAGACACCTCTCGCCCGGGGAACATTCCGCCGCTCTCGTGAGCGGAGGGCGCCGCTTTTGGATCGAGCGCAGTCGAGCTTGGCGCGGTGCCCTTGGCGATGTACAGTGCGCCCGGCCGGCACGTTGGTTTGGGGTGGCTTTGTTCGGAGGACCTCATCATGGTACAGCGCAATTATTGATTCTGAAGTGGGATATGCAAAACTGTCGCCGGATTTAGATGCGCTCTCAGAACCGAATCCATAGCTCGTTTTGTGTGTGCGTGCTGGGGAGAGAGAGAGAGACAGGGAGAGGGGGGGGGGGGGGGGGGGGGGGGGGGGGATACAACCGCAGAGAGCGAGATAGGTAGAGGCTGCCACACGAGAGCTCTGCGGGAAGGAGAGGGAGGGATTAGAGCCCACACGGCGAGGGCTGTTAAAACCCTGCCAAACAACTTTGCACCTTTTCCACCTCTCTCACTCCTTCTCGCCGCCCGGCTGAGGTTGCCGCCTCCAGCCGCTTCCAGCCGCCTCCAGCACCACCTTGCACCCTTTGCCCGTGCGAGGCGTGGCGCGGTGTGTAACCGTCAGTCTTATGCGGGGTCCCGCGTAAACTTTGGTGATGACCTAAGCCCCCTTCCCACACGCAGGCCTACCTGCGGCCCCAAACCTCAAAGTTGCACACCTACTTTGCTTCTGGCCCGGGGAGAGTTTCTTGGCGTGGCGCTGCGGCCAGGCTCTTGACGCCCCGCGGTCAGCACCTCCAGCAGCGGCCCCACCACCCCAGCTGCTCCAGCACTCCAGCAGCTCCAGCGGCCTATATGATCTCGGCCCGGCGCCCCTCGCCCATCCGAACTCTCCGCTGCTGCGCGCGTTATTTGCCGTCGGCGCCCGCCGCCTTTTACGGTCCACCCGGGGGTCATCACCATGGCGATAACAGCGCCACCTTTGCCCCGGCCCGCCGCGCCCCCCTCGCCGGGCGGGGCCTTCCGCACTGATTGTCGTGTCAAGGACACGCCTCGAGCCGCCGGGAAGCTGGCAGCGGCGGCGGCAGCGGCGGCAGCGGCCCCAGCAGCGCGCGCGAGCTGTCACAGACACTTTTTCGTCCTTTCTATTGTCCCTCCTCCTTTTTTTCCTATTTCACTCCTTGTGGCCCCTTTTCCTCCCCCTGCTCCCCGCGCGCCCCCCTTCGGAAGTGGATATCGCGCCGTGTCGCGCCCCCTGCGGGCCGGGGCAACTTTATTTGGGGGCTTTAGGTACGGACACGGCGGCCATCTGCCCGGGACACCCGGTCCTCTCTGCTCCTCACACACACACACACACACACACACACACACGCACACACACGAGGGGGAGCAGCCGGGGGTCGCCGAGGGAAAGAGGGGCGGCGCGCCGCCGTGCGTGAAACTACGTTCGAATTTCCTCTCGGTCAAAAACGCGGCGGCGGCGGCGGCTCTGGGCGGGCGCCTGTGGGATCGGGGGTAGGCAGCCCGCAGGACGCGCGCGCGTGGAGCGGCCGCCGGTGGCCTACGCGGCACGGCGCCCCGGCGGACGTGGGAGGCGGCTGGGCGGGGCCGGCCCGGCGGCGGCATCGCCAGCAAAGCTCGCCGGAGTGCTAATTATGGAGGGATAACGAGCAGGTGAGCACTCGGTGCTGCTGGGCTGCCGCCGGGGGGGGGCGGCGGGGGCCCCTCCAGGCCGGCTGCGGACTAGGGTTACAAGGGCCGAAATTTTCAAACAAATTTTCGGGAAGGATCTGAAATGGAAAACAAACAAAAAACTTCTGAATTTTTCTAAAAATTTGTGAAATTTTCACCATGTTAGAATTTTCTAAAATATTATGCATTTTTTTCCGCGAAGAAAAAAATTGTGACTATAAACCCCAGGCTGCGCGCCCCGGTCATGGCGATGCACCCCGCGGCCCCCCGCGGCCCCCCGCGGTGACGGCCCCCATGGTGGCCCCCGGGCGGCACGCCACCACCACCACTACCACTACTCCCTTGCTCACTTGCCCACCACGGACAACATTTCATTCCCCCCCTATCATCCATAGTGATAATCAATAAATCCCCCGTGGCTTCCTGCGTGGCAGCCACGTCCTCGCGTGAGTCCCGGCCGTGCATTGTTTCAGGCCGCCGCCAGGCGATGAGCCTGCTGACGAGCAACACGGTGTGGAGTCGGGGCGGCGGCGGGGGGCCGGGGAGTGCACCTTGTTGCCACCAGTTGCACTCTCCACTTTTCTTTCAAGGGTTTTGCAAGCGCAAGCCTCGGCGGCGGGGGATGGAGCAGCAGCAGTGCCGAGAGAGAGAGAGAAGGAGGGGGAGACCGAGAGAGGGGGAAGTGAGGCAGGGAGGAGAGAGTGAGCGAGACGGAGAGTGAAGGGAAGCAGTGCGGGCGAGTGAGTGAGAGGCATAGGCACGACAATAATAATACACCCGCCCTGCCGCCGCCGCCGCCACTACCGCCGCTGCAACTTCCCCTCCAAGTACGCTCCGTGTAATTAGGGGCGGCGGTATTCGCAGCAACGACGAGGACGCGGAGGCGGTGGCGGCGGCAGTATCCGCAGTAACAGGCGCGGGGCGCTTGCAGCGGCTCCCGCCGGCTCCCCGGGGTGATGCCCCCCCGGATGCCCTCTACACGCCGCGCCGCGCCGCGCCCCGCCACTCCCACCGGAGGGCTTTGCAGGCGAGGCCGCACACATGCAAGCTGCTCCGCTGGCTGCTGTGTGTGAACAGAAGACGGCCGCCGCGCGCTACCGGGCCGTGCCGGGCCCTGCCGGGTGCTCCGGACCCAATCAATGGACGTGCGAGTGGTTCCCGCTCTAGTGCCTCTCAGACAGTTTTGCCATGCGATACAGCAGCGCCGACCATGCGTGCGTGCGTGCGTGCCTGTGTGTGCGTGTGTGTATGTTCTGTTCAATGTGGCCGTTTTAAAAGAACCCGCGCTCTCTTTCTGCTGCCTACTCTTCTTTTTTTTGCGCTGGTCGATTTTTTTTGTTTTCTTTTTCTTTTCTGCGTCGACCCAATGGGAGCGTTCCATCACACGACGAGTTCGAATAGCGAAAAGGAGAGATAGACCCAAAGAGAGAGAGAGAGAGAGCTAGTGGGAGAGAGAGAGAAGAGAGAGATGGGGGCAGCTCCCAGGGGCCGGCTACGGGGGAGCTGCTGCCGATTGGAATGCCTATTACGTCAACCACTGCAAGCGCCTGTTCCCCGAGCCCCCTTCCCCCCTCTCCCTCCTTTTTCGTTTTATTTCCCCGGCCCCGTGTCCGGCAGCGCTGGCAGCGCGCTGCTGCCGGCGAGGTCTCAAAGGGGCTCGTGTAAATGATCGTGCATCACAGAGGGGCCGCGGCCCCGGCCCGCCCCCACGGATCACCCGTTTTCCCCCTTTTATACCGGCGCTCCTGTCGCACAACATCATCATGATCTGCATTCAGGTTTCATTACCCCCCCCCCCCCCTCTCACTCGCACACGCCCCTTTCAGCGCCCTCTTCCGACTCCATTCATGCCGCCCTCTTCATTCAGTTTGCTGCTTGTACTGTTGCGCTTCCTTCGTATGCCTCCCTCTCTTCTCTTTCTCTCTCTCACACACACACATAGTCACTCTCGCCTAAAAATCCGATTTTTTTAAAACGCCGATTTCTAAAAAAAATCGGATTCTTTTCTGAATTTTTTTTTTAAATTTTGAGATTAGAAACCGTTTTTTTCTCTCTCAAATCGTGCTTTTCCCTTTGACGAGTACGGGGTTGCCTCGTGGCGGAGCGAGTCCGCCGACACATGCGGTGCCCGCAGCAGACGAGCCCCGAGCCCAGGGGTTGCAGGGCGCGCCCCTCGTTGGCCCCCTCCGGCCGCCCCGACCCCTCCGGCCCCGCGCACTTAATGCCGGATAATTTTATGTAGGTACTTGCAAGGGCTTTGGGCCCGACACCCCGGTTACCTCGGGATTTCTTTGATTACTCGCCGGGCTTAGCCGTGCACCCCGCCCGCCCGCCCGTGGGGCCCCAAGTGTGCCTACCGTGGCCCCCGCGCCGCCCCGCGCCACCCGGCGCCCTCGCCGTGCTAATTTTCTGCGGCACGAACCCTTCCCTCCGGGACGAAGCTCCGGGCAGCAGCAGCGGCGTAGGGCGGAGGTCGACGCACGGGCAGACAATGCAAGAGGGAAAAAAAACACGCACCAAAAATGTTTCCGGGTGCCAAGGTTTCTTGTCATATACGCTGTAAACTTCTGAAGTAGGCATTGCGCACCAGGTTCGGGCCCGACGACGCAGCTCTACGAATGAAGGCAATCACCATCGTGAGTCAACCACCTAGCGGAGCTGCCTCTTTGCAAAGGCGAGTTTGCAAAAGCGAGAAGCGGTTGACGAATTTCTTGCTGCAAGAAAATGAGGGGGGGGTGTGTGTGTGTGTGTGTGTGTGAGAGAGAGAGAGAGAGAGAGAGAGAGAGAGAGAGGTGAGAACCGCGATGAAGAGTAGGTCCGGTGAAGAGGAGAGGGCGGCGTCGTCACACCCCCGGGACAGATTGGACCGATGCCTCGGTCCGTGGAGCATGAGGAGATCGGGGCGAAGAGGAAGAGGGCCCGGCGCCTGCCTGCCTGCCTGCCTGCCTGCCTGCCTGCCTGCCAGCCCGCACAGCCAGGTGGGTCGGGGTCAACAGGTACACCCCTGTGATTGATTTCGGACAACAAACCCGGGCCGGGCCTAGCCCGCCGCCGGTGTCCCCACGGGGAGTGGACGGCGGCCACTGCGGCAGCATCTCCATGGGAGGGGCGGGGTAGCCCGGGGGCCCCCGCAGGCCCCGCAGCACGTGACGGTCCGGCCACGAGCGTCCTTTGCGGCGGCGGCCTCTTCTTTCGAAGCGTGAAGCACTGCGCGCGCGCCGGTCTGACGGGCAGACCGACAGGCAGACAGACAGACTGGCAAATAGGGAAAGGGTGGACAAAGTATCACTCGGGCAGCGCGCCCCCGCCGCCCCCGCCGCCCCCGCCGCCCCCGCCGCCGGGCCCCACTGGGCCCGTCCTGGGGAAGAGTAAAACGCCGGGAACAGACTTGGTTTCCTTTAAAAGGGTCAAACCCACCCTCGTCCCGCCGCCCCTCCTCCTTGCAGCCCTCTTCCTCCTCCTCCTCCTCCTCCTCCTCCTCCTCCTCCTCCTCCTCCTCCTCCTGAATGTCCTCTCCACATCCTGCCGACCTCGTTCTCCCCCCCCCGCTCCCCCTCCCTCTTTTTCCTCGGCCCGGATTTCAGTCGTGTGTGTCGCCGGACGGCCGCCCCGCGCCGCCGCTGCCGGCCCGGCATGCAGTCGCCCGCCCGCCCCTCCGCGACCCCTGAAATAAACTCCACCGCCCGCTCCGCTTGCAGCCCGAATCACTGGAGGGCGGGGGCGGGCGGGGCCTTGTTCCCGATTGGTTATCACCGACACCGGCGCGCTGCCTCTCTACTTTATGAGAGGGCGGTGAGGCCGGCCTTGAGGGCGACAGCGGGCAGAGCAGGCGAGAGGACGAGGACGAACAGAGGGAAGCAGGAAGGAAAGGAAGCGGGCGGAGAGGCGAGGCGACCATAGCCACACAATAACGGATGAGCGCATCGCAAAGTTTGATTGAATGGCCAAGATTGGAAAGGGGTGCGAGGAGGGCTCCGGAGCCCCCCAGGCGAGCCGAGGCCGCGGCCCGGCGGGGCCCAGGCGGGGCCCAGGCGGGGCCCTCAGCCCAGGCCACGGGCGCAGGGCGCAGCTGGGCCGAGCCGTACCAAGCGTCGACTACGCAGCCGGATTTGGGAACGGAGCCGTCGTGTCTTTGATCCGTCCGAGTCACGTGTGTGTGTGTAGGCGAGTGTGTGTGTGTTGTGTGTGTGTGTGTGTGTATGAGTAAGAGCACGCGCCCGAAGGCTCCGAACCGAAGACCGGGACGGGGATGGCGACGAAGATGATGCCATACTGGTGAAAGGGAGATCCTCCTACTGGTGGAGACTATCTTCATCTCTCTCTCTCTCTCTCTCTCTCTCTCTCTCTCTGCCCGTGGGGCTCGCTGGGGACACACGGCTCTCTACTGCTGCTGCTGCTGCTGCCGCCTTTTCCGTTTGCAATTTATGATATTACGCTCTATACTCTCTTCTCGGGCACACGCGTGTGTGTGTGCGTGTGTGAGTGTGAGTGTGAATGTGTGTGTGTGAGTGCGTGTGTGAGGCGGACGGGACGAATGCTCACTGTGACGTGCGAATATTCCCAGTGCGCGTGGGGATTCTGGGCGTATTGCCTTCAGCAGTGGTCGCGTGCCGAGCTCAGCGTATTACATTTCCAGCGTGCACGCGCGCGCACACACACACACACACACACACACATAGTCGCGTATTTCAAAGAGTCCCGCCAAATGAATCTCTCATCGTTCCGGATGTACACGGCATCAGAAAAGCAGGGCCGATGTGTGCATATAATATGTGGCAACGCGGTCCGTAAGGTAATCCTTCGTTTTGAAACCGCCGTTGCTTTTGTGTGCAGACTTCCCTCTTTTAGTTGAGAAGGGAGAGAGAGTGACTGAGAAAGAGAGACAGACAGACAGAGACAGAGAGGAGAGAGAGAGAGGAGGAATAAATAAAGTTTCACTGAGGGACATTTCATTTCATTTCGCTCTCAAACAGTTCGGTCTGCACCCAACTTTTCCAGCCCCCTGTGTTCTCGGCCAACACAACAGCCATATCTGGAAGTATCGTTATTATTACGGAACAAGTCAGTAGAAGTTGTCAATGTGGCCGGGGCAGAGAGCGAGACAGAGACAGACAGAAGAGCGAGAGCAGGGAGAATGAAAAGAGTGTGTGAGAGAGAGAGAGTGAGTGGGAGAGAGACGGAAGTGGGAGTCAGTCGAGTTTCATCCGCCTCGCTGCCCCCATCAGCGCTTGGCAGCGCGGCTCCCGTAAAGCTGCAGCAACTGCCTCCAAACCTTCTCGTAACTTGCTTTCATGCAACTCCAACGAGGCAACCGACACACAAAAGCACTCCGCGGCCGCGCGCGCGCGCGCTCGCTGTGTCCGCCCCCGCGGCCGCCCCCGTGGCCGCCCCCGTGGCCGCCCCCGTGCCGTGTCCGCCCCCGCACGCCCCCGCTGTCCACGTAATACCTATGGAAAAGGCATCAGCGGCGGAACGAGGTGACGGCGGCGGGGGCCCAGTCCGCGGCCGCGGGGCCCTGCTGGGCCGAACGTTGCTGCACGCGGCACAGTGGAGCCCCGGGAAGGGTCGATGCCTCGGCGCGTCGATATCAAAATCTCACACTCGGTGGCCGCCACGTTTCAGTCATTTTCTTGTGCCGTATTTATTTTAATGTACCTATCTCTCTCTCGCTCTTCTCAAAGGCTGCGCAGAGGGGGTACCCTGTCGCCGGCTCCGGTTCGCGTGCCCTCGACCGCAAATGACTCGTCAGTCGCGGGGGCCAATAAAAAGGGCGGGCGCGCTGAGAGACGGCGGGGGCGTCTGGCTGAATAGAATGGAACGAAAACAGAGCCATCTTGGGAGCGCTTCCAGCGGCTTGCAGCGCCCGGCCGCGACGCCGCCGTCGGGGCCCTGCGCGCTCGGCGGCGGCCTGCGCCGCCCCCCGCGGCTCCGCGGCCCCGCGGGCTCCCGCCGGAACTCTTTGTTGCCCTGGCCTGCCTCGGTTCAGTAGAGGAGCCCGCTGCCGCCGCTGCTGCTGCTCTCCGCTGGGGGCCACGGAGCGTTTGAGGAGAACACGATACTGGCCGGGGCCGTCCGGGAGGCGAGGGAGGCGCGGATTAGCCCGTGCAGGCTGTGCAGGCCAGACGCCGAGGCCCTGACGCCCCTCGCCGAGGCCGTGACGCGGTGCACCGAGGCCCTGATGCCGCGCACCGAGGCCACGAGGCCCGGGGGCTGTTACCCTCTCTTCTTCTCACCCCCTCTCCGGATCTTGAAGGACGACGCCTCGGCCAGAGTAGTCAGATTTTTTTTTTAAAAAAAGGGTAAATTTGTGAAATGTAGAAATATATCATGGATTTTTTTTGCGAAGATTTCCTTGAAATTTTTGGGACGATAAGGACCCTATTTCTCGGTGGTCCGGAGGGGCTGCTTTATCCCGGCAGGAGACTCGACGCTGTCCTGTAGAAACTTGCCTCGACCACAAATTCCACTTCTCGGTCTTGCCAATCGTGGGTCGGCGCGGCAGTCTCTCTCTCTCTCTCTCTCTCTCTCTCTCTCTCTCTCTCTCTCTCTCTCTCTCTCTCTCTCTCTCTCTCTCTTTCAATCTCACTCCGACCGCAACAGTTATGGTGGCCGGCCACTATAGAGACTGAACCACCAGAATAGTGGACTCTGCCGACAACCGAGGCGGGGCCAGGACACACTTAAAGGGGGCCTTTCCCATCGTCGCCCAAGTCCTCTCGAACACAAACGGGACCTAAAGTCACCTAAAGTTGTTGTCGGCCCGTGCGGCTGCTCCGAGTCCATTGCGGCGCCGGGACTTGTTGCCCGCGGAGACAACGACCACGGAGGGAAAACAATAAGAAAAATTTGTAACGACGGGGAGGTGTGGGTGGTGCTGCCGTTCTCTATGAGCGGGGCTGAACGCCGCGCATTAGGGTTACATGTCCCTAAATTTTATTTGAAAATTTCGGAATTTTTTTTTCAGAATTTTCAGAAATTTTTCAGAAAGTTTCAGAAATGTGATTGACTTTTTTTTTTACGGAAATTTCGAGGAAATTTTCGGAGCTAGGAACCGTAGGCCGCGCGCCAGCAGGGCCGGCCGCCTGTCGATGCCAACTGCTCCCACACGGCCTCGGCACTTTACTGGGGAGCCCGGGTGCAGGAGTGTGGGGGCCGCGCCGCACGCTGCCGCCACACGCCCGGCTCCGCAGCCTGGCCAGCAGCCACCGCAACAGAGTCCCGGAGCGCGCCTGCATTTTTAACGCCTCTTCGAAGGAAACGAGTTGTCTGCCTGCTGCTCAAGGCCCGCCGCCGCCGCCGCCGCTGCCGCCACCCGCGTGCACGCCACTCCCAGCGCGTACAGTCACGCACCTAACTAGCTGTCCACGGACAGAGCCACGCACCTAACTAGCCGCGGCGCCCCTCTCAACAACCTCACACACTTCCACGCGCAGCGAAAATTGAGTATTCTGCTTTGCCGAGACCGCAGTCGAAAAAGGGAGCATCTTGATGAAGAAATCAGTGTCTGATATGGCGATAACGGAGGACGTACGAAGCTCTCTCTCTCTCTCTCTCTCTCACACACACTCAGAGCACAACCTGTCAAATAGGCCACCGCACGACCTTGCCATGGTGTACACAGCTCGGGCAGTCATCAACTTATTCTCCTCCGGTTCCGGTTTAGCCGATGGGCAGCGCCGATTACAGTCGTAAAATCCATTGCCTGATGAAAGAGTATGGCGGGGCACACCGCACGGCGCTCAGCCGCCGGCGGCCGGACCGCACACGGCCTCTTTGACACGGGGCACCAGCGCCGCCGGGACCAGGTCGTTAGCATCGGGCCGGCCGTGCTTGCCCTCATTACAGCCCGAAGCCCCCATTAATTCCAACCACGCGAAACGCGGACGAGCACGTCGACCGAATCAGGGCGCGAAATAAAATATTAATCACGACGCGCCCTTCTTCTCCTCCCGGAAACGCAGGGCTCCGATAAAAACTTTCGGAGTCGTGTTTTGTTGTAGGTGAGGCGGCAATGCGGACGCGTTTCCTCCTGTTTATTCTGAAGGGAGCCGCAGGGGTAGGGATTTCGCTTCTGATCGAAAAGAAAGAAAAAAACGCCGATTCAATTTTTCATCTTCCTTGCCATTTATCCGGGGCGAACATGAAGCAGCAGGCCGCTGATGTGTCAGCCGCGCTGACGGGGTCCTTGGGCGGGCCGGGGGACCGTCGAGGTCGGCGCGCGGCCGGCGAGGGGGCGGTGGACACAGCGGCGTGGCCTCTGCGGCGGCGGAGCGGTGGGTCTGATGCGTGATTTCCTCCGGTAAACCACACGGAGCGAGGAGAGGAAGCCACAGAAGATGGTCGCCGGGGGGAGGCGCCGGGGTGGGGGGGGGGAGGGGCGGCACGGGGAGTGGGGGGGGGGGGGGGCGGCTTCGTTTCTGCTAACGTCGTCGTCGTCCGTAGAGGGAGGCGGCTAGAGAGCGGAGACAGGGTTCGAAAAAAAAAGACAAATAATGATTTTTCCAGAAATTTTCAGAAAATTTCCGGCAATTTGTTAAAAAAAAATCTGATATTTTTTGCGAAAATTACTGTGGAACTTTTGGGGACTGGAAGACCTACAGCGGTGATGCGGCACCGCTGCGACAGCAGCCCGCGCCATATCTTCCAGGGCTGCCACCCCAATAATTTCTGTCGATGCTTCTCGCCCGCCGCGGTTCGGCTGCTGGCCCGGGCGGCGGCGCCTCCCGCCTGCGCTATGGGCCCTGTCCCTGCCACCTGCCCCAGCCACCGGCTTGATTGCCCTCGCTGGCGATGATAACTCGATGTAATTAAATAACTAATGAGCACCATGAGTGTGTGTGTGTGTGTGTGTGTGTGTGTCTGAGTGTGTGGGTGTCGTGCGAGGGAGAGAGTACGGGAGAGAGAGAGAGAGAGAGAGAGAGAGAGAGAGAGAGAGAGAGAGAGTTCTGGATCCGCGCGGGCTGTGTTGCGTCGTGCGTGCGCGGGCGCGCGCGCAACCACCGGTCGACCGGTCGTTTGTGACGACGCGATACCGAATTGAATTTCGAGTCGCTCGGAACAAAGGAGTCATGAGAGCCGGTAGTCCCCCCCCCCCCCTCCCCCTGCGCCCCTAAACCGTCGCCGCCGCCGGTCCGAGCTGCAGCAGCGCCAAAACGAAAATGGAATGCCGAACGGGAAAAGGGAGTGGAATTAAATGAAATCCAATCTTCTTTCGCTCTCTTACTCGCGCCCTGCCGCCGGCCCGCTGGCCCCTATACTTTGTCCCCCCCCCCTCGTCATCGCTGTTCTCATTAGGGCACGATGTTTGAAGCACCGAAAACCCTCGGTCTTCTAACAGAATGCGACTCGCCTCCCGAACGCCGACAAGGGCCCGGCAGGGCCGCCCGGGGCCCTCTTGCCGCCGCCACCGCCGCCGCTCCGCTGTCATTTGGGAGACTCGCTCTGCGCCGCCGCTCGCGGAAATGCGAATGAATAAATGACGCCTAATGCCGCGGCGGCCGATTCGCTGTGTGCGCAGCGGGGACGGGCCGGACACGGCCCCCTGTCTCAGTCAATTGAGGAAAAATCGTAGAAAAATGAAATCTTGAAAGAAAAAAAAATGGAGTATTTGAAAGCCGGTTTCGTCCCATTTTTCTCTGGCAAAGTCACATGTGTGACGACGGCCGCCTTGTCACCATTTTGCGCGTTATGGGGGGTGTCAGGAGGGAAGGAAAGAGTGAGGGGGAGAGAGAGAGGGCGAGATTAGAGAGAGAGAGAGAGAGAGAGGGAGAGAGGGGGTGGGGGAGAGGGAATATAATAAAATGCTTGTCGGGGACTACCTGGCCGGCATCAAGGGCCGGCGGCTCGGCTTGTTTAATTACCATTTCATGCCGACTGCTCCGCCGGTGTCGTCGCCACCGCCCCCACCGCCCCCACCGCCCCCGCCGCCCCCGCCGCCCCCGCTGCCGTCCCCCGGCGTCGTCATCCCGACAACAGGAGCCCTCTCGTCTTTTTGTCAGCTGCTTTTTTTCTTTCTTAAAAAAAATATTAAAAATAAAGGTGTCTCTTAAAATCATTATCCTGTTGTGTTTTCGCCCCTCCGCGTGGCGGGCTGTCCAGTCGGTCCCCGCTAGTTGGTAGGTGTTTCGCGGGGTTGGCAGCAGCGGCACTCGAAATAAAAATTATCATAACCGTTTATGAAAGTGGTTCATTTGGAACTACTGCTGCGCCACTTCTGGATGACCGGAGTGCCAAATATGCGCCGTGGGGGGCGGAAGAGGAAAGGGCTGCAAGCTAGGTGGGCGGCGAGGCGCGGGTCGGGGAGGGGGAGGGGGTGGAGGGGGCGTGTGGCCCTCGGGGCGGTGTAATTGTCGCTGGGGACAGCGTTAGTAGTGCCGTAGTGAAAAATGTACTCCCCGGGTCGCTTTACCTCGCACCCCCCGGCCGCCCCCTCCACCGCCTCCCGTCCAGTTACCTGGAAGATTAACTGTCGGACGAGTGCGTTAACACGCGAGCGCGGAGCCCTCCTCTCCCTCTTACACGAATTCCCTTCCCCCTCCCCGAGCGCGCCCACCCGACACACAACGTCACCCCTTTGATGCGTGCTCCTCTATATTGCCGAGCCATTCATTGCGACCTAGCGCTTTTTTTCAAGTACTTTATTTCTTTCATTCCCACGCAGTCTTCCTTTTTTTTTCGTTTCTTTCTGTACTCTCTCACTCACTCGCGCTCTCATCACACAAAATAAAAACCGTAATGAAGGGCACGATGTTGCGTGGGGGCTGCGGTGAAATGCGAACCATTGCCGCCCTCTATCGAAAGTAATTCGTCGACAAAAGAAGGACGACGGAACGGCGAGGGAGGGCGCTCCATCGCACTAAACAAGCAGATATTACATTCCTCTGACATGAGCCAGGAGACGTCGCTGCTGTCCCGCAGGCCCCCCCGCAGCGAGCGGCCGCGCTCACATTAGCCCTGCAATAAGAGCCGCGCTTTTATGAATATTAGTGGCGGGGGGCAGGCGCCTGGCGAGGTAGGCAGGCCGCAGCCGGCCGCGACGCGGGTGCTCGCACGCGGCCTACCCAGCACGGCGCCTCGGGCAGCGCGCCCGGCCGGCGGTGTCCCAAGCGCTGTCGCCCGCGTCGCCGCCGCCGCTGCGTAGTGCACAACCCGTGCCCGGCACTACGGTTTCTGGTTCCGAAATTTTCTAAGACATTTTCTTTTAATCCAAAATTTTCTTATTATCCAAAATTTTCAAGAGAAACCTAAAATTTTCAGACAGGAAAAACCCAAAATATTCGACCAAAAATATCCGAAATTTTCTGTCGAGCCATGAAACTTTCTGATATGGATTCCTGCCGAATATCGCCTCGAAATGCTCGGGACTGGAAACCTTATCCAGCACTACAACTACCACCAAAAGGACCACTGCTCCCGCCCCGCCACGAGAGCCCTGCCGAAGGGCCCTCGCAAAGGACCGCTGCGCGGCCCTTCAGCCCTGTGAGGTGCACAGCAGACCCGCCGCCGCCGCCGCCCGCCATTTCCCCGACACACCAACACACTTTGGGGGATTAGTTCCCATTCGCGCATCCGAAGAGGAAATATGGGGCTGGGCGTAGCGACAGCACACACACTCACACACACACGCACACGCAAGCAGACTAAAGCAAACAAACGAATAAAAGAAAGGGAAGAATAATCCGACTAGTGGATTCCCGTTTCGACGAACGCTTCGGATAGGAGAAGGCCGTGCGGGGCGGAGGAGGAGGAGGAGGAGGAGGAGGAGGAGGAGGAGGAGGAGGAGGAGGAGGAGGAGGAGGAGGAGGAGGAGGAGGAGGAGGAAAATGGAGTGAGAGGGGTCCGGCTGAATGGATTCGTCGCAGCGTTTTACTATCCGCCCCGCTGCGGCCGATGTGTGCTCACACGCTCTGAGCTCAATAGGAGACTGATTAAAATGAAACAACAACAACAACAGCAGCGGCAGCAGCGGGCGACGAGCTGCACTCGTGTACACAAGGCGTTGTTTGGCGCGGTATTTCGAAAAATGTGTGCGCGCATCCCAATGCGCTGCACAGCGATGCCGGCCATACGGCCGTCGGCAGCGGCGGCGAGACGAGATGCATATGTGCAGTGACATGGCGCTCGCACCGACCCGCCCCCCGCGCCGCCCCCAACCCACCCCCTAATCAATAAAGCGTCAATCCTCGGCGAGGCCGGACTCGCACACAGCCGCAGCCCGGCGCCGCCCCCCCCCCCCCCCCGGCCGCCCCCGGCACACTGGGGGAGCCGCCGGCCGCCCCTTCACACACGGGTAAGACGAGGAGAGGAGGAGAAGGCTTGCCTCACTCTGCGGCTGAGAGAGAGAGAGAGAGGTAGACAGAGGCGGGTATTGAGGAGGAAGAGAAGGGGACTGGAAAGTGGAGAGCGAGAGAGAGAGAGAGAGAGAGAGAGAGAGAGAGAGAGAGAGAGAGAGAGAGGCAGAGAACGAACGGGGAGAGTTAGGAAGACATAGAGGTACTTCTTACAGTCCAGTAAAACCATAATGGTGTTTTTTTTTTGTGTGTCTAAATTCTGCAGCAATATATGGGGATGACGACAAGCAAGTGGGCCGCCGCCGCCGTGTCTCGTCTGGATGACGGCGGATGCGGGGCCGAGAGTGAACTCTTGTGGACCGAACCTCTCGAACTCAGCGCGCGGAGAGACGCACATTTATATTTATGTTTCCATTTATATCCGGCCGCCATACGTGTGTATATCCAGCGGCGCGGGTTTATCATGCCAGAGCCGACAGGCCGCCGCCGCCGCCGCTGCCGCTGCCGCCGCCGCCCCCCACATCGTCTCCTCCGGGGTCCTTCGCTCCTCTCCTTTCACTTCCAGCACACACGCGCAAGCGACCGCCGCGCACAATGTCTCCGGCAGTGCAAATATTTGTGCTTCGGCAGCAACCGGTGGCGATGGCAGAGTCGAAACAGCATCGCACGGTGGAACACAGAGAGAGAGAGAGAGAGAGAGAGAGAGAGAGAGAGAGAGACACACACTAGTGGGCTTGCTGCTGCCGCTGTGTGGTGCTGCTGCCTCCTTCTTCCTATTTTTTTTCCCTGTTGTTGTTGTTATTATTATTTTCCGTCCGTTTTCTCATTCGCTCGTCAAACATTTTGTGTCCATCGATGCCCCGTCGGCCGCTGTAGGCCGACGGCTGACAAGTAAACAATAACTCTCTCTGTGCATCTGGATTGGTTACGGCATGTCCTGCTCCCCTTTTCATCGATACAACATATATTTTTTTTGTCCCTACGGCAGAGTCCCCGTTTCGCAATGCTTGCGCTACGTGTGACTCTGTGTGTGTGTGTGTGTGTGTGCGTGTGTGCGTGTGCGAGGGGCAGGGTGAGGCTATGATATTCCGAGTCATCCAACAACTGCAGCTTTGCCTACGACCAAAAGGAAATTATTGTGAAATTATTAATGATTTTTTTTTCTGGAAATTTCCTAAATTTTTTATCTGTTTCTATAGGCCACCTGCTCCGCCTATACAGAACAGGCTCTGTCGGCAGCGCTATCTCTCTCTCTCTCTCTCGCCCCCCGTTTTGCTTCTAATTCCCGATCCCTCCTGTCACTGCGAGGCAAACGGCACCGCAGCCCCCCGGCAGACCGCCGACCACACCCCGCCGGCCCCACCGGCACCCGCGCCCGCTGTGCGGCGCCCCGCTGGCGCCCCGCCGGCGCCGCTCTGCCTAGTTGGCGCATCTCCGGGAGGGCCCCGCCAGTCTCCGCTCCCCCCCCGCCCCCCCCCCCCCCCCCCCCCCCCCCCCCCCCCCCCCCCCCGGCCGCCGGGCCCTTCACAGATTCGAGGTGGGTTTATAAGGGAAGTGATAGGAATCAGGTGACAGGTCTCACGCGGCGCGGGAGAGGGAGAGAGAGAGAAGCAGCAGGCAGGGAGAGAGAGAGAGAGGGGGAGAGAGGGAGAGAGGACTTCACCCTCTGCGCCGCCGCCGCCGCCGCCGCGGCATTATTCAGAATTAATATTTTGTGTGTCAGGAGAGAAAGAAAAGCTCTTTTCCCCGACGCATTCATGAATGTGTGCCGGGGTAAAAACGTTGACGGGTATCACAGGTAAAGAGGTGGACGGGCAGGGAATATGAATATAATCCGGTGCGGCGTCTGGCGTCAGCAGCTCTGAGCGTGTGTGTGTGTGTGTGTGTGTGTCTGTATCTGAATGTTTGTGTATGAGCAGACCTGCGGTCCCCACGTGGGAGGGATCCCCAATTGATATGAAAGTCCGCCCCTCGTGCAGGTCGTCGCTGCCAATCGGGTAAATTGAGGGATTTTTCGCCGACGCCGCCGCCGCCGCCGCCGCGTCCTCTAACTTTTCCGCCCCCGCCGCCCCTCTCTCGCCTCGTCTACTCGCGGATTCCTCTCGACGTATAGAGAGAGAGAGAGAGAGGGCGAGATTTGTGCAGCGAGGGGGAAAAAAGAGAGGTATTACATGCGTATGGGAAAAAAAACCGGTAAAACGCTTGCCAACATGAGAAGAGCACAGCGGTCACGGCGGGGAGGCGCACAGTACAGCCGTCGCAACACACAATAATGCGGGAGGAGGGGTGTAAAACAAGAACGGGTTGCAGGGGGCCGCGGGGGCCGCGGGGGCTGGCAGCGTGCCAGGGTGTCGGATAACACGGCTCATCGCACGGCTCGCCACGCCACGCTCCGCGCGCTTTGTTCGCCAGGAACCAACTGTTGGCCCAAGCAGCAGCAACGGCACGGCCTCGGCACGCCTTCCGCGGGGCGCTGGCTATGGCTGCAAGGCGGCGGCGGCGGCAGCAGCAGAAGCAGTGGTGGTTACGGTGGCCGGCACAGCCCGAGAGGGGACACTAGTTGCTCGACACTCGTGGGAGAGAGAGAGAGAGAGAGAGAGAGAGAGAGAGAGAGAGAGAGAGAGAGAGAGAGAGAGTTTATAAGACTTTCCACGCCGCCGCCGCCGCGGTTTGGTAGAAGGGCGAAGACTTATAAATGAGGCAATAATTATCAATCCCTGGAGGCAGCGCGGGCCGCAGCAGATTTCATTCGGGAGCGTGTTTTGCCTCGGTCCCTTTCCCCTCCCCTCCGCCTCGCTGCGCTTGTTCCCGGAGACCGCGGGAGGAGGAGGAGGAGGAGGAGGAGGAGGAGGAGGAGGAGGAGGAGGAGGAGGAGGAGGAGGAGGAGGAGGAGGAGCTGGTTTGCCTGTCGCGGCGACAGCGGTGACCCGGCCTGCCCGCCAGCCGGCCCTGGCCCTCCTTCTCTCTGCATCGGGCTCCCCTAAAAGCACTTCCCCCACACACGTCATTCCCCTCTTTTCTTTTTTTTTTTTGCCGCCGCCGCCGCCGTCGCCGTGGTCCCAGCAGACGTGCTGCGGACCTGCGGCGGCCGCGGGAGGTCCGCGCGGGGGCGCAACAGCCAAGCTCTCCTGATATTTCTCTTCCACATGTGCACTCCTCCCTCCGCCCGAGCCATACGTGAAAGGAAGGTAAGGTCTGCGTGCGTGAGTGGGGAGGCAGGGGGGCTTGGGGGGCTGCGCTGCATTCGCCGCTCGGCGGTCTTCGGAGAGAAGCCTCGGGAGAGCGAGGCAGTGCTGAGCCCCACGTCCCCCGGGAGAGGCACACCTGCGTGGGGTATGGCCGTCGGCCGCACCGCCGGACCTTAATGATTTAAGCCTCTTTCATCGGAATGTGCACCGAGGCTCGTTTGTTCTAAACGACGTCGGCCGGCGCCTCTCTGTCTCTCTCTCTCTCGCACTCACCCGTCACCAGACTAGCGCGCTCTCCTCAGACACAAACGACCAGCACCAGCGGGGAGTCACCTCTCTCTCTCTCTCTCTCTCTCTCTCTCTCTCTCTCTCTCTCTCTCCCTCTTTCTCCCCCTCCCCCCTCAGACGCCGGTCTAGCGAGTTATTGCGGCGTCCGGCTTCTCGTCTGCCGTCTTCCTCACTCTCTCTGTCCCTCTCGCACCCGCAGCGCCCGCTCACCTGTCCCGTATGGTAGTTTGTGCTTGCGGGGGGGCCGGCAATATTGGCGTACAAAGCGCGCCCGCAGCCTCGGCACGGCGGCGTCCCGGCGGGATCCCAGCGCCACATTCACGACACATTGGCGATATATCGGAGAGGCATGCCTTGCTTTGTCGTGTGGCTGCTGTGCCGCCGCCGCCGCCGCCGCCGCCGCCGCCGCCGCCGCCGCCGCCGTGCCTTGTGAGGACTCCGAGGAGGCTCGCATAGCTGTACCGCAGCGAGTCACACTGTAGGAAAATGCTGCGCCGCCGCAAACGGGAAACCCACGGAACACGGCCCAAACTTAAAAGTACCGAGCTTCGCAATCTCCCTGCGATCCATGCACCGTGACGACTTGTTCCGTACGAAATATTCCAGGGCACGTTCCCGAGAGGAAATATCAGACGTGACGTTATGGTTAAAGAATAAATATTAATACATATGGATTACATGGTATCGAAACTTTCCCAAGTTTGCTGAAAATTAATTGACGTTTTTCCTGAAAATTCTATCGAAATCTCCGGTACCAGGAACCCTAGGCCACCACCCCTGACCCAAACCGCAGCCCTCGTACGGGCCGGTCCGCAGCGCGGCGCCTGCTGGAGCCTGCTGGAGCCTGCTGGAGCCTGCTGGAGGGGGCCCGGGGGCCGGAAGTCGCGCTCGGCCATGGCGGCGGCACACGGCTTTGCTGACAGCGGGCGGGCGGCAGTGCGGGCGGCAGTGCGAGGCGGTGCGTGGCGCTGACGTGTGTCACGAATGCTAACAAGTGGTTTGTGCCTTCGCGGCGGGGGGCGATGACAACACGGCACCGGCCGAGGCCCCGGCCGAGGCCCCGGCCGAGGCCCCGGCCAGCGTCGCTGGAGCGCAAACGGCTGGGGACGAAGCGCGGGGCGAGCGCCTATTGCATCTAGAGTTCCGATAAATTTTCACACAGATTTTCGAAAAAAATCCAGAATTTTTAAAAAATCAATTTAAAAAAATACGGGGCATTTTAAAACAAATAATTGTAAAATTTCGTAAAAAAAATAAAGGTGTGAAATTTTTGGTAATATGATATATTTTCTTCCGAAAATTTAATCGAAATAGAATAAAAACCCTAGCCTTGCACCCCCCCCCCTCACCTCTCCCCCGGCCACCCCCCAGTGGCGAGCGTTCGGAGTGTCGAGTTCAGATGCAGCAGGATAACCTTTACGGCCAGTACGCCGAGAGAAAAGGAGAGCGAGAGGATGGGAGAGAGTGCGAGAGAGAAAGACATCCATCACACTCACGGCTGTGCGGGTGTGTGTGTGTGTGTGTGTGTTGGTGCTCATGCGTGTGTGAGTGTGTGTGCGAGCGCGCGGTTCCAACCGAGGATACACATGTCCTGCGCCTCTTGATGTCCTTCCCAGGCCGCCGGAGTCCTAGCTGGCTGTTTCCGTCCTCGTCTCGCCGGAAGCAGCGATGTACCGGAAGTTGGCCCCTCAAAGTTACCGAACGCGCGCTCCGCTCGACACACACTCACACGCAGACGCACACACACGCACACGCACACGTCTCTCTTTTCTGCGCCGACCGGAGCGGCCGGGCTGGCCGGGGCCAGCCAGCTCGGTAACAAACTTCCCCTGACAGAGAATGGAAAAGCCTCCCTCCCCTCCCCGCCCTCCCCCCCAGCCCGCGGCGGCACGGCAGCACCGACGCTTTTCCATGACGGTTTCCGCGAGAGATTTTCGCTGCGAAAGAGTGAGTGAGCGACACACACACACACACACGCACGCACACACGCACACTCGCTGTGCACGGAGCGAAAGTGAATATCCCGGCCGCGTCGCCTCCGGTCCCGGCCGGCTCCGTTTCGTGTGTACACCGCCGCGGCACGCACAGTCTTCGCAAACAACAAGTGAAGGCGGCAGACTTGGACGCGCGATTTCGCATCGCGTTACGCTTTTGTAATGACAGCAGCGGCGCGCGCGGCATAGCGGCACAGGCGGAGCGAGGCAGGGGCGGGACGAGGGGGGAAGAGGTGGGGGGGGGGGAGTGAGTGCGAGCAGCATTGTTTGTGGAAATCAAGCGAGCATAACAAGGCGCGAGCGGGGAGATGGAAGAGAGAGAGAGAGACGGAGCAGTGTGTGGAGATCAGCAGGGGGGTGGGTGATGAGCGGCAGCAGCAGCAGCAGCGAGAGCGCGCGGGCGGCCGGAGGACGCGCCCGGAGAGGAATAACAGGCCAGGAGAATCGAGGACGTCAGCGCAGGGGCGGGAGGGGGAAGGGGGAGGGGGGGAGGGGGCCTTGGAGGCTGGGTGCGCCGCGGCGGCGGCCGTGTGTGTCATGTGGCCGACGCCAGCAATGAGCGAAGCCATCCCAGGTGCGCGGCGCGGCGCGGTGCGGGACTCCCCCGCGCCGTGGCACTCCATGCGGCGCCGTGCCGCGCCGTGCCGCAGGGACGCCGCCGCACGCAGCCATCTCGACGGAGTTCCAATTTGAGGTAATGTGCGGGGAAGCACCACCACCACAGCGGCGGCGGCGGCGGCAGCGCGCCCGGTCCAACGGGAGTGGAGCTCCGCCCCGGGAATCATTGCTGCAGCCGTATGAATGACGTGTCGCAATATGTGAGTGGCAATAAAAGGACGGATGGGAGGGCGGGGCACCGCAGCAGCAGCAGCGGCGGCGGCGGCGGCGGTGGCGGCAGCCCTACCCGAACGGGGCGAAGGAACGGGAAAAAACGATCTCACGATGACTCCGGACAAAAAGAGTGAGGGAGTGAGAGTGTGAGGGAGAGAGAGAGAGAGGGAGCGGGGGAGGGAGAGAGAGAGAGAGAGGGCAGGCGGTGCTCGCGCTCTCGCACCGCGCTGCAGGGGGGGTGGGGATTTGGTGAGTAGCGGCGGCCGGTCCCGCCGCGGCCCCCTCCACCTCTCGCATAGAACATAATGTAATTTGACAAGTAACATCCTACCATCTAGACCTGGGCTGGGCCGGCGCTGCGCGGCCGGTGGGCCTCTGGCTGCCTCTCCTGCTGCGACACGGTGGGCCCCCTCAATGCTCCGCTGCGCTGTGCGGGCCGGCGGAACGGCCAGAGAAGTAAGTCGGCACAGGAATAAGTTGGGGGGGGGGGGGGCGGACCGGGGAAAAAAATAATACGAGAGTGCTGCTGTAGCGGGGGCGGGGGAGAGGGAAAAAAATTATTCCGCACTTAGTGGTGCGCGGCGTCGGTGCGAGGCGTTCATCCTGGTTACGGACGTGACAGCGGCGTGACAAACCAAGTCTGCTGCCTGCGCCGTGCACACGCGACACGCGACAGCGCCGCCCGGGAAGACGGAGTCCCTTGAAAACGACCGCGTACCGTCCCGGCCTGGGCCGCCCCTGCCCGCCCCGCCCCGAGCCGGGCCGCGGGGTCTGCATAATTCAGGACGTTACTGATGATCGGAATGTTCCCGACAAAGGTATGTCGCGTGCAGCCGCCGCCCCGGCGCCGCTGTGGGGACGGCTCCGCGAACTCACCGCCGCCGCTCCGCTTCGACGACTTGTACCTTATGAATTCCGATCCGCCGTGCGACCCCTCTCTCTCTCTCTCTCTCTCTCTGTCTCTCTCTCTCTCTCAGAAGCACGCGGGACGTTTTCGAGAGGTTCCGCCGCTACCTGGCCGTGGAATGATGGGCCCTCGACAGCCAGCCCCGCGGCCCTGCACCCGGGGACCGTAAATGTAGCATAAAGGAGACGCGGGGGCGAGCAGCGAGCCACCGGCCACTCACGCAGCGATCGGTTCTCCGAGGAGGGAGGGAGCAAGAAGAAAAAAAAAAGAGAAAGAAGATACGAGCGTTGCGCCCGGTAAAGGAGGAAAAATGAACTGAGAAGAGCTGGCCGGGAGGATGTCCAAGAGCCCGTGAAGACGGAGCCGAACGCTTCCCTCGTTATATTTCTCGTCCACGAGGGTCATGTCGCATTCCTGAAACAGGCCCTTCTCCTCCTCCTCCTCCTCCTCCTCCTCCTCCTCCGCTAGCTCCGGCCGTTTTGAAACGAGAGCGCGCCTAGTGGAGGGGGCGGGCCACGGGGGCGGGTCGCGGGGGCGGGTCGCGGGGTAGGGCCTCTCTTAGTCCCGACAATTTCAAGGCAATTTTCAAAAAAAAAAAATCCGGAATTTTTCTAAAAGGAAAAGTCTTTGAAAATTTCGGGACTAGGAACCCCATCGCGGTGGGGCGGGGCCGCGGCGCGGGGGCTGCGGGAGCCGGCCTCTGTGCCGAAGTGTGAGATTTCCCGTATGGCGCTGCACCGCCTGCTTCTCCCGTGGCGGGCGGCGGCGGGGCCCCGCGCGGGTCGAAAGGCAGCAGCAGCGGGGGGCGGTGCTTCGTTCATGCCGCGCGGGTGCAGCCAGCCCCGTACAGCACCGCGTGGACGCCCCGCCCGCCCCGCCGGCCCCGCACCGCCGCCTCTCTGTTTGTAGTTGTAGTTTTGCGGTGGCGGTGTCGCGGCTTGCCTACCCCCCCCCCCCCCCCCCCCCCCCCCCCCCCCCCCCCTCCCCCCCCCCCCCCCCCCCTCCCCTTGACGCGGTGCGCTGTGGCGCTTGTTAACTGACTGCCGCTCTGATCAAAGGCGACCGCTCTCTCTCTCTCTGTCTGTCTCTCTATTGCTCTCTCACTCTCTTTCTCTGTCTCTCTCACGCGCGGCCCCTCTCTTTCTCTTCTCTCTCTCTCTCTCTCTCTCTCTCTCTCTCTCTCTCTCTCTCTTTCTCCAACATGGCGTTGTTGGCATCGGGAGTCGTCGATCAGAGAGCGCAGAGCGGAGCGAAGAAGCGCAGGCGGGCGGCGCGTACACGGTGGTACAGGTAATGGGGAAGAAGAAGCCGTGCAAGGGCGAGCTCAGAGTGTGTGTGTGAGAGAGAGAGAGAGAGAGAGAGAGAGAGAGAGGGGGATACAGAGAGAGAGAGAGAGAGAGAGAGAGAGAGGAGCGCGTGCGCTTGTGTACGTGTTCTCGTATGCGCGCGCCAATAGCGACCCTTTGTAAGGCAATTACCAGGGAGGCGATCGCACAGTCGGGCCGCACTACGTCTCGCACATGCAGCACTTGCATTCGAGTAACAGAGGCAGCAGTACCCTAGCACTCCAATAACGACACAATACCGTAATAAAAAAAATCGTTTTCCGTTCGCCTGATGGAATTTGCGTGTTGCGAATGGTTTTGAATTAAAAATGCGTTTCCCATTTAAAAAAAAATTTTTTTTTTGTTTTTTGAGATTTGAACCTTTCACCTCCCAGGCACCAATCGCACCTCCCTACCGCCTACACCACCAAGCCTCACCACTTCGTCCGAGCAGGGTGTACGAGGTTTGTACTGGAAGTGTCGCACCGTAATCAACCCGGCAGTAAAACAGGGACGCGGCAGTCTGTCCGCGTGCTGGCCGCGGCAACCTTGTAATTGCCGTCGGCAGCAGCAATTTTCTTTCTGTTCCTTAATAGAACCCTCCCCCCCCTCTCTCTCTCCCCCCCCCCCCCTCTCGCTATCTCCTTCGCTATCTCCCTCGCTCTTTCACTCTCGTTACCTCCCTCTCTCCGCGCGCGCGGCTCTTCCAGTGGGCTGATGCTGCCACAGATAAGGCGCGGCACAAGTGCGCCTTAACCGACTTGCAGAGCCGTAATCACCGTCACCGCTGCTTATGCCGTTTTCTATATTTCACGCGCACGTCGACGCTGTAGTAAACATGTCGTGCACCGTGTGTGTGACGCGCACGCACGCTGTCACCGCGCCCCGCGCCTCGCACCTCCGCCACGCCCTCCGCCACGCCCCCCGCACGCCGCCCCCCGCCGCCCGGCCTGGCCGGGGCAGGCGTTAGCGTCAGCCAGTGGTTCGTATGATGATCGGGGCCCGGGCCGATGGGACCGGCGGCCGCCGCTGCCGCCGCCGCCGCCACCGCCGCCGCAGCACGCCGCCTTTGATCAAGATGCACAAGATGCCGAGGAGCGGGAAGGCGAGGGAGCAGGCAATCTGATAGTGGCGTCCCCGAGGGCGGCCCTGCGGACCCTGTGGGCCCTCCGCCCCCCCCCCCCCCCCCCCCCGGGGCCCCCGGACCAGCCAGCCAACAAATAGTTTATCGGACTCGCATACCGAGGGGGCGCAGGAGCATCCCGGGGTTTTGGAAATCGGGGACAGGGAGGGAGCGAGAGGGAGCGAGGCGGAAAGTGAGTGAGGGAGAGAGAGAAGAGGGTGGGGGGCACGCGGGGCCCGGGCCGTGCATCAGGTTACACCGCACCGCGATGGCCGCGCGTGCCGGGAGCCGAGGTCACCGATGTTTGCCCACAGCGAGGCGCGACAATCAAGGCAGTGGACGCGGCGGGTGGGCCGGGGTGCTCCGGGACCGGCCCCGCCCCCGTAACGGGAAAGGAAGTGGAGAGAGAAGCAGCAGAGAGAGAGAGAGAGGGAGAGAGAGAGGGAGAGAGATATGAGACTCTGCAACAGACTCCACGGTTAAAGGAGAGAACAAGAGAGAAAATGGGGGGGGGGGGGAGCATAGAGAGTGAGAGAGAGAAGGGGAAGGGGGATGAGAAGTGCGCAGAGGGGTGAGTCGGCAGCGGCAGGCGAGCGAGAGAGAGAGAGAGAAAGGTGGGAGATCCGTGGAGGCCCCCGAGTGCTACCGTAGCCGCCTTCATTACAGCCTGAAATTACCTCGCCGCCACATCACCGCCGCTGTTGCTGCCGCTGCTGCCGCTGCCGCCACCGCCGCCACCGCCGCCACCGCTGCCACCACGGACGCCGCCCTTCGCTCATCTCGGCAGAGCTTGGCCAGCGGAACAAGGTCAGGGCGAGGCTGGCCGGGGGGCGGCCGAGGATGTCTCATCGGCGTGGAGTGGACGAGTACCGGTTGTTGTTGCACAAACCCCCCCGTCCCTCTCCCTCCCCTCCATTTGTGCCCATCTTGCCCCTCCGAACTTAGAGTGAGAGAGAGAGAGAGACGGGGGAGGGGGAAAGAGGGAGAGAGAGAGAGAGGCATCAGGGAGAGAGGAGGGAGAGAGAGGGCGGATGGGGATTGACTGGGAGTGAGGAGGGTGGAGGATGCGGCCGCCGGCGAGCGTGCGATTGTCGGGTCAGTTGGTCCGGCCCGGATCATTAAGAGGTCGGTGGAACGGGTTGGGTCGCCGAGCTCTGCCTCGTGAGAGCCGCACACACAGAGGGCCGTGCGGGGGCGGCGGGGGCGGCGGGGGCGGCGGGGGCCCCGTGCGGTCGTTGTTGTGTGGGGCCCGCCGCACACGGTGGTGCCAGCCGAGTGCTTGCCGAGTGCTTGCCGAGTGCTTGCCGTAGCCGCGCGGTATAGGCGGGACCACACCGAGGCGCAGATTGAAAATTGCTTCCGAGCAGGCCGGGCCGGGACGAGGAGTTGGCTGCAAACGCTGTGCTGCTGCGCCGCTCATTATATACCCCCCCTCCCCCTTTTCCTTTATCTTCTCGCTCTTTTTCTCTCGCTCTCTCGCTCTCTCGCTCTCTCTCTCCCTTACACCGACCCGGTCCCTCCCTTGTAATCACGCCCTTGTATGCTGAGCGCTCGGCATAATCTCTTCATCACAGTTTTCGTGTGTACCTTTCTGATGTTCACCTTCCGATAGCACCTCTGCGGGGAGGGCCGTCCGGGCACGGGGCCGGGCACGGGGCCAAGGCCGCACCGCCCTGGCTGGGGGGCGTTCGCCCGGGCCGCGCGAGGGCCGCGTCGGCGGGAGGCCGTCGAGAGGGCGGCCCTCCCCCTGACAGGTGGCCGACGGCTCATCCCCGACGCCCAGGGCCGCGTCCGTCCACATGCACGGCGGCGGCGGCGGCCTTGTAGCACTCGCCGCCGCCGCAGCCGCCGCCCCACGACCGCCTGATGCAAAATGTAAAACGCAGCGAGAGACGGATGTCGGGGTCTGCGGCGGCGGTGGTGGCGGCGGCGGCGGAGGGGCCGTCGGGGGGCACTGCATCAGGCTAAACCGAAAGAGTGTGTCATGAATGCTTCAGTGCGTAGGAAGGAGGGACCGGAGGGGACAGCAGTGCTGGGCCGGGGAGGGCCGATGGGCCGCCGTGCCGAGGGCGGGCCCGGCTCGCGGCCTAGGCGACCAAGGCCCGGGTGTGCGGATCGAACGACGGGGTGGTCAGAAATTTTCAGAAGAATTAAATTTTAACGTTTTGGGCGCAGTGTGTTGTCTGGACTCGAACAGTATACTGTTTTTGAATCGCCGCCATGCAGATAAGAGCGTGTTTACCACAAGTTGCCTGGAAAATACGGGCGTGACGAATGTGAGAGTGAAAGCGTTCCGGAGTGACCAGCCCCTCGGGACCGAAGCCCTAATGCCCGCCCCGCGCCGCGGCGCCGCGTGCCCCCAGGAGGGCCCCGCCGGGCCCCGCCGGGCGGTGGCGGCGGTGTGACGTGCAATATTGATATGACGAACAGCGCAATGCACTTACGGCCGCCGGCCCAGCCGCCGCTGCCCGCGCCTGACCAGACCCCCACTCCTTTTCGAGCGAAACTTTTTGAATTCGGAATGTTCGACTGCCGACAGCCCTGTGCGGCGGTATTCGCAGCGCCGTGTCGCCCCGTCTGGAGCCAAGGATGACCCCCAGTGCAGCACCCGTATAAAAAGGCCCCGAAAAGTCGCCGAAGGTCACCCCGGCAAAAGTAGGACCTTTCAAAACCGCGGCCGTGTCGATATTAAAATGTCAGCGGACCCCCCGCGGGGGACGCGGGCAGAGCGACTGCACGTGTTACACTGTGCAGCAGTGCCCGGCAGTGCAGCCGGCCTGGCAGGCCGGGCTGCAGCTTCACGGCCTTCATGGCCGCTTTTACATGCCTCCTGATTGGCAGTGCGTTAGCCTCTGCGCAGCTATTCGCGGGCGGCCGACGCCGCCGGCGCTGCCCGGCGCGCACGTCTGTCTGAAAACAAATATAATGGGGTCATAACTGCTGTGCGATAGGCCATAAGCGTTCCGTCGTAATTTCGCGTCCACGTTGAGCTAAACAGGTTTTATGGAGTTGGGCGCCCCGGAGGCGGCGGCGGCAGCGGCAGCGCTCGGAGCACGGCAGGTGCAGGATAAGGGAAGGAGCAAGGCTTGCAGTCCCGAAAATTCCGAAAAAAAAAACTTTAGAAATTTTACAGAGCATCGCTACTAGAAGACCCAGGGAGGAGCCTCTTTAGACCAAAAAAAAAGGAGGAAACAAAAAAAGGAAACGGCAACAAAAAATAATATGATGCAACAGAATACATGCAGCAGCGGTGGCGTGTGGGGAGTTTTGCCGCTGCTCGCTGCTGCGGATGGCTCGCCAGTAAATATAAAAGTAAAATCGCAAAACGCGCGCCGCGCTGCTCCGTGCGTCGAGTCCATCCTGTCATGTGGCTTTGCGTTGCAGCCGCGCTCCGCCGCGTCTGATCATAGCACGGACCCCGGCCTGACCTACCCGTGCCGGGGCCCTGCCAGGCACACACACACACACATGTGCCCTCGCTTTGACGCGGTGTACATGCGGCCAGGGCAGCCAGGGCGGCCAGGGCCGATATTTCCCCCGGGCATTCCTCCTCCGGCGTCGTCCCCGACGACGGTCCTCCGCCTACGAGGCCGCCGCGCACCGAGTCCACACAGCGATGACCTCCGTTGCAGCCCCGCTGCCCCGAATTAAGTCCCGCGCGATCCGTTTCCCGAAACTTTGACGACGTCGCGATTGTGTGGACGCCTGAGGCACCGAGTCGGGCCGCGCCTGGCCACGCCCCTCCCGGCCCCGCCCACCTCACCCGCCGCCGCCGCCGCCGCCGCCGCCGCGCCCCTCCGGGGAGTATGACGACGCCTTCAACCCAGTTACACTTTGGCGACCCACATCTGCGCGATGAACAGCGGTCCCGAGGCGACCCGTTCCCTCCCCGGACCGGCCGTCCGGGAGGTGTGACCCCGCCTCCGCCCAGCCGACCTGCTTCCACCGGACTCTTTGTCTCTCAGTCACCCATTCTCTCCTTCTCTCTATCTACCCCCCCCCCCCCCCTTCTCTAGCTCTCTCTCTCTCTCTCTTTCACTCAAGCACAATTTCAGTGCGGCCTCTGGTGGCCCTCTCTCTCTCTCCCGCGTGGACCTTTCGCGGGCCTACCCGAGACCCCGCAGCTCGCGGCCGCGGGGGCGGGAAGAGAGGAGGAAGGGGGAGGGGGGGGGGGGGGCTTATATGTGCTGCGCTCGAGGAGAGCGAAGGGGGGGAGGAGGAAGAGGAGGAGAGGGACGTGAAAAATGTGTCATAGCAGAAAATGGGGCCCGGGGAGAGAATAATGGTCTGGCTAAGAGTGTGCGAAAATGTGTGCGACGGCGCGGGCATTACCGAGGGGAGAGGGGGGGGGGGAGGGGTCGGAGGGGGGTCGGAGGAGAGGGGGGGAGGGAGGGATCAGGCAGGGGATGACCGGCTAGAAATGGTTAATGATGGAGCACAAGGGACGGCGGCTGAGCACTGCATCGATATTCGAGACCGGCGACGTCGCCCGCCCCGTCTCCGACCCGCGTCTCCGACCCGCGTCTCCGACCCTTCTCCGGCCCGGCGGCGGGGAGGGGGCGGCCGCCAGCCAGGCCGGCCCTCAGCTCTCAGCCCGTGACACTCTAGGCAGAGAAGGCAGCAGCCGACCCAGCCAGCAGTCAGGGTGTGCGAGGGAGATGACGAGACTCTCTCTCTCTCTCTCGCTTATGGAGCACCTCATGAGCGCGACAGAGACAGCGCTACGAAGGCAGCGTTTGGGATCGGCCTCCTGCGCAGAAGACGCCAAATCGCGTCTTTTACTTCTTTTCGTCACGCGACGGTTTTGTTTGCCTCGTTTATCCGGTCGTCGGAACGACGCGCCAGCGAGAGGGGGAGAGAGAGAAAGAGAGAGAGAGAGAGAGAGAGAGAGAGAGAGAGAGAGAGAGAGAGAGAGAGAGAGAGAGAGAGAGAGAGAGAGAGAGAGAAGCCCTGCTGCCACCGTCGTGGCCTCCCGCTGGGTCCTCGATCGACATATTGATAGGACACCAAGCTCTCTGCTAGGCCCCATTTCTGGCGTACATTATTCATATTCCACACGATTGAACTGGGAAGGGGCATGTGGATGTCTGTGTGAGTGTGCGTCTGTGTGTGTGTGGGTGAATGACAGAAAGAGAGAGCGTGTGTGTCGAGGTGGACCGGCCGTGGGAGGGTAAGAGAGACAGGAGAGGTGAAGCCGCCCTGCAGCTCATTTGCCACTCGTGGGCATTGTATGCACGCCGCGGCCCGTTGCTGCACAAGGTGGGCCCGGTACATAACACCCACCTGCTACTGCTGCTACCGCCGCCACCGCCGCCACCGCCACCGCTGCACCTCCGAGCGCCGCACACAGGCAGGTCGTGGTTGCTTCACCCTGAACGCCAAACAGTGCCGCACACCGCTCCACTCTCCGCCGTCTCTCTCTCTCTCTCTCTCTCTCTCTCTCTCTCTCTCTCTCTCTCTCTCTCTCTCTCTCTCTAGCCAGCAGCGTTTCCAGGACATGTAAACACACGGTACGGGAGGGACGGCACTGGTGGGCTGCGCGCGGCGGCTGCGCTCGGCTGCGCCGCCCTCCCCCGGCTCGGCGCAGCACCTCCACGCCTGGGAATTCCTGAGGCAGCACAGCATCAGGCCCACGACGCGTGCCCCCCCCCCTCTCTCTCTCTCTCTCTCTCTCTCTCTCTCTCTCTCTCTCTCTCTCTCTCTCTATCTCCATCTCTCTCTCTCTCGCTCTATCCCTGTCTGTCTCTCTCGCTCTCTGATCTTCTTCCACCTTCGACACGTGTTCCCACTGGGTCTCGGCCGCACGGCCTGGCACGCGCGACCCGCGCGCACGCACGCACACGCGCTGACACCGGGCTCCAGTCCCGCGCATGGCGGAGGAGGAGGAGGAGGAGGAGGAGAAGAAGGAGGAAAAGGACAAACGTACGAAATGTCACGGCCTGATTCGGAATAACGGACTTGGTCGGTTTACGGGAGTAGCAGAGCGGCGAGGGTTTCCAGTCCCGAGATTTACCAAAACAGTTCCGAAACTTGCAGGAAAATCTGTAAAACTGAAATATTATGGAAATTTTTCGAAAATGTCCTCGTAATTTATTTATTTTTTTGTGGGGACAGGAAATCCTAATGCAGCCCGGCCGGGTGCCGGCCCGCTGGGGACCTCCGCCGACAAGTCGGACGTGGGAGACTGGAGGGGGCGCCGCCGGGCCGGCCGGCACGACGGCGGCTCCGACGCCGACGGGGCGGGGCGCCCAGGTCGGCGATCGACTTTGTATCCGAAGCGTCAAAGTGTCAGAAAGGTGGAGCGAGAGTATGCACTTTGGTTTTGGCACGCCGCCGACGTGAATTCCCCCCGCCCCGTGGAGAGCCGCGCCGCCCTCTGACGCCGCCCTGACCTGTTGAACATTAAGGGGACCGGCGCGGCCCCGGCGCGGCCCCAGCCCGGGAGGTAGGCAGCCAGCCGGGCGCCCGTGTGCCGGTGCGGCCCGCCTCCCGGACTGACGGGGGCCTTGCCGTCAGTCAACTGTCTTTACCGTCGACGCTGCTCCGCCTTTTTGCATTCGGGGGGAACCCGTTTATATAGATTCTCCGCTATGCGTTGCGACCACCACATCGCACTTGGACTGCAGTTATCAGAGTCCGCGGCGAATGCACTCCTGCTTCGGAAGTCGGGGGAAGACGACGGGGTCGGCAGGTCGGGGCTGATTTCCCCCGCTGCTTGCTGCCGCTGCAGCCGGGATCGGCCATTCCGCGTACTAACGGGCCCCCCCCCCCCCCCCCCCCCCCCCCCCCCCCCCCCCCCCCCCTCCTCCCCGCAAGCTTCTCATCGTGAGCCTTTGTTAGGACCAGCTTTCGCTCGCTGCCATTTCCAGATAGATAAAGAGAGCAAAAACGGGAAAGAGCGCGGGGGAGAACGAGAGACAGAAAGAGAGAGAGAGAGAGAGAGAGGGGGGGGGGGGGGGGGGTATAGAAAGAGACCTGGCACCACTTCGACGTCATCCAACCATCTCAATGGCTGCCCTGTTTGGACGTCGGCGGGTCGTGAGATTTGGAGATCCTCTAAAGCACGATGCACAGGGTCACGACCGGGGCCCGCGCAGCCCTCGACAAGACCTCGACAGGGACCCCCCGGCAGGGACCCCCCGGCAGGGACCCCCCGGCAGGGACCCCCCGGCAGGGACCCCCCCGGCAGGGACCCCCCCGGCAGGGACCCCCCGGCAGGGACCCCCCGCAGGGCGGCCGCAGGGGCGCCCGGCTACGCGACCAATAATATTTTATGTTTTGCGGATCCTTCTTGCGCCGCCGCGGGGACACGCGACAGGTTTACCGGGCCCGTCAGCCCGAGAGGCGCTCCAGGGGGCGCCCCCATTGTCCCGCGGGCATTTCATTCCATTTCACTTCTCCATGTACAACAAGCGCGTAATGAGCGGGAGTCGAAGCAGGACGCATTAAACATCGGAACAAAAGAGGGGAGGGTGGAAATTTTAAAAAAAGAGCGGGGGGAGGGGGTGTGATTGACTCACCATTTTCGGGACGGAAAGGGCAGGGGGGGGGGGGAAGGGACACTCTTGGCGCAGCCAGCGCAGCCTGCAAACCACCGCCTCCTGGATTGGTCGCGTAAATTTCGCGGTGGTGTTGAATCAACAGGCACTTGGGACACGCGCGGGGCCCCCGCTGCCGCCCGCTGCCGCCCGCTGCCGCCCCCGCGCCCTGGACGCGTGCCAGCACCACGCCCTTCTCACCCCATCCGCCGGCGGCGGGCCCGTCGCGGGGCGGAGGCATCGCTTGCTCCAGAATTATTTATTTTTGAAGAGGTTTTCCGCTAAGAAATAAATATTGTGACGCCGCTGCGTGTCCTCGGGCGGGGCCGGCACTCGAGCCCGCAGGTCTGACTGTGAGCCGTGCCCCGGCGGCGGCGGGGGCGGCGGGGGCGGGGGGCGGCGGGGGCGGCGGGGGCGGCGGGGGCCTCGCATTCCTCCCGGCATACTCTGGCCGATAAGACACAATCGGGATGAACTGATGAGACCGATATCCAGGGGGCCCCGACGGCCAGCCGCCGCTGCATTCCGCCCCCCCCCCCACCGTTATTACCGTTTTATAGGTTTTCTTTATACGGGAAGCGTCAAGTGCAAGTTTATTATTTTATTTTATTTTTCGTTCGAGATGTGCGAGAAACACCGATACGTACGCACCAGCCGGAGCGTAAACTTGTTGGAAACGCAGCTCGCTGGAGCTCGGACACTTTTTGGTATGCGTTACTAACGCTCTGAAACCGTTCCAGGAAGTGAGTACATGGACCCAAAAAAATAACTTTTCGCGCGAGGTTCCCGTGACTACCGTGAAAACGAATTAAACCACCCCCAAAAAAAGTTGAACACTCTTGTTTCAAGAAGAAAAGAATTCCGCTGGGGTGTGGCTCCGGTCCCCGTCGTGGGACTGTAATGGGTGAAATGAGGAACGCCCTGGACCGGATCTTGTTTGACCAGGTGCCCCGCCCCCTCCCTGGGACAGCCACCCCTCCCCTCCCCTCCCCCAACACACACTTACGTTCATCCACTGTGGCCCGACCCCTCTCTATTTTTTCCCCGGCCGGAGGGCCGCCGCCGCCGCCGCCGCCGCCGCCGCCGCCGCCGCCGCCGCCGCCGCCGCCGCCGCCGCCGCCGCCGCCGCCGCCGCCGCTGCCTCTCGCTGTGCCACGCTCCCCTGCGCTCCGATCCATCCGAGCATATTTGCTCAGCGGAGTATTGCTGGAATTCACTGGAAATCCCTTCCTATTTCTGGGGGCGAGAGGGCGGCGGTGCGGGCGGTGCGGGCAAGCAGCAGGGCCCCGGCAGCCCGCGGCGGGGCCCCTGCAGCCCCCAGCGGGGCCCCTGCAGCCCCCGGCGGGGCACCGGCGGGGCACCGGCGCTACGTCGTGCACCGGATAATCCGTCGGGGGCAGTCTGCCTGACTTATCGCGGACCGCGACGCGCCACTCTTGTAGCCGCCGCATTTCTTCGTCTCGTTTCTCCGTCGCTGCGGTACGAGTGAGTGAGCGAGTGAGTGGGCGAGTGAGCGAGTGAGTGAGCGAGTGAGTGGGCGAGTGAGTGGGCGAGTGAGTGGGCGAGTGGGTGAGCGAGTGAGTGGGCGAGTGCGTGAGGGGCTCCGGTTCGTGTCGCGGTCGGGGCGCGTCGGCAAGGCGCGTGGGGGCGCGGCGTGTGGCCGGCGGACCGCAGCCACACCGATTGCCATCATTTAGGGGGCAGTGCGTCGCGGCCCGGGCGGGGCCGTGCCGGACCTGCGGCCCCGGGCCAGCCGATGACCACACGGCCGAGTATATAGTGTGAGGCAGGCGGGCGCGGGGGCACGGCGCACGGCGCACCGCCGAGGGGTCCCACCGCCGTGCCAGACCGCCTCCGCCACGCCCCGCCACGCCCCGCCACGCCCCGCCACGCCCCGCCACGCCCTGCAGGACCCGCCGTTCTCCATCCGTCGTCCTCCCAACTTTTAATGACGTCTCCCTTCTGGTCGGTGTCATAGCTCGGAAGCACAGCCCAGAACTACACAACTTGCGCGCGCAGCAGAACATTTTTCATATTTTTTAAAAAAATTCTCGGACGCCGCGCGGCTATACTGTGGTCCCCCGGCACCAATTATTTACTGCAAAGGCGCATACCTCTTCCCCTCCGAGGCCAGATGAGCCGTTCGTACTTCCACGCGGGTAAGCCCGCGCCGAGGAGAAAGAAGGAGCGGGCAGAGGGAGAGAGAGAGAGAGAGAGAGAGAGAGAGAGAGAGAGAGAGAGAGAGAGAGAGGGGGGGGGCATCGCTCGGAGGAACTCTGGGAACGCGCGGCATCGAGGCATCGCAATGTCTGCAATATCGTGGCGACGACGACGCGGCTTTCGCGAAGCAAGAGAGAGAGAGAGAGAGAGAGAGAGAGAGAGAGAGAGGAGAAGGGAACGTGGCTTATTACCAGTGTCGCCCGGCTCCTCCGTGATGCCGGCGAGCTAAATATGAAATCAGTGTCATGCATCGATATGCACAAGTCTAACCCGGCGACGTTTTCTCTGTCTGTTTATTCAGGTTCGTCCAGGGGGCTTGTTGCCGCCGTTGTCGCCGCTGCCGGTGTGCGCCTCGTCGAGGAGAGGCGCCGCCGCTCGGCGGAGACACGCGACGGCAACGTATATGGCAGTTTATTTTTCTTTAATTACCGTTTGCGCCCCCCCCCCCCCCCCCCCGCTCCGGTCTGCGCGGCGGAGCGCGCGTCTCCCCTCCTGCATGACGTGTGTGCCTCTGAATTACTCGCCCGCGTCGTCTGGATGTTTTCGTTCCGTCTCCCCCGCGCGGAGTGGTGCCTTGGAGTTGCTGTTTCTGGTCCCGTGAAACGTACAAACAAATTTTTGAAAAAAAAAAAAACAAACAGGTTTTTCTAGAAAAAAAAATCAAAAATTTTCTAAATTTTCTAAAATGGATATCTCCGAAGATTTCCTCGGAACTTTCGGCGGACTAGAAACCGTGGCCTAGGGCCACACGACACGCAGCAGGCCCGACAGCGGCGAGATCGAAATCCAAGAAACGAGTTGGACCAAACTCTTACAAAACTCGTGCGGAAACGTGGGCGGGGCGGCCCGGGCCGAGGCCCGGCCGCCCGGCCGGCAGCCGGGGGGGCACGCGGGGCGTTCTCGGTCGGACAGGCGACGCGGGCTGCTGCTCTGTAAAGCCCCCGTTAAATATTCAGGTCCGGGGGGGTTTTAACACCCTTCCGAGTTCCGCCGCCCCGAGCCGAGCCCCGCCGCCCGGCCGATCACCTTCAGAAAGAACGGCGGAACGAGGAGGCAGTTGTAACGGACGAGCGAGCTGGTGAAACTTCCCCTCGGTGCGCTGCCCGCGGCGCCGCCCGCGGTCGTCACTGCCGCTCCCTCCCCTCCCCGCGGCGGCATTCACGAACCATTTATTCCATATTACCACACACTACATACTCGCGCGGCCGTGTTCATCGATCGGTACAAAGTGCCCCCTCCTCTCCCCCCGTCGGCCCCGTTGATCCGATGGCACTGCGCGGCGCCACAGCCAAGGCTACGGCCGGCCATGGCGGACGCGCGCTTTACCGATTTTGATCACGGAGGACCGAAAGAAGCATTCAAAGCAGGTGCACATCGTTTGCATGTTCCCGGAGAATTGAAAAAAAAATTGAATATCAATAATACGTTGCTTTAAAATCAAATCGACAGTGGGGTGGGGTATGCTGTTAATATTTTTGAAAAATTTCTTTTAAAATTTCAGGATCGGAAGCCCTGCGGATGTCCCCACACAGAGTATCTAGTCCTAAAATTTTTAAAAACATTCAAAAAATCAAGATTCTTTAAAGAATATTTTTTTCGGAATGTTTTGCGAAATTTTCTGAACTATTTCAAGTTTTTTCCCCCGAAAGTTTTTGTCGAACTAGAAATACTGTGTGGTCACCGCGGAGCTACCGCCCGTTTCGGGGCCTCCCTGATGAGCTGCGGGCCCCGCGATCCCGTAGATAGAGCCGTCGGCGAGCCGTGGCGAGCCGTGGCGAGCCGTCCGCCTACTCGTTACGCCGTCACGTCACGGGAATGGCCGGGCTGTCGCCGCTGTCGGCGCGCGGGGCGCCACACGGCCAGCGCCGCCCGCGGACCAGCAAGGTGCGGCGCGGCGCGGCGCGAGCCATCACTCTTTAGCCCCCGCTGTTTGCCTCGCCGTCAGAGCAATTTGATGCACCATTAGTCGGCCTCGGCGGCCCTTCGGACCACTTGACAAAGCCGCCGCGCCGGGCTGCTCCCCGCCCCACACACACACACACACACACACACACACACGCTCGTGGCCGCGCGGCGGCGCAGCCTGCATATCCACCCTCACCTTTCGCTAATCACCACCACCCCCACCGCACCCCTCACGTGCCGCTGCTCCTGTGCTCCCACCACTCGTACCCGACTGCCTCCCACCACTTCCGCAGAGTTACGTGGCTTTCCCTTTAAGACCAGAGCCACTCCACTCTGTCGCCGCCTATCTCTCTCCCACTCCCCCCCCCTCTCTCTCTCTCTCTCTCTCTCTCTCTCTCTCTCTCTCTGTCTCTCTCTCTCTCTTTGCACCCCCAATATCCGCCGTACGCGTGTGTCCTTTGTGAAATCCTCCTCTGCTCCCGGTGACAGTGAAGGTCCAAAACTGCGTTGGTCTGCTCGGCTGCGGCGGTCGCAAAAACGCTGCTGCGGGACGTACGCGTGTGCCACTCGGCGCGGTGGACGCGGGGGAGGGGCGGTTCCAGGAGGGGAACGGGGGGGGGGGGGGGGGGGCGTGGTCCCAGCCGGCCTGTGTCTGTCGCGCGCTCTTCTCCGCCCCTCATCGTTATCCTCTTTGCGTCTTTTCAGAGGGCGCCGCGAGGTATAATTTTCGCTGGAAACTCCTGCGCTGCTGAATACCCAGATATTCTATTCACACTACTAGGCGGCGGCGCCTCTCTCCTGCTTTGACCCACCCCTCTCTTCTCTCTCTCTCTCTCTCTCTCTCTCTCTCTCTCTCTCTTTCTCTTGCTCTCTGTAGCCCCCCCCCCTCTCTCTCTCTCCATCCTTTCCAAGCCCTGCACACTTTCTCCTCGCTTTCGCTCCCCTTCGAGTAAAATGTAGAGAATCGTTTATAGTGCAGAGAGTGGAGCCCTTGCGCCGCGCCGCGCCGCCGGCTGCCTCTCCAAGAGTCCTCAACTCGGGACGCAGGGAGCTGGACGGCCGTAGAGTGTCGAAAAGTGTCGAAAATTTAGAAGAAATTTTCGGAAAAAAATTCAATAATATGTGACGAAAATGACGGAGAAATGTAAGAACAATGTTGGGTCTGCGCAGAACAATCAGTTTGCAACAGTTTACGAAGGGGAAGAGAAACAGAGAGGAAGGGAGGGAGGGAGGAAGGGGAAGAGAGAGAGAGAGAGAGAGAGAGAGAGAGAGAGAGAGAGTCTACACAGTCGCTTCCTTCCAAGCTCCGCCCGCGCCGCAACAAACACATGAAAATAAAAACAAACGGGGCGGCGCTGTCAAAGTGGTGGGTCTTTGACCTAGAGAAAGAGAGAGAGAGAGAGAGAGAGAGAGAGAGAGAGAGAGAGAGAAAGAGAGGGAGAGGGGAGTGTGTGAAGTAAGGGTAGGGGGAGGGGGCTGCTGGGCGAGCCTTGGTGGCGCTCGCATCGCTGCGCTCGACTTGGAATTAGGCCACTCTGAGGTTCGCCACATGAGCTTCGGCCCGAGGCCTGGGCCCCGCCGCCAGCTCCCCGCAGTCCAAATAAAAGGAGGTGGAGGAGGAGGGGGGGGGGATGCGGTAGCAAAAGCGGGATTATAAAAGCAAATACGAGGCCGCGCCAAGGATTATAGTGAAATTATGGCAGGAGCGCCGCTTGTTGCCTCCGCGTCCTGAGATTGCCGCGGTCTGAGACCACTAATGCATACGCTCTTCGCAATCAGGGCGGGGCGGAGGTTTTTTTTTTTTTAGGGCCGCCGCCGCGGGCGCGGCACCGCAAGGGGCGGGGCAGCGGCTACTGTGGCCTGCTCCACCGCGGCTCCAGGCAGCGGCGGTAGCGGCGGTAGCGGCGGCACCTGCGGGCTGCCAAAACACAGCTTGTAACTCCTCTCCCCTCCACCTCATGCCTCCCCTCCCCTCCTCCCCTCCCCGCACGCCACGCCCCATCAGCCTGGACCGGGGCCTTTCGTCTCATCGCGTATGCGGTAAGCCAGCCGTCGCCTTATGCCGTTCAAAGTTGGTAAGCAAAACATTAACATAGAAGGGGTGGGGGGAGCCGCACCTATAGGAGCAGCAGCTGTCGGCACACCTCGGAAGCCGCAGCCACGTCACCGCCGCCCTGAACAAACAGCGGCGCGGAACGCTGGAGTAGCACAAGGCCGCGCGGCGCGGATATCTGGCAATAAGGACCGAGGCGCGGTATGTGCACCGCGGGCACCGCCCTCGCGGCGGTATCGGCAGGCGGCGCCGCGCTGTCAGTCCGCGCGGCCTTTCCCGCCCCTTTTATATGTTTTTGTTGACCCCGTCTTTCCTCGCCTTTACTTTTCATTTCGCCCCCTTATCAAGCGGCGCGGGGGGCGTGAGCGGCCGGCGGGGCCCCGACTGCCTTTCCCTTCCACCTTGTCCCTTTCGCCTTGTGGGTGGAGGCAGCGGAGCGGGCCGGAGGGGTCTGACGGGTCGGGATGAGGTCTGCGCGACGCCCTCCCTACACGTCCGAAAGGGCTCGGCTCGCCCCAAGGGCCGCGGCCGGGGGGCGGCGGGGTGGGGGAGTGGCGGCGGGGGCGGCGGCGGCGGGGGCGGCGGCGTGGTGGGGCGCGCGGAGCCGGGCGGGCGGAGGCTCGGCGGCGTACGGTCCGATTCAGTGAGTGGAGAACAGCCTTGCGACGCGGTCTAGCCCGCCCCCGGCCGCCCGTCCCGCCACGTCTCGCCCGCTGCGCCGCTGCGCCGCCCCGCCGCCCCCGCACTCCCCACCGGCACGGACTTCCCTCCCAGCGCCGTGCCGCGCCGCGCAGTGCCTCCGGTTGTGCCGCTGGATTTCTCATCCCCCCGTCGGCGTGCTGCCGCGCGCCTGACGCCCCTCGCTGACGCCGCACTCCTCCTCGTCGTCCTCCTGACCGCGCCGGGGCCGTGGCGTCCCCGCACCACACCGCCGCCCTGGACCTGGTGGACAAGTGGGTGGACGACGCCATGGTGCACGTCTTCGTGCACAACCCGGCGGCCTTCGCCTACAATGAGCCCATCGTGAGTAGCGACCGCAGCCCACCGAACGTGCAGCCGTGACGTCAATGTGAAAATCAGAGAGAATCCCTCCGGCCTCTCCCCCACGGTGCAGTCGCCTTGTCCTCGGAGGCCGCTGCTGTGCCAGCACTGCCTGTACCGGCCGGTGCAGCACGGAGGCGGGCGGAGGCACGCGTGGCCGCCGGCTGCTGCGGCCAGCGCAGCCGTCCGCCCGGCCGGACCCCCCGGGGGGCCCGCGGGGGCCCGCGGGGGTCGGCGCGGGCGGGGGGCTAAACTTAGCCCGGCTTTACCCATTCGTTTACTTGCGCCGGCGTAAACACGGCGGGCAGAGTGTTTGACATGCCCCGGTCCGGGTGCGGGCGGAGCCACGCGGCGGACGGCGAGGCGGGGCGTGGGGCCTCGCCGCCGCGAGTAGGGTTTCTAGTCCAGAAAATATCGAGGAGGTTTTTTCGAAAACGTCCCGTGATATTTCAAAAAATTTCACAATTTTTTTTTTGACAACTTTGATTTTTTTCCCCGAAAAACTATGGAATTTTTGTCCCCCGAAAATTTCTTTCAAAATTTCGTGTTTGCGAGCCATGCCGGGTGCGGCGCCCGCCGGCAGACGGCGGCCGGATATCGCAGCGCCCATCATCTCGCCTTGACAAACTCCCAGGCGAGCTGCGCGCGGAGTGAAGTGAAGTTCCGCCGCCTCAGCGCGGGCCGACTCCGGCGCAGACCCGCGCGCCGCGCCGTCTTCTCCCGGTATTCGCCGGGTGAAAATCGCCAGTCAGGAAATCCTTTTGCCGAGTTCAGTTAATCATTCCCTCCGGAGACTTTACGTTCGGAGAAGGCGGCAGGCGAAGAGGAGGCCGGGGGGGGGGGGGGGGGGGGGGGGTGAAAAATGGAGCGGAATGGTGTCACGATCGGGGCGCAACAGGTCCGGCAGTCGGCAGAATTAATCACTCTTGTATTCCGGCCGACGACGTCGCCGTTGCAATCTCATACTCGTGCGCCCGGCTGCCGCTGCCACCGCCGTTTCCGATGATTTAACTTTCCTGACAAACAAAAGGCGGGCAACGAGTGTCCTTTTCATGCACGGCGGGGCGTAATACATTATTGCAATGAAAACACAGATTATCTCGTTTCCGCGGACCCCGCGCAGAACACAAGATGAGTGTAATGGTCGTGCAACGCTCGTCGGAGGAAGACTCGCAAGTGAGGCTTTGGAACAAACGCTCCTGAACCGGGGCGCAACAAGCGCGCGACGCGGCCTCAGCGCGGCCTCGGCTGTTGAGGTCGGAGCGCCCCGGGACTTTTCCCGCCTCCTCCCGTGCTTGACGACCCGTTCCTGGGCTCGGCCCGCCGCGGAACACCGGGTCAGTGGCGGAGGAGGCCGCGCCGGCCGAGGATACACCACACCCCGCGGGCCGGGCACTCTAACGAGCTCCCATCTCCGTCCACCTCCGCCTCCTCCCCCCCCCCCCCCCCCCACCAAACAGGCGCGACAAATAGCAGGCCGACCTGCCAATTCGCTACATTTTTGTGTCGGAGGCCCCGCCGGGGGTGGGGGGAGGAAGGGGGCGCCGCGCTGCGCATGCGCGCGCCCGCCCCGCCCCTGCCGGCTGGAAGGGGGCCGGGCCGGGCACGGCCGGGCGGGGGTGCGACAAGGAGCGCCGCCTGGTGCCGTCCTGCTCCCCCCACAGTCGCTCACCTGTCGTGCGCGCGGGCTGGCGTGTGCTGCTGCCGCGCACCTCTCCGGCCGAGGCCAACGACGCCGCCGGTGTGGTCCACGGCCCCCGGCACGTCCACGACGACGGCCCGCCAGCTGCTGCAGCTGCCGCCGCCCGCCGACAACCTGAGGCCCACCTTCGCAGCGCCCACGCTCCCGGCGCCGCAGCAGCCGCCGCCGCTGGCCCGCTGGCCGGCCGCAACGACGGAATTCCCCGGGTCCCTGGTGGGGTACGCGGCGCCCCCTCCGCTGCCCCCGCACCCGCCCCCGCAGCAGCCGCCGCCGCCCCCGACGGCCGGGTGCCCCCTGTCGCCGTCGGCGTCCGCGGCCGTCGCAGCCGTCGCCGCCGCGGCAGCAGCCGCCGCCGCCGGCAACTCCCGCGAGGCGGCGCTCGCCTTCTTCGACTCACTGGACCTGAGCCTGCTGGAGCCGCGGCTGGAGCCCAGGCTGGAGGCGTGCCACCAGCTGGACCTCCTCCTGCGTGCCACACACGGTCCGCTGCAAGTAAGGAACAGAACACGGCCCAAAAATAAGAATTACAATTTTTGGAGGAATAATAATTTCTGACTAATTAATGAGGACGGAATGTTATCATGGGCCATGGTCGTGGAGTAATGGCGGTGCAGCTCTGTTCCTCACTGCCACCCTAAAAAATATACCTACGCACACGCACACACACACACTCAGTGCCCGAACGTGTTCAATTTCCCCCCGAGCAGTGAAACCCTTTTTTAAACTGTTTACCTCTTGGCGCCAAAGGGCGGCGCGGCGCGCGGCGCGCGCACTTTGAAAAGTTTGCGTTGGTAATTCAGCGGCGAGTTGCCGGGCCAGCGAAGGCGAGGCGAGGCGGGGGAGAGGGGACGAGAGGAGAGGCGAGGAGAGGCGAGGGACGTGGGAACGCCTTCTCTTTCTCCCTAACCGTGTGTTTGCTTTTCGATGGACCGAAATGGAGGGGAAGCCGTGCAGGGCTCGTAGCCGGCCAAGCCAAGTCGATACAGCAGCGGTGGCTCTGCCAGGCTCTGCCAGGCTCTGCCAGGCTCTACCGGGCCCCGCCAGGCCCCTCTTGCTCGGCCTGCTCGGCGGCGGGGTTCGGCAGCGGGCGCCCGCCTGGCGTGGCAGGGGGCCGGCGTGCAGTGTGGGCGTGACGGCCACTGCAGCCCCGAGTACGTGCGCTCTCGTGCCCCCCTTTGTCCTTCTCTACCGCTTGCTCTTTCTATTCCTCTCCCTCTTCCTGCTCTCTCTCTCTCTCGCTCTCTCTTTCGCACCCTCCTTCAATCCACCCCCTCCCGCCCGGTTCCGCTGTTCCATGAGTGCTCGTTTGTGTATTTTGCCGCTCTTTGCCGCGTTCCGCGGGACACGAGAGAAAGAGCAGGGCCCCGCCCCGCTCGGCTCTGCGTGTGCTCCCTGAAATATACAGCGCGGCCAGCTCGCATCGGCTGTCAATTACCGCGCGGCCAACGAGGGCGACCCTTGACAGGTCAGCCGGCCCTGCAGCACAGCAGCGCTGTCACCGATTTCTCTTTCGACGAAAAAAAAACGTAAAAAGGCGGGGATGGCAGTCTTGAAAAACAATCTCTGCTGGTGATGGCGGGGTTAAAATCAAAACAGCTTTTGTGTCCGAAAGAAAATTTTGTGTATGTCCCCGCGGGGCTTGTTGTCCTTGTGCGTTGCGACCTCGCGGGATGTGCGTCGTGAGGGAGCGCCAGGGGGCAAGGGTGTCGGTCTCACGGCACGGCCTCCGCGGACAATACGGCGCCTCGGACACGCACGGCCTCGGCCGCCCACGGCCGCAGGGAGGCGGGGCGTCTGACCAAATGCTACACGGCCTTGGACTGTCGAAAGGGATGAACGTTCCCACCCCAGCAGAGCGCGGTGGGCCCGGAGGCTGCTACTGCCACGGGTCCCAACGGGCCAGCAGCACCTAGGGTCTGTAGTCCCGAAAGTTTTCGATAAAATTCTCGGGGGAAATCAAATCACTTCAGAAAATTTCTGATTTTTTCGAAAATTTCTGTGGAAATTCCGGATGATTTTTCCTATTTTCTTTTGTGTAGTTGATTTTTTTTTGAAATTTTCTTCGAAAATTTGGGAACTAGAAACCCTATCAGAGCTCCGCCTTGTCATACCGGTCCCCTAAATTTTCTTGGATTTTTTTTTTGCCCCCCCCCCCCCCCGGACACACGTATGGCGTTGCAAGAATCTGACGCTTTCCCTTGTAAACGCCGGGCGCGGCGTCACGCGGGAGCAGCAGTGCAGCGGCCGCACCAACATGACCGCACACACACACACACACACACACCACCGCCGCCGCAGTCTGCGGGGGGTCCGGTCCGCACCCGCCGCGCGGTCCTGCGGTCGGCCAGTGTGAAAAG